>VXBQ01007751.1:202654-228905 GCA_013400175.1 Phainopepla nitens
GGCCCGGGCCATGGGCCGGCCCGACTGAGAGCCCGCGGACCGTCCGGCGGCCCGGCCGGTGCTGCCCGGAGCGCCCAGGCGCGGCCGCAGCAGCGCGGGGAAGATGCGCTCGGCGGCGCGGACAGCCGGGGTCCTCCTGCTCTGCGGGGGTAAGTACCGCCGAGCCCGGCCCCCCGGGAACTTTGCGGAGCTCAGGTGCCACCAGCGCCTCGGTCCGGCTCCGAAAATCTTGCCACCAATATAGACAAGATATAAATAATCCTGATACGGTCTCTTCGTTTTTTAAAAGCTAAGTTAGAACAGATGTGAGTTTGCTTTTCTCTGAATTTATGATGTGAAAGGGAAAATATTAAAGTATATTCCCATTTTAAGTTTTTGAAACATGATTTCTTCTCTCTTATCCCACTCCCAGAGCTTTTTGTATCATCAGATAGAATGCGTTTTTGATTGGTAAATGAAAATGACCAGAATGTGAGTGGTGATTGGATTGTAACTTACATGATGCTATCCACAGATGTCAAGTTTCTAAAGCAAACAGAAAATCCATTATATTTCTTTTTCTTCCATATGGCTTTGTTTGCTGATGGGTTTCTGACGTTTACGTGAATAAATCAAAGTTGTATGCTAGAGAATGCAGTGCAACCTTGCACACCAAAAATGCATTTATGAAAAAAAAGTAAAGCCCAAACCAGCCCAGTAGTTCACTAGCTGGTCTAACAGTGAGTATAGTGCAATATTAATTCTACTGTTCTGATTCTCCATAAGCATGTGACTTGTTCCTTCTTGTTATTAATTCAGAATAACTGTATTAATTTTCACCATTTTAAACTACTCTCTGTATTTGCAGAGATTATAAACCTCTTATTTAGTTTTTTAATTTTTTTTCTTTAGTATGCTAAAATACTTTAAGCTGCCCTTTTTTTTTCTCTTCTTAATACATTATTGTTAAGGCCTGATCTTTCTAAAATCTCACTGGTAATGATATCTAGGATATAAGGGGATAAAATGTGAAGGATATACTGCATCTAAACACACACATCTAGTAAAAAAAATAAAGTGGGTTGTATCCCAAGACATTTCACTGTCAAGAAGAATTAGCCATACTTGTATTGCTAATGGATGATCTATCCTGCCTACTTTGCTTTTATCTTTGGCAAATCCATTTTCTTTAATGTTTTTGGCAGAATTAGGAGAAATGTAATTTACGTAAGTTCTTCAGCTTGAGGGGTATGTTTTCATTAGCCAAAATGATTCACATACATTTGCTTGAAGATGGTTTTCAGTGATTTCTGTTTAAGCTGGACAGATGAGCTTGTTTTGATTCGCTCTGTAATACCCCAGATTATTGCACATCCTGAACTAGCTATTAGGTGTTAGGAACTCCAGAGCTGCTTTTTCATAGGGCTTTTTCTTTTCTGTAGCATTTCCCTTTCAGTTGGACCACCATTTGATTTACTTGTAGTTGTACAACTTTATGTGAATTTCATTCTGAAACTCTCAGATTGGAAAGGTGTTCCCTCCACTCAAGATAAATACCTAAACCTTTCTAAATATCAGACCTCAGCAGTTGGAAATAGTTTCAAAGACTTTTTATTAATAAATGTAGCCATAAATTGTTAACTTTTGGATCTGCCTGTAGTTTGGAGGAATATTACAGGATCTAATTTATTTGAGTAGAGTAGGCTGCCAAGTAGAGCTTTTTTGTATACTGCTTGCTTATACTTAAAATTGCCAATATTTTGCTTATACTCTCAGCTTTGACTGCTGAGGCTTAGTACTTGGTTCCCCTTAGTTTCTACTAAAACTATGGGGAAGAAAAGTTGTGTACATTTATGCCCGCCCTTTAGGGTAATTGTATTCACAGTTATTTCAAAAAGTCCAGCAATTAGCAATTTTCTATGGGTGTCTGTTGGTAGAGAAGCACTACTTCAGATTGTTTAGGTGTATGCCACTAATTAGTTTTAATGCAATGAGAGCTGAGTTTACAACAGGGGTAAGATGAAGCATTATGTCTTGGAGGTACTAGCGAAACCCCTGCATGCATAGAGTTGCAGTTTAGAAACACAGCTGTCTTAGGAGTGATGATGCATTCCCCTCGTGGGGAACCCAGCGAAACTTCAGTGGGCTCAACCCTGGGGAAAGCCAGGGATTCTTCTGTGGTAACTGTCGTGCTCTTGCCAGGTGTTGTGAAGGAATCTCTTTCAGCTGAGCAAGACCTTATCATAGAGGATTCCCACCCGAAGTCTACCTGCAGGGAATTGCACTCAACTTGCACTCAACTGCTATTGGTACATCTTTGGTTTATCGAAATATGAGGTTTTGAAAAGCTTAAAACTACCGTATTTTATAAAACATGTGCTCACAACAAACCCAGAGGTATTTGAATGAGTCAGCTGGCATAATGAATCTGGTGAGTGTGCTGTTAGTTGAAAGGATTAGATTGGTTATTTTGTATTGTCGGGCTCCACAGGGCACACTGGACCATTTGTTCTGAAGCAGCAAGGTGCAGCCTTGGCGCTTTTGCACCACAGGCAACGTGTGGGTCTCCTGCAGGCACTGTTCTTAACGTGCAGTAGCCTAGAAATAGCAAAAATAAAAGGAATATTTTTTCCAAATTAGGGCTCTGTCTCCTTTACCAATTAAAAGAAATGCAGGGTTTTATTATGGAGTGTGCACCTGTCTTTTTCAAAAGTTTTTCATCTTGTCAGTTGTAGGACTTCATGGTGTTTACTTGCATATCACGCTGCCTGGCTGTTTGGTGCTGGAGTTTTGATTCTGAAAGCTCATTGATATCAGAGGAGGACCTTGTTCAGTTAAATGTAGAAAAGAGTGCTCGTGGGAAAGACTTGGCGTGATTGTCTTGTCTGGAAAGTAATTTTTGTTATTAAAGGGAATGCTTTCTTTTCAGTTGAATAAAACACAGTTTCTAAGCATTATACTCTGCAAATTTTGTACAACTGGAAGGGAAACATGCTTATGGAAATAATAGGGATACTACTTCAACGATGTGCTCTTGAATGCAGATGATTTAAACTCTTTTTCTAATTTATTGACTATGATATAAAACTACTGATGAAGGTACTAGTTCTGGTACTCATTTATGGACTGTTTGGGATTGATTCTTACAGTGCATTTCTGTGCTGCTGGGATTGCTGCTAATGTTTTGACTGGTTACAATTTACAGCAAGTCCAGGCTCAGCTCATGCATCCAGATCAAGGACAGACCAACTTAAGAAACCAACTGCAAATATTGCATTCTTCTCCTCCAAGTGTGGATATTTCACATAATATTTGTATTTTGTGATAGAAAATGGGTGCTTTTTCTAGGAAGAGAATACCTATGTGATTCTGCAAATAAAAGATCACCTGTGCACTCATACCTTTAGATCAAACCAATACTGATCAGATCAAATGGTGGTGCACAGACCATAGACTTGAGTCAGGAACTGGCTAAGACAGACATAATTTGTGTGCCTGTTTTGTTTTTTGTAAATAGCTATCTGGTCAGATAATATATGATCAGGAATTTACATTGTAAAGCAAAAATGCTTCAGTTTTATTATAAACCTGACTGAGCAAGGGGAATCTGTGGAGGACCGTGAGAGGCACTTCATTAGATCTTATGTGTCTTAATCAGGAAGGATTAAAGAATTATGTGGGAATTTCAAACCTTGCTGTTCTTTCTGATAGGAAAAAGAGCATTAATCATGATGCTTTGGTTCCTTCCTACTTTGTTGTTTTTCTCTGTCCAGAGGTTCATCATCTCACCTTCTGTCTGTTCTCAAGTTGGCACTTGTCCTCTCTCTGGTCGCCTGCTGCTGCCTGCATTGGACCATGAAACTGCTGCTTCAGTCGCACAGCACTCACCAGGGTTCATCCCAGCACTCCTACCAGGGAAGGAGCCTGGGCCCTCTGTGGCCCTCTAGGCTTCATGTCTCCCCTCATTTTACACCCATGGTCAGGTCCTTCAGCTTCTAGTTTCTTCACAAATGAAATTTTGCAGTGAAGTTCACCTCCTGCAGCATTTTCCATTTCATAGAAAGTTTATTGTGTTGGATGTTTTTTTAATTCATGCTAATTGGATCCATATTTGTGTTATATTCAGTTCCCTTCTCATTGTTATGTGCTGCCTTCTCGAGGTGTCTGTCAGGGCAATATGTGCTATTGTACTGAAATGACATGCCAGTCACTTAGTTGGAATCTTGGTCTTTGGTTTCATTCAAGGGTTTTGTTACTATCATAGAGACAGTATAAAGGAAATGAATATGAAGATAACAAAAAGCCAGCATTTTAATGCTTAAAGCTCATTTGTTAGTCTTTGATTAACAGGCAAGATTTCTCATAGCATTAACATCAGCAGTCAGTCTGTAGGACAGTTTGGGTTCAGCACCTGAATGCAATATGCATATTCAGTAGCATGCCCACCATCAGTTTTCCATCTGGATGTCATGTCATAGTCTCTTACATTATTGTTTTTTTTTTACTGAAATGACAGACACAGCTGGTAAAAACACATGTATTTTGTTAATTTTTGTTTCTTCCATTACTCCCAGTTTGGCCCCTGGCAGGAGGGAAAGGATTTGTTCACTTGTTGCTGTACTTTTGTGGTTGGCTTGGCGCTGCTGGTCCCACTCCTCCAGGCTGCTTTCTGTCCCATAAAGCCACCTAGCAAACACAAATATGCTATGGGTTGGAAGAAATCCATACTAGAGAAGCTTGTTGTTTTCTGGAGAGCCTTGTTGTGTAAAGGTCATTTAGAGCCTGTCTGCGGTGAGCAGAGGGTTTGCTTTGTTCAGACACTGGCATCCTTCAGCTCTCCGGCAGAGCCGTAAGTGGTGCCAGCTGGTGATGGACTGCAATTATCTCTTGGTTTTGAAATGTAAAAAATTGCCTGGCAGTGCTTATTGAGTTGTGGGTATTTGTATCAGGAACACTGCAAAGCTTACCTGAGCACAGGTGGCGGTTCCCTGTGGGAGCAGCGGGGATGTAAAGAGCATCTTCTTCCAGGACTGAGGCACGTTCATGCTGCGGTCTGTTCTTAGCTCTTACTTTCTACTTTTGTTTGGTTTGGCAGAAGCAAAGCTTAAAAATTCACCAAAATATTCTAAAGAAACTTTGGAATTGTTTATTCTCCAGATGATTTTTTTTTTTTGTAACTGTGTTATATTTTGGAGAGCAAGCAACTGAAGCATTGCAAGGATAAATACAGCAATTACAGTGGGAGAAGGACAGATTTGAGGTTTGCGTATTAGTTTGGTTAGATCAGGATTCAAATTCAGTTGACAGCTGTGCTACACATTTGCTCGTTGTCTCACATTCTTTCTGTTAGTTTTTTGTAAAGTACCACCATCAATTGCTTTATCCTTAGAATATCATGTGCATTGTTGGTTGATTAACACAGTTCCAAACTGGACTATACTGGAGTGGATGCAGAGGGAAAACACAATGGGAAACCTTACAGAATCTCTAGTGATAAATGCATCAATGAAAAACAGCACAGGGGAAGCTGTAGAATGAAATCTATTCAAAGGCTTTATTTTTACAATGTGTTTTTTTTCTTTTATCTGTGAGATATGCTGAGATATTCCACAATGTTTTGGCAAAGTCATTATGAGCCTTTTGACAAGTTTTCATGTAGATATGGTGCTAGTTAATAAAGTTATTAAGAAAATTTTCGTTAACGATATAGTAAGTCAGCTGAGGTGTGAATAACCAGATGGATTTTGCTTTTTTGGGAACTCAGGATTTTTAAAAAATTTATCTAAAGCAATCTCTTTTTTTCCTCACATAAGGAGAGCACAAAGCTGGTTTTCTTAAGGATTACTTCATAAAAAATGACTAAATAGTTTCAGATTTCTGGATCTTGAAATGAGACCATAAACATACTAGGAACATTTTAACCTAAGAGATGCTTTGTAAATCTGCTGAAACGAAGATGATCATCAGTGCTTTAGAGCCTAAGGGAAAATTACTGTGATCGCAGTAAAAAAAGGAAATTGGAAACTTTGCTGGGGTAATAGTGCCAGAAATGTTGTTTGACTGAATTAGTTTAGAAATTTGGCTGATTGTAAATCAGGTGATTGTAAAAAGAAAATGGATATATTACTCCTAATGGCTGTCTAATGGCTTTTCAGTGTATGCATTTAGAAAACTAATTAAACAATATATTTAACTGATATAACAAAGTTGCTCGTATTGCTGTAATGGGTGGTTGGGTTTTGGTTGGGTTTTTTTTTTTGTTTTATTTTGTTGTTTTTTTTTTTTAGTTTCCATTATGGCTTTTTTCTAAGTAAGACACATTTTAGTCTCAGATAATAAAATTAAATCTAGCTTTTTCTCCTAATTCAGAGGCACTGAGTTTTCTGATATGAACAATTCCATTATCTGTTGTTTTCACTTGTGAAATGGAAAGACTCATAATGACATGAGTAGACCAGCATTTCATGTATCTCTGAAGCCCCTTAAAGGCTAGTTTTGCCGCTGAATTAGATCAGGCATCCTGTGGTCCTGTCAGTGCCATTCTGAAGGTGTCTTGGAGATGAGACTTAAATCTCCCAGTGGCTTAAAGCCACAAGAAATGGTTTCTCTGGATTTGGGAAGAGTAGAAGCTGTTCTAGAAGCATGGGTAGTTGTTCACCATTTCTGCATGAGGAGCTGATACTTTTAAACAAGGGTGATGAAGAGCAGCTTCCTTTGACTCCCTTAAGAGGTACTTCTACACTGTTGGCTTCTGGAGATTTTTTGTCTTTGTTGATGAGGTGCCTTTCCATACTCTCTTATCTGAAAGTAGACACTGAACACTACTTCTGTGCAAAGAGAGGTAAGGATGTAAAAACTATCAATGGTTCACAAGATGTTGAGGATGGACGTGATTCTCTAGATTCTCTTTCCACCCCCTGCCAGTGTGTTGCTTAAAACCTACCTCCTGTGTTAAAAGTAGCTGTGTTGCTGCTGTGCATTTGGGAGGAAGGTACTGCCAGTGTTCCTGCTGTTTGGTCAAGAAGGGCAGTGATAACTTGGATTAATGCAAATAAAATGTAATATAAAGTCAAAGAAAAGCTATTGTTTACTGAAATTTAGCCCATAACAGTCTATGACTTTAAAAAAACTCATTAAAAAATAGATTAATTATGTCTGTTTGGATGGGAATACCCAGTATAGAATGATTAATACATTTAGGTTTACGGCAGTCAGTCATCTCAGAAGACCAGAGGGTTTGAAATGTATGTGTACTCTAGGGCAGCAATCAGGCTTTATTTTACAGAGCATAAAAGCAGACACTAGGAAGTTATATGAACACATTTATATTGCCAGATTGTGGTGTGCAAGACTGTAAGTCAAAAGTGTGTTGTTCATGAAATCTGAAAAACAGTGTGGGAAAAGGAAAGAATCCAAAGAATTCTCGTCAAGAAAAGGCTTTAAGTTTTTATTTTAATAGGAAAAGAAGTTTATTTTCCAGAGGGGGAAAAAACCTCCAAAAATTAAAACTGGGAGTAGTGGAAGAGAGTGGATTTGGATAGAGAGCATTGGCTGCCATGTGAAATTGCACTGGGATGACTGGGTGGTTCTGACAGGACCTTTGGAGAAAGTATCCAATGCTGATTATTAACAAAACAGAGTGCTGCTCTGGCACCTGCAGTGAGAAGTCATTTTTGTAAAACACTTGAGTGGAACCTTCTCACATCTCTGAAGTACTTAGGCATATGCTTAGTTTTATCTCATATCAGCAAAGCATTTTAGACTGGGACTGCTGCATCAAAACCCTGTAAAGCATTGCAGTTCCCGAAGTTAACACTCTTTGGCAGTACATTCAGGTGCCAGATTTCTCTTTGTTCCCATGTGATGTCAAGTTCCCCTTTCCTCGTGTGTGCTTTCTAACCCTTGAAATGGCTCTGGAGTGCAGGATTTCCTGTTGTGGGACTATCACACCAACAGTCAAAAAAAAAATCTCAAATTCTTTTGCTGCATGGAGTACAAAGACTGATCTAGTTTGGAAACTGCTGCACGTGTTACTGCTCAGGCATGTAGGTGAGGCTGGCTTGCACAGAACTCTCTGTTGCCTTGGTTTGCAGTATCAGAGCTAGTTTGTTCAGAGCTGGTTTGGATGTCTTTGTCCTCCCTTGTCGCCTGAGGTTTGGGCACAATGTTCCTGACCACTTGGTCAGTATGACTAGGCTAAGATACATGTCTCACATTCTTGTCACTGACAGCAGGAGCAAAGTTGTGTGTGTGTATATAGCAAGACTCTTTTGATTGGATAGTTTTAATGAGTAGCCTTAATAATCTAACTTTTCTCAGTTAGACCAGGGGACATGCCCTTAAGCCTTTCTGTAGGACTACTGTTTGCCTGGGCTGTAGATTTTGGCAATGGTTTCTGGTGCTACCTTGACTTGCTTCTGCTACCTTTGAACTGTGGGTTATGTATTGGGTGCCCCATTTATATTTTGATAGTCACAGTGTCTTTGGAGAGAAATACAGCAACAAATATTTTAAAAAATGATGATGTCTGTTACTGGTTTTCAGCAATTCTGGGTAGCGCTTTCTCTAGCTGAGCTTGTGGATGCCAGTGAAGTAAAAAGGACTAAGGAAGGTGATTTCTCCAAAATGGCTCATCTCAATTGCTATTATGAAACAAAAAAAAGCAATGGGAGTGTTTAGATTTCGGGTTTGAACATACACGTTTTAAAGTAATGAAGGGGAAACAATATGGCTGTAATATAAATTTTATTGCACAATTCAATTCAGCATTGCTGACATGCTCTCAATGAGAAGGCATTTTAAACAATTTTATTGCTTTGGTAAACTTTTGCCTTTGTGAAAATTGGAAAAGTTGTATTAAATTGCTTTGCTGAAGACTTTCTGGCTAGTGAGGGAGTACAGAACATGTATTTTCCAGATTTTTTTTTAATTTAAAAAAGGAGACAAAACCCAAACCTTTAAAACTTAGTTTCTGTAGATTTAACAACAAACAGGATCATCTTAAGAGACTGAAGCAGATTACCCTTAAGAGCTCTGTGAAAACCAGAAACATTTATAATTTTTTTTTCCTTACTGAGGCGTTGAAGTGAACCTGTTGTTGGAAAAAGAGTCTTTTTTTAACTATTTATTTTCTTAGATTCTAGTCCAATAAAATTTGAAATGAAAGTTGAACCAAAGGTATTAGGGCAGTAAATGTCTAACGAAAATAAGCAATAATAGAAAGCCCAAGGTTTTACTTATCTTTTTGTTGCTGCACCTCCTCCTCCCCTTTTTTTTTTTCAATCTAGCTGCCGTAGATTGTTTTTATTTGTGTTTTTATAATTTTTCTAATAATTTCTTAAATCCTTGTTTTCCTGGCATCATACAGTTGGGTGTCAATTGTTTAGTTTATTGTAAAAATTTTGTCCCTTTCTTTGCACAGGTAATTTTGGCATCATGTCAGAGCCATCCTTAATACCTGGCAATTGGAAAGCAAAGGGGATGAATCTGTACAAGTCTCTGCTTTGGCCTTTCAGAACATGTTTGTCTGCATCACAACTTCCAGGAGACAATAAAGGAAATATGCATTATTTAAATATTTAGATCAGTCATCAGTTACTCAGTTTGAGTATAGTAGTTACATTTGTCAGTGTAACAAGACTGGTAGCAAGGACTTTCACTTATTTTATAAAATGTTCTGTTGCTCAAGAGTCCTTATGACAAAAGATTTTTTTTCTCTTTTCCCTGGTAAACCTTGGCAGTGGTATGTAAGACAATGCAGGAATTACTATATAGAGTCATAGCTGACACAATAGTTTATTTCCTGATGATGCCTGGCAGTATCCAGTTTTAAATGGTACATTTTGGGCTTCATACTTCTTGACACCCAAAGGATAATAACAAGAAATTTAGGAAGTGCTGTTTTTGATGACAAATAGAAATGAGTGGCAATATTTATTCACAAAGACAACTGAGAAAGCACAGAGTTCAAATTTTTCGGTTTAAGCAGAAGTATTAGAAAAGTGGATGTACTGGTGGAAATTGAGTAATGGTGCAAACAAACACTTGAGACATAGCAAGTGATAGAAGGGAAACATTTTGGTAGCAGGGAGCTACAAGGGTGTGTTGTCTGCAGTCATTGTGGGATTTCTGTTAATTGGGAATATCTTAAGAACAGCTGGCACAGCAGTGTATTGATAATGGTTAGATAAAATCAATCCTACCTTGGATGAGCTAGCTGACTTCTCTTGGAAACTTTTGACTTCATCTTCTTATGGTTTTGTGCTTGAGGTGTTAAAAACGGGATAAATGCAGCCTTTGTAAGTCTGCTGAAGCTGATGTCTGGTGTTTGGTCAGTCGGGGCTCCTTGTGAGATCATGATAACTTAGTCTGCAGTTAATGCAACTTGAGAATTAATATCAAAATACTTAGACTGTTAATCATCAACAGCTGAATAGACAGGAGTTAGATGCCTTTGATGTCAAGATGAGCTTCTGGAGCTTCTGGTTTTCAGAATATCTCCAGGGATATATTTAATATATGGTGGTCTTTATCTTCTCAAAAATCAATTTCTAATTCCATGCCCAGCATTCTCAAATCCTGGGCAGTGAGCTGGGGACCTCACACTGGCACTGAGGATTTCCAATTAAGGCCTTGAAAAAGTCTGTTTACATATGGCCTAACCTTGTCACCCAGCAGAGTAAAGAGTGCTGTTTTCTTCAGATAAAAAATGAAATGCATTGGAGTGATGATGTTTGTTGAAGTAGACACAGGATTTGAAGATGCATTTTCTCAAGAGTTAAACTGGATTTATGATTTGGTAGGCAGTTCTTGTTAAATGAGAATTTAATGATAGCAGAGAGACCATGAGAAAAAATTAGCACTGGGATTATAACTCTACTGTCAATATTTTCCACCCTGAATCCTAAATTGCAATTGCCAGGACCATTTATCTGTCTTTGACATCAGCTGCTGAGATCTCTCCCTTTTATCAATGCAATGCTTTGTTAGATTTTGGTCTTTGAAGAACTGCAGCTTGTATTTTTCTACAGTTGGTTCTGTTTCACAGTTAGCATCTTCTACTGCATTCATTATAGTTTCACATTTTCAATTGAAATGTTTATGTTTAGATATGTTTAATTTAAAATGGGGTTTGGGATGTGAGCTACTTAATTGCTGTTGGCTGGCAGCACTAGTCTTATGGAAGGAGCTGGTGATAAGGTGTTTTACAAAACTCCAGGGGAGTTCTGTGTAGTATGGTACAATGCTATAATGTTATCCTATTTCCCATTCTTAAAAGGTTTTTGTTTACCCTATACGTGCCAGCATGACATTATCCCACTGTGGATGCAAGGAAGATAGAGGAAATCGATGTGAAGAGAAAGACTATTGTTTGTCCTTTCCAACGACTAAACTCAATCCTAGCTAGTGTTGGTTTGAAGCAGAATTGTTACCTTGTCACCTTTTCTGGCATTGGACAGAAACCTACAAATATGTGGACCTGCCATTGAAAATGAAATTGCACTGGGTGCGTGATTACCTTTCCAAATGTCCTGATAGAGAGTGCAGACACTGTCAGAGCACCTGTGATTGTTTAGACATGTGATTTTGTCTGGGAGGAATGTTTTATTTGGATTTTTTTCCACATTTAACTTTTGAATAGCTTGTGAGTCCAAGCTGTCTCGCAATAGAATGAAAACATCAAGCCTTAGCTCTTTCTGCATTCATTAAAAAGATAGGAAGGAGCATTGTCGTGGCAGAGGTGATTCAGAGTAACTGCAGAACCTTGTTTTTCCCTTTTCACACCAGACACCTCTTTCTAACTGCTTTAATTACAACTGCCCTTAGATACTGCCAGATAATGGGTGTAAATATGCCCCTGGATCAAGGAGTATATTGCCGAAATGGTAACAACACTGAAGCCTTTTGTGCAAAGACCTGCCTGTACCTATTTTTGTTAAATGTCCACATGGATTTAGGCTTGACCAGAGTTAGAAAATATAACCCTGTTTAGAAAGAATGAGCTTAAAAAAATTGTCAATGAGATAAGAAATTAAAATAGTAAGAAAATCACAATGAAATTAATTCAGCTGCTACATTCCAGCTTCTGTGCCTGTTTTACTTGCCTGGGGAAATTTCAACAAAGTGGGTGTTAAAATACTTGCTTCTTTTCAGTTCCTTATACCAGTTTTACTGGATGAGGGAAAACAGACTGAAGCTTAGGAAAAAACAGGAAACTGTCAATGCAAAAATACTGTCAAAAGCAGAATGGGCAAGGTTTTCAGATAATGGTTAGCTTGTATGTTTAATGGGGTCATAGTTTTTTCTAGCATTACTTAATGAAGATGGATTTATCACCTGGATTTCAGGTAACCTGTGGACTGTAAAATAATTAGAACAAGAATTCAATTGTCACTATTATTAATAGTGTTTTTTTTTCTCTTTTAAAGATGCTCTGCTTGCTTCTGCAGAGCACAGCGGGGACTTAGTTTCTATTCCTTTTGCCATGGTGATTTTTCCCAACATCAAGTTATGAAAAACACATTTGGTGACAACTTCCAGAGTTTGCAAATCACTTTGGAAGAAAAACTGTAAAAGTGAGGGATTGTTCGATTTATCTCAATGAGACATTAACACTATAATCTTACAGTCATTTAAGTGTGGTCGTTGGCAGCTTTCTCACTGCTGATGTTTTTTAGAGCTGTCTGAGTAAACGATTTTGGATTGTTGTGGGAACAAATGGCCAATGATGGGCATCGTGATCTCTGCCAGACTTAGGTCAATATTTAACAGGGTCTTCAAGCCCTAGTCAAAAATCACCTAGCGATCCTACCAACAGAGTATCACACAGAAGTTTTGCATGGGCTCCCTGTTCTAAGTTTGCATGGGTGTTTTTGTATAACAAGATATTGTATGGTGATATATGAAGTGTGAAGTTGCAGAGTGACATAAAATGAGTACCCTAGAAATTAAATAAACCACTTGGACTGTTTTGCTGATTTTATCTCCCTAAATAATGTTCCTGATATTTTGCAACTACTGGTGGAGCATCAGGTGCATTTAAGGCACTTTGCATTTTCAGCAGTCTGTGTTTCTCATTATTCAATTAAGAGTCTACTTACCATAAATTTATAGTACACAGATAAATATACACAAGTTTATTTATTCTTTCTGGAGTGGTACTTCTCAAACTGTGGTTTCCTTCAGTACATGATTGACAGATGGTGATGGTCTTTGTCTCAGTGTCAGTATTTCTGTATTGTGCCTCTGGCAGCTGAATATCCGTGGGAAAAAGTGTTACCTTTTGATCATGGTTCTTGAATTGTGGGTTTCTGATGGAATGTCAGCCATGGTAAAGATCTGAGATGCCTTATTAAACAACTGTTCCAGTAGTGCTTTTGATTAAAGCCTTGATGATAAACATGTATCTGGTCATAAGAATGGGATGAGGATTGAGAGACATAGAAGGATACAAAATGCTGGGAACCCCTCTTGTGACAATATTCCAGAAGAAAGTTTTTGTTAAACAATTTTGAATTTTTAATGCACAACTACTCCTTCCTCTTCTTCTTCCTCTTTTTTTTTCCCTTTTTTTTTTTGAGAGTGGTTTCATTTTTTGTGGAAAAAACTCAATTCTCCATTATATGTATATATTTATATGTATTTGCACGTGTGTAAAAATAACAAGTTGAAGAAAGAAGTCAAAGCAAAAAAGCTTCTGACTGTCAAATAGCTTGAGGGCATTTGCTGTTATTGTGAGGCACAGAAAAGAACTTGTAACTTTCCAGAACAATGGACATTTTTCATTATAGGAGGCTTAAAAAGATGTTTAAAAATAAGCTCAGAATCAAGCCTTTGTCAGAATATGTCCTATCTGCAGCTGTTAGGTTACTTGGTTTAAATATGAAAGTTGTAAAGTCAGGATTATTCTGCTGGATCTGTGAGGTAAGGATTTCCTCTTTGTGCACTTAGGCCTGTCAGATCTGGTCGTACTTAATATATTGTATTTTAGCAGTGGTGGATGAACACCAGTTCCTGTCAGCAAAGCTGGATGCATTTGTCAAGGTGGAAAGTGAGAAACTGCCGTTTGGCATCATACAGTCACATCTCCCAGCACTTGTGGTATTAAGCCCTGCTTCCCTCACACGCGCTATGCAGTGAATGAATGAGGCTGTTTTAGTATGACTTCTGTTTTTATAGTTAGCTGGACTTTGAAATTGTCTCCTAAATCATCCTTGCCAATAGCATTAACTACCCCTTTGCTGGTAGTCAGAGATTATTCTACAGTAAGTTAAAGGGTAACTCATCTTCTTTTGTGATGACAGGAAACATGGAGGGATGTAAAAGATAATGGCTAATTCAAAGCAGAGCACTCCACTCTGCTTCTGGAAATCCATCAACTCCATTCAAGCACTGATCTGAAATTTTGCAACAAACTTGGAAAGCTCTTTCCTTTTCGCTGCCTCGGTAAATTGTTATCTGGGGGAGGATGCTGCAGATGCCTGTGAATTATGATGCCTTTCATTACAAGGGGGTGAATTGCACATTAGCCTGCCATTCAAAAGCCTGCAGGTTTCAGCCACTCTGCTTTTGCTGTTTCAAAAAAGGTAAAAGTGTGATGCAAAGTAGATAAATTATGTGGTATTAAAGAAAAGTCTTTATCCTTCCTTCTCCTCTCAGCACCAAACCCCTGAAAATAGATCATTTAAAAATGTTCTCGTGCAGAGATGAGTCATCTCAGCTGTACGGCTGGGCCAGGTAGTGAGCGACAGGGCCAGGTGGAGCAGAGGAACAGCAGGTGAATTGATCCTTGGGTAAACACCTGTGTTTGCTTTTTTAAAATTTTCTTGTTAAAGACAGCTGCAGCACGGGAACAAGAAAAATCTAATGTAATAACAAGCCATGGAAGGATATTTCAGAGAGTTACTTTTTTGAGAAACAAGCTGTATCTGGCTCTCTTCAAATGACAGTTCCATCCATGCTTCCTGTTCATCACCTGGGGTTGCTTCTGCTAAGTAAAATCTTGCTGTTGTGGTTGACAGCCAGATTGTTGCTCCTGTCATTAGCTACTTCAAAGAAATGACATTATTTTCTGCAGATGAAGGGGTGAGAACAAGAAAACATTCCTGCTAAGTCAATAGCATTATCTTTTAATTTATTGTGTTCTTCTGGAGCAAGGCATCTTGTAAGATGTTGAGCAAAACACATGAAAATTCTGGATCAGACTGTTTGCTCATGAGGAAAAACATGGACAATGGAAAGACTGGCTGGAAACAGGAGCAACCCACTTGTTAAATGTTCTAAAAAACTTTAGGAAACACTATGTCCAAGACAGATTTAAAGACATCCCTGTGCTCTGGGGAGCTCTGGAGTTGGAGGAAAAAGATCAGATTCTTCTGTTACAGCCCCTCTTAATCTTTGAGTATAGAAATAATTTATGGAGGCAGCATTTAGGTATGGCAGTCAAAAGCACTGTGAAAAACTATGAAGTAGATTGGCTTTGTTAGACTATGATTATACTTATTCACAACTCTTGATAGGTGTCATGTACTCTGAAGCATTTTTAATTTCCTGAGAACAATGTAACTTAAGCTATCTTTCTTCACCAGGCCATTTGATTTATTAGAAAACTGCAAGATCCATGTAGAGCAGACTCTGGTAGTGATTGTTGTGTACCATTCCTGCTGTGAAAAAGTGGAGGCATGGTAGCTTGTATGTGTTAAATTGTTGATGCATGTTTTAACATGCTACATACAGTATATCTTATACATCCTACATACATCATACATTTCTATATAAGGTGTGTCAGACATAAGTAAAACAAATACTCAATGCTCTCCCTCCACAATCATTGTAAAGGAGGGTAGGAGCTGCCTTACTGAAATGCTTTTTCTTCCTACGCGGCCACATGCAAAAGAGATTTATGGAAAATAGAGAAAAAAACACTGATGAGAGAAACAGATTTGCATTGAAAGCCACTATCACAATATAGCTACACTGTTTAGCAAACACCTTATGGAAGACAATACAATGTGCCAGCAAGACTGCTTTTATGTTACAGTATTTCTTTACGGGCTAATAGACCATGTGCTTGATAAAATTAATCTTGTTATGATAGATGTATTGTCATTACAAGTGAGTTTTGCTAAAAGAATTATTTTGTTTCATTTACTCCTTACAAAATCAATGTGTTATTTGAGAATTAAGCAATTCTTTGCTGTCAGTGTGTTAAGGCAGGGGTAAGTAAATAAATAAATAAATGAACTAGTAGGAGAGAAGATAGACATCCACCAAAAAGAGTTTAATTTTTGTCCAAACATTGACAAGCACTGCTGCCTTCAGAAGGCTTGGATCAATCCTTATGACTCACACCCTTAAAAAAAAAAAAAAAAAGATTAAAATTTAAAATACCTGAATGTTTGCATCCACAAGCTTATTATCCATGATAAATTGGAAGGATATTTTGCACAAAGTTAGCTATTGTCAGAAAAGTTTATAGCTGTTTAATAAAACAAGTAATGGGTACTGTTTTGTTGCAAGGATGCACTTTTTTTTTCCAGATAGTAGGCTTGCATGATTCTGACTTGTACAGTTCAGGTGCTTTTATTGGCAGCTTTCATGATTTATGGCTTGCTGAGTGACATTTTATTTCCTATTCGAGGTAGTAACAGCTTAGAGTCTTCAATTAATCACTTTTATTAGTAAAACTACACTGGATATTTCTAGAGCAATATTCAGGCCAGGTTCCTTGAGAGATCCAAATTGCCAAGAAAACCATGTGGATGAACACAAGCTAGTGCATGCAGATATGTATGAGCCAGAGAGGATGAAAGGAGGCTGTAGCTGTAATGTCTAGACTAGCATTTGTGACTGCTAGTGCACTGCTAATATGGGTCTGTTTTTTCAAACAGAGGTGTTCAGAGGGAGCTTAAGGTCTGTTATGAGTTTTCCTCTTGTGACAGAACTAAAATAACTTTGGGTAGGATCAAGCTTTGTACATTTCAGCTGCAAAACTCTCATTAAGTTTCATTTCACCTTTTGTGTTGGTTTTGAGACCCTGTCAGAATTGCATTTGGCACAGAGAGAGCAGTAAGTTCATTGAAGAAATACAGAGTTTTAAAAAGCATGATTGCTTTTACAGTCTTGTGGTGTGTAGCCTGGCAGGAAAATGTCTGTGCCCAGAGACTCTGTAGTTCATATCCCTGCATTGATGATTAGATTTAATTTCTTAATAAAAACATTAAGTGTGGTTTTAGGGAAAACGTTGCAGTGAGATGATTAGTGGTGGAATGAAAAGACGTGTTCTTACTGGAACTCAAGTGCCTTCCTCTGTTTTTAAGGCACACAGTGATGAATATGCTGCTGCTAATGTGTGTTTTTTCACTCTTAGCCTTAGAAGTCAAGGAACACTGGAGAGGCGTGATTATAAAAGCATGAGAAACTGGTGTAGGCATCTGAAGGGAGGTTTGTTCATACTTGAGAGAATAATGGCAATTTGAATGAACAGGTTATTGTCAGAGCTTCTGCATATCAGGATTCTTCATGTGGAAAAGAATAATCTCTATGATCTCATGGGATTTTGGCTTCTGAGAGGGCAACACACTGGCTTGTCAAGAAGAGCTTGACAGGCTGCAGAGGACAAAATGTCACATGAGGAGTTAGGAAAAATGGTTTCCTTTTCATTTCAGTTCTTGGCCAAATTTCTTCCACTTTACCCGTTATTTCCTCCTCCAATTTATGGCGATGGAGATCCAATATTGTAAAAGCTCTTTGTGGTCTGTGAATGGAAAAGTACTCTTAGTTCTAGTAACTAAATATTACAGTCTTCTTGTTTGCTATTCTCAAGTATTGCTGTAATTTTTTAACTATTTCAGTATAAAGGTTAGTGAAAAATCCTGTCTTTGTTTCTCTAAAGAGAGATTTCTGATCAATTGCATCATGAGAGACACTGCAGCATTGAGGGAATGGTGGAAAAAGATAGATGCTGTTAATCCAGTCTTTTGTTGGTTTTAGTAGGATTCTCTCTCTTGTGTATTGCCTCCATTTGGAAGAATCAGGCAGTACTTTGGCCTGTTGTAATATGGTGTTTGTTTAAAGGCAGGATTCCAAATATATTTGTTGGCTTTTCTCCTGAATCATGACTGTAACAGGGACATGGATACCTTAGAGAGCTAAATATCCTGCAGTCTGGTTTGCTACTGATGTGCATACACAATTTCCACTGGCAGTAATGGGAATTACATGTGTATAGAAAACAAAACAGACCCTTAAAAAATGTTGGTCAAGTAATAAAAGCTAATCTAAAGAAAAGGGTGGAAATATAGAGTGGGAGGGAGACTTTTTTTCTTACTTCAACTTACTTTGTCTTTAACTTATCCTCATCCTACTCATGTTAGCTTAATATTACTTTTATGGATTCCATCCTGATCTATTGCGGCATGAGGGATAAGACAACATCCATGTGAAATAGGTAAGCAGAAGATGATTTTAAAATATATTTACTACTTTTCCAAGCTCCCAGAGGAGTGGGAAGTTTCCCTGTTTAGTGGTGGTTCCACAGAGGAGCCTGCCCTACCTATGTGCTGCTGAAACTCTTTTTTATTATGCAGGAAATTGTAGTGTTGCCCCTGCAGCAAGGGCAGGGCTGCAGAGCCCCCCTGCCACTGATTCAGTGCATCCCAGCAGCATCCAGCATCCAAAATGTGAAACTGGCTATCCCAGTGTGTTTGTTGGGAACTCTGTTGTCCTTTGCATGCTGTGTGTTATTTTGAACTCTGAAAATGAGAAATGTGGCTACTTTGGAGGCTGTCAGGACTTAGAGTGTTTTCCTTGAGCTTCATTGGGAAGGGAGAAGCAAATTCCTGGATAGTTAAACCCGGTGCTCTGTAGTCTATCCCTTAATTAAATTCTCTGCAACCTGTGTGTTTTCATGTTAATCAATGGACATTTGTCCTCAGAATTAACTAACTCTGGGGAGTGTAAGACAGGATAAAATTGTTCAAAACCCCAAATGTGACACAAAAGGCATAAAAATAAAATTGTCCTTTTCCAAAATAGCTGAGCATTATGGCATCTTAATAAAGGGAGTGCTAGAATATGTTCTCCTAATAAACCTCAGTAAAACCTCTAAAAATAACTACACAGATATGTTCTAAGTTGATTACCAGTAATTGAACTGACTTAATGTAGTTGGATGATGTCATGTAAAATATTCCTCTAAAGTAATTTCTGTAGACAAGCCATTTGAAGTCCTCTTGCAGGCAGCATAAACATCTTCATGTTGCTAAACTGAGCCCTCGGACTAAAGCACTCAGCGGGAGAGCTCTGACATCTCTCTGTTTTATCTCGTTCCTTTGAGTGGCTCTGGCTTGCCTGTTAGAGGCAGCTTTGCAATGACAAATACCTCATCCTTGTTTTAGTGAAAACCTGGAAACTCCATAACAGTTTAGACCTGTTGGTTGTAGAAAAAGAGAGGCTAAAGTTGGAAAGAACTTTTGAAAGTGTCTGGCTTCCAAGTTTCCCTGCAGTATGCATTTCCAGTGTTCTGTCCAACTTCAGCCTGCCCGAGCAATGGGGACTGTTCCATGGCCTAATTCATTTCATGAGACAGCTTGGGAAAGTATTTTCCTAGGTTTTGGTCTTGTTTTTGCGTTTGCTTATACATTTCCTTGTATATTGACACTTGTATTTTTATAGCCTTAAAGCTTTGTAGCTGGTTAATGCAGATAGTATCTTCCAAAATCTGTTTAGCTTGGATTGTTGCTTTTGTGGAAATGGTTTAGTAGGATTCTGCATGGGGTTTTTTGATATGCTTATTTTTTTTTCCTTTTTATTTTCTCTTTTATTGTTTGTTTCTTTATTTGTTTCTTTTTTTTTGTTGTTTTTTTTTTGTCTAGGTTTGGGTTTTTGAGGGGATTTTGGTGTAATTTTTTTGGTTGGCTGTTTGGGTTTTTTGTGTTTTGCTTTGTTCTCTGGAGGCCAAGGCATCCATGACTGATTCAAGTATTCAGGATGCAAATGTGGATTCTACACAAATAAAGTACTGTGTCTCTGCTCTGAGATTTTTCTATTTACTGATCTATTCTGGTTTAATGTAGAAGTATCTTGGAGTTTTTCTTCATTAACTCTCTGTATTACTGATGATTCCCTTCTTTGTGCCCTGAGGTACTGGTGTATCAGTAACTCTTAGGCAGTTGTGTTTACTGGGGCACTAGTATATCAATTACTGAATAATCATTTTGCTGATACAATGGAGAAATTCAATCTGAGATTTGCAGATGCTGCTCTGCTCTTTACTATATCTAAAGTAAAGATCTGGAATGATACCCTGTGAGAAAATGTCATAATTTTGCTGGGTTTTTTTTTCCCTAAGGAAGGCCACAAATTTTTTTTTTCTTTTTAAAATTTTTTGGTCCAGATAGGTTGGTCACTGAGTGATTCAGTAAAGCACTGATGTGCAAATCCTGTCAGAAATTTGCACTAACCTCTTGAACTTGTCAAAGTGCCAAAGGCACTGTTAGTTATGATGCTGCCCTTAATCGAGAGGCCTGGCAAGGCCAGAGCTGTGGCTTCTGTTCTTGTATTATTAAATATCAACAGCTAATAGCATGCTTAGTTAGTACTAGTTGATTCTTTAAATGATAGCTTATGGGGGAAAAGCACATCCTGTATATGAGGGAAAGAGTCATTAACTTCCCCTCGAATAATGACATTTAGGAGCAGGCTTCAACATGCCCATGTTTTGCCCCTTCCCCTGTTAGCCTTTGAAGAGGAGATTTCCTCTTTCTCTCATACATTGTTTTGCCAACTGTCCTGGCTTGCGTGCCTGGAGCATTGCCTTCTGTTTCCCCAGAGGCCTTGTGATATGGTTTTCTGGCCTCCTGCTGGAGCATGAACCTAGCTGGCTGAATGAGTATCCTTTTTAAAACTCTGTTCTCTGTGCACTTACGGGACATGTCCGTTGTAAACTTTTGCAGAATCAGATGCATGCTTTGCAGGTTTGAGAGTTGCTGGTGAAAGCTATTGTCTTCCTAGGCATGGAATGCCTGCAGGACAAGGACTGACAGATTTTGGAGTCTTTCTGTCGCTTAAAGAGAAGTCTCAGTCATTCAGATCAGGACTGAACCTATAGTGTTCAGAGAGAGGCCGACAATGCCATTTTTATGTGCAACAGTGCACTCTCTATTCATCAAGGAAGTGACCGCAGAAATGTGTACCCAGCTGTCTCTCTATCAGTAGCATCTATGTGTAGCAGCTGCTGATGTTTGTGATCATTTCCTATCAGACCCTTCCCATTTTAGTGGATAAGCCTCAAAATAATTAGTTAAAATCTTGGAACTCAAGGACACCTAAGAACCAAAATCAAAGCCATTTCAGTAACACTACTATTGCATTGCCTTAATCCAGTGAATTTAAGCCGACATAGGATGAAACTCTCTCAGGGAGTCTCTGGCAGTATTCCCTGCAGTCCTCGTCCTTGAGTATCCCCTGCTGCAGCCCTGGTCTCATGCCTCTCAGCCCAGAGGAGCCTCTGGCGTCCCACAGCACCCTGCAGACCAAGTGCTGGGTTAGCTCCAAGTGCTGCATGGGTGTGGGGTGCTCACAGCTCCAGCTGCTCAGGACATGCCTGGGGCGCTGGCTGTGGAGCGTGCCTTGGCCCTCAGCAGATACCATCTGAGCAATGTCCTACTCTAACGCTTGGATTTTTTGTTGTCATTTTAAATCTTTGTAGCTGCCTTCATGAAGGGACCTTCTGGCTCTTTTAAAGTTGTTTTTGAAAGTCCTTTTTGTACAATTTTACAAGAATCACTGCAAGAAAAGAGATGATATCGTGGCCAGGGATTTAATCTATTATTTATTAGACCTCAGTTAGATGAGGTGCCTGTGACAAAGCAGGGTGCATTGTTTTGGTTAAGTCCCCTGGGTCCTTTGGTATGCACTGTATCAGAACTGTGAGTGCAAAGTACTCTTATAGTGAAACTTGCTATTTGGACATAACCTGCTTACTACCTCCAGCTTCTCTTTGCAAAGGAAATTGTATCCTTAAAAGCAGATTGTAGGTGCATTAGGTCTGTACTGAAGATACATCTGTGTTAGAGATTTTACCTGATGGACATAGTTTTGCCATTTAGATATACCCTTAACCTTTCTGTGCCCCAGTTCCCCAGGTGTAAAACAGGGATAAGATTCTTCACAACTCATAGAAGTGGAAGTACATTAAACATGGTGAGACCACTTAGCAATACAGTGATGGGGAAGAATTCTCTAATGAGGAGATACGATTTCACATTTATGTTTTAAGGGCTTGGCAATACTTATCCACACAGAAACTACACTGCAAATTTGTGTTCATTATTCTGTGAAAACCTGCTGCAAAGAAGGAATCTTTTGCATCTTAGAATAGCTTAGAGCTCTTGTAGACCTGCACATTCAAACTGTCCTGTGCTTTTCTGTTTGGGCCAGTAAATATTTCTCACCCTAGTGTTGGAACTTGTTTTTCTTGTCCTAAGTCAGGTTCTGTGAAAAGAGCATAAGGTCTGTGAAAAGGATGAAAGAAATATGCTGGTGACTTGGTTTCTACCAGCAAAGAACCATGAGTATGTGCATAAACATGACTTCTTTATTTCTCCCTGTTAATGTGATTTTTAAACCAAATGAGTACTTACCCTGTCGGTACAGAAAGAATTCCATCATTTTGTGCTGTTGTGGTTTGGACAGGAGATGTGGACTGGGAGACTTTGGACATTGAGATTCTTTGTGGATATTTTGCCCCTCAAAGTGGCAGTCCCCATCAGACACTTCTCAGCAACCTTAGTTTTTTTAGTAACCTTAATCATCTTTCAGTGGATGTTATGTTGAGAGCAGAACTAACACACTGAGTACTTACAGGGGATGGAATAACATTTGAGACCAGGTTTGCCTTTTTTCCAACCCCTTGACAGTGTACACAGACCTGAGGCAGCTGACAGAGGTGTGATGCAGGAGGCCACTCTTAAGTGGCTGCTTTTTCAACCACTTGTTAGAGCTCCCAGTCCAGGCTTTGCTTCCTGAGCCATTGCAGCTTCTTTGTCAGATCAGTCACTTGGAACAGTGATCAGTGCAGCACGTTTCTCATTTGCATGGTTTCCTGACAGGAGGTAGACTTCTTTTATTTCTGAGAGTTGATAAAATCAGAACTCAGTTGCATGGCTCCCAGTCTACATCCGTGTCAGCTGTGTATTTGCAGGATACCTTTGTTTTCTGAGGTGTGTAGATTGATACTAGACATCCCCAGTGCACCACACATATTGTACTGACTGTTCTAATGAACTACTCATTTACTTTGATCCTTTTTTTTTTCTCATGAGTAATACCAAGCTAATACCAACAAATTGTCTTAATGCTTCAGTTTCACGGCTGATTGCTTGCTTTTGTTTTGTTTTGAAGTTTTTCCCTCTAGTTCTTTGAACAGTTGCAGAAGTTATCTTTACATGGAAAACAGGCAAATTTGTAGTCATTACAAATAGTTCAGAGGGCAAACCTAATAGAAGGGAGGAGTTCAGCGGGATGCTTCCCATGTTTCAAGAATGTATAGAAAAATACAGACAGAAGAATCAGGGACAAATTATACCCAAGTAGTGTGTACTGATAAGACGGAGGCAGTTCTCTGTGCAGGCATGCTCATTGATGATTTGTGTATGTGGCCGCCTAACTGTAGCTCACTATCTTTTGGATGACACACTGCTAAAACTGTACTCTTTGCAATTACCCACAAGTTTTAAGAAAAATAAAACCCAATTGAGTATAATAGCGTGCAGAATTTAGCACTTTCCTGCTCAAACTGGTGGTTTGGTATCAATGAAGATTGATTTAATGGTATTTTCCTCATAAGAAGAGTTCAAAACACCAGTTTCCCGTATACTTTTTTCCTAGTATGTTGTCCAGGAAAACAGAATTGGAGTGAATTCTGTTAAAGTTGCTGGAAAGGTCATGGAGTCTCTCCTCTTGGAAAGAGTAATGGCAAATTTCATTGGAACATTTGTTTGGTTATTTGAAAAAAAAAATTGGCATGATGTTAGCTTGATTTTTTTCTACAGTGCTTATTTCAAATATTTGGTTGAAAATAAATATTTTGGATTTTAATTAAAGGTGTATCAGTGCTTTTCTGGGTGCACATGTTTATATACATGCAGAGGAATAAAAATCATTGTCTTATCTTTAGCTGTTCCTTTCTGATACAGTTTAATTCCATTCATGGAAGAGTAAATAGAGAAAATGTAATAATAAACTTTATTGTGGTTAATGCCTTTAAGACTGGAAATCATCTGGAATCTGTGATCAGATTACCAGCTATTATTATTTTAAGTACTCATTTTCTGTTTCCATGTAAATAATGAGGACTAGTAGGGAACTGCTACAATTCTTAGCATATTCATTAGCAATTTTTCCTTTTGATGGAGCTTATTAAAAAAAATAAAAGGAGGGAAAGGTAGGAGCCGAATCTGAAGGTAATGCTGATTTGGATTAAGTTAATAATGATATTTCCATTTGGAATGTTCAGAGGAGCAAAGTACAGACCCAGATTAAACTGTATGTGAATTCAGCAATTTTCAAGGCCAAAGCAAAACAGAAGTTAAGGTTTTTTTCATCTCTCTATTGAGTTGTGATACTTAAATGAAATTACTCTGCAGCTGATCTGGGCAGGAAACCAAACTTCTCAATCTGAAGTCTTATCCAGATCTGTAACTCTGAGAGCAAATTTGTGAACATGGAACTCAGTATCACCTCTTTACTCATTCAAAAAAATTTTAATTAAGGCATCTTTTTTGGCTCACTTGTAATTTCAGTAGCTTATTCCCACTTGTTTGCTCATCTACCTCTGTATCTTGCTTTTACCAGATTTATGTAGCCAATTATGCTCCATATAAAGATGCATTAAATAATTTAAAATATTATAGAATTCATATGGTCTGACCAGCCAGATTATTTTTTGATACATAGAGCATGTTTTCCAGAACTACTTCATAAAAGTAATCTAGCAATCTCCAAACTCATGGTACCTTTGCAAAGAAGATCTCTGTATTTTTTGGAGTCAGTGTTACTGACTGAAATGTAATGCAGATAAAGGGATGAAACTTGTAAGAATGCAGTCAGCTACTAAAATACTCTCTGAATTCATCCTTAGACATTTGCTGAAAACTGCTACCTTAAGGTGAGAAAGGTGTGAGGTAGGTGTGCAGACTGATATTTGAACGATCTATAGATGCACTTTCCCTGATTTAATTTCTGCCTCTCAAGATCTGTTATTGGGTGGAGTTCATTTTAGAAGAGCAACTAGTTCAGTTGTTAAACCATGGTGGAGAAATCTTTATCCATTATATCCAGGTGACGTTTTCCATTATTTGTGCTAAAAATCTGTTTTACTAGCTGTGCCCACCTAGTTGCTGAATGGTGCTCAACCTCGGTTTACTAGTTTTCAATATTTTGTTTTGTCTTGTAGTTCTTGATGGTTTTCTTTATGTGCTTGACATAAAAGCACATTACAGATTTTTCAGTGCAACTGCCTGGTTACATGTGTTTCCTCCATGTGGGATTTTGCAGATATCCAAACGGACTGTAGGGGATTTGGGTGTTTTGTCTGTTAGAAGTATAAGAGCTGTAGTTTGTTCATTAGGAGCATGAGGTTCAGGGTTGCAGATTAACCAGCTGCACTGCCTGCATTCATGTGGTCACAACCTTCCAAATTTACCCCATCATGAAAGGAAGAATTAATTATACTCCTAATTGACTGTTTCCTTGGATATAAGCAGGAAGGAACTGCTAGGAGGCCAAGTGATTAATCAGTTAAGCTAGTTACATCAATCAAATGTGTGAGAAAGTTCATCATCCCAAAGGCAGAGTAAAGTAATGCCAAAATATAAAAGCCATCAGCTCTTTCATTGGGGTTTTGCTGAGTTTCTTTTGTCAGTTTTCCGAGGAATTGCAAAAAAAAAAAAAAAAGGGAGATAAAAACACATGGTGATTGACCCAGTCTGCTTGACAATCTGTGTGGATTGTGGCGGAAGAGGTAATGCAGCAATCTGTTCTCTTATCAGACGTTTAATGTAGTCCTCATTAAAAGACCTTAGCATACGTTTTTCATGCAGATGGACAAGGCACACGTGTCCCCCAAACAAATAACTCGGTGCCACTATCTCACAAATCCCGTCAGTCGTGCCAGTGAAATGGAGTGAGTCTCTTGGTTGCAGTCTCTGTGAGGTACTGCCCACAGAGCTTGATCTAGTGAAAGCCTAAAGCTTTCAGTTATCAGTGCCTC
>VXBQ01007751.1:228920-292108 GCA_013400175.1 Phainopepla nitens
GTAGTGTTCTCCCTGTGTCCCCTGGCTGCCAGCCCTTCCTCCCCTGGGGAACATGTGGCACCTTGAGGGCAGGTGAAAAAATTCTGCAAAATCCCTTTGGAGCATTATCATCTTCCAGTGACAATATTTTGAATAATTGTAGTTGACTGGATTGAAGGAAAAGCTGGGAAATAGAGCTGTGCAGGAGATTAGGAGGGGTATGAAACTATAAGAAGACACAGGCTTCTGTAAGTTAACACTGGAAAAACTAATTGCAGTTGTATAAGGTCTACTGGAAGTAGTAATGTATTCACATATAAAATCCGCACACACTCAATATCCTATCAAGAAAAAGAGTGTATGAGCATTTATGCTGAACAGTTCCTGATTGTCTAAAAGATTAGGGTTCAAAGTGTGTGTCTGTATTACTACTTTCATTGGATTTTCACAGATGTGTATTTATGCTTATGAATGAGCATATACTAGTACACAGCGTAGTTTGTGCATAACCAATAGGAAATGTAAGTGTTGATATGTAAATTGTTTAAATCAGAAGAGAAATATGAGCAGTATTAATCTTGTTCTTGCTTTGTTTCTATATTTGAAACATTGGACTGTGTAATGAAGATATGCTGGATGTTAGCTAACAGCTTCATTTATAAGCTTTCTAGGGTAAATTAATTGTTTTCAAAAACAGTCTTATGTCTCTCCATAGAGACAGATGTAATCCAAATTGCTCCAGAAAAAAACATAATTCCTGGTTAAAGAAGCAATTTGAATTTTTTTTGTGATTATAATTAAGATCGAGGCAGTGCAGTTTTTATTAACATATATATTTTATTAAGTGTGGTTTCTCTATATATTGATTTTGTTTGCTTTTATAAATATCAAATCCATAGTAACTTCTAATGCAGCTGCTTTTAATCTTTTATCATTTTGCCAGATCCTTGGCAGATGGCTCTTACTTTGTAAAAGGAAACATTTCTAGGAATGTCATCTTTCACTTGCATACAATTCTAATTTTGTTGAATCAAAGGTGGAGTGTATGAAGTACTATTGTGACTGTAAATGTCTCTGTGTGATCAAAATGTCTTTTGACTGGTGTACTTCTGGGCTTGACACAAAAAAGGTTACCTTGAGTAATAGAACAAGTTGGGTGGTGTAGCTTGAGTAGGAGTGTTGGACCAGATGATCACCGGAGGTCCCTGCCAACCTCAAGCATTCTATAATTTGTTGTTTTTAAGAAATCTATAGCATAAGACCACTGTTTCTGATGAAATACCATCTGTTTGTGCCTTCTCAATTTTCCTTTAGAAGTGGAACAGATACTGGTTACTGTATATTTTTGAGAGATGGCCAGGCTGTCTCAGATATGAACCAACCTCCTGTGATTAGGGTGGTGCTGAGGAAATGGAAATGCTATCTGCAGGTGAGCGGGGGGATGCAGTTTACAGTGGATCCAAGACTTACGGCCATGGAGGTTGCCCAGTCTATTCTGGACTTCAGCCTTACAGCCACAGAAGCCTGATGTATAACTCTACTCTCTGTCTCCTGCTCCAGAAGGGAGTTATATTTTGCTCATACAGCTGTATAAGTTGATTTGCTCTGCCTTTTTTCAGAGAAAAGTGAATTAAACCTGTAATGAATAAATCTAATTCTAAAATTACATTGTTGATCTTCCCTGCAGCAACATGTGAGATCCTGAGGTTTGCCAATCAAGTGTGCAAAGACAAAACAAAATAAAATATCTGCAGCTAGGCATTCCCATTTGCAGAGTCAGAGCAATGTGATCTTTGTAAAAAGTCGTATTTCAGCAAAAATTGTGTCAGCCAAAAAGCTTTGAATAGGTCCACAAGGTCCTTATGGCATCCAATAAAAAATAGTGGGCTTATTGATATATAGACTCTCTGACTCCAGTGGTTTTTTTTGGTAAAGTAGCATTCATTCAAATGGATGGGGATCATTGAAAAATTACAATTGATGTGCTACATTAATTTTGGCTTAAAAGGGAATATTGTCCAACCTTAAAAACAAAATATTGCTGAATTAAAGCTACAGAAAACCGCATTAAACTCTTAGAATAGTGCTAATTGTCCAAATCCTATTTTGAACCTAAATTCTAGACAAAGACGTTTAAAACAACATAAATATGTTTTCCTTTGCGGAAGTTCTTAAAACGTAGCACTTTCTCATTCCTTTTGACTAAGCATTTTTTTGCAATAGTCCCCAAGCATGCATCTTTCTCTCCTTAGGTGTAACCCATACTCTCACACATTTATGTCACTGTGGATAAGATAAAATTTGTCTTCTTATACTGTCAGCAAGTATTTGCAAAATGTTGCCTGCAGTCTCAAAGCTGGTGAAGTCTTTCAGGGTTCTTGACCTCAGCTAGTTTGAGTGAGGCAGTGATTGTATTAAAAACAGATTTTTTTTGTGAGATTGCCTGCTGTTGTCAGTAGTTCTGAGCCTGTAGCCTGGTGCAGGCTCAGCACTACTTAGGCAGTAGCATGAACTACTGTTCAGGAGCATGAGCTGTGTTAAAGCATCTGGTTCATGTGCTCTTAATGTGTGCTCTCTGAGGAGGGCTGGAGGGCTGCACATCCAGGTGTTCCTCTGTGGGTGTGGGCACGCTTGGCACAGTGATGCCAGCTGTGGTATCACAGAACTGGAAGGGCTGGAAGGGACCTGTGGGCGTCACCCAGTCCCACCCTCCTACCAAGGCAGGGTCACCTGGAGCAGGTGACACAGAGACATGTCCGGGTGGGTTTGGAATGTCTCCAGAGCGGGAAGGCTCCATGATGTCTCTTGGCTGCCTATTCCAGTGCTCAGTGGAAAGAAGCTCTTCCTCATTGTGGTGAAACTTCCAGCCATTTTACCTGTATCTCCTGCCTAGCTCTTCCCAACTTATTTTCAGTTGAAGAGACAAGACTGCTGATGAGAAACACTTGATCCTTAAAACTTTGAAGCATTTAAGGAAACTTTTGAGCCCGCTGTGCATCCTTAAGTGAGACATAGTTGTCAGTCTATAGTTTTTAAGATTCTTCTCTTCAGAAGATTCTTCTTCTTTCAGAAGCACCAGTCAGATGGTGAACTTGAAAGTTAGTCAGAAGTGCTGGCAAATACTAGGTCTGTTTCTTAGAGTTTTGCCCTTTTATACTGCTCCCCAAATTTCCATCTTCTCTTCAACAGTAACTGTAATCCATAACCAAGCATCTGATGCCTGCTGATTTTCTATCTTTCTGAAGCACTCAGTTCTATATGCAAGCATGTAAGCTCATGCAGAAGGCCACTCAGTGGTCAGTGCTTTCATTGCTCTTGACGTTTTATTTTTTGTGTAGCACTAAATCGTATATGTGAAGCCAGTCCTAAATATAGCATTGGTCTAAATTGCTTCCCGCAATTGTCTTGTCTCTCGGTGGGCTACTGAATTTGCAGCATTACTGGAACTGATATGTTGAAGTACTTGGAGGCATATCTCTGCAGAGAACCTCCCAAGGAATGTTCAAAGTGGCATGAGGGGGCCAGGCTTGGTTGAAAGTCCTTTTGTATCAGAAACAAAGTTGGGTTTTCTCTTTTTTTGTTTTTTTTTTTTTTTCTTTTTAATTCTGCATTGTGCTCCAAATGCACAAGCAATTGGGTTAGCTAGCTGAGCAAAGTCTTCTCCAGTGCATATAAAAATATGAGAGGTCAAGCCCTTTTTAATAACGTAGAAAAACTAGGGAATAGTCACTGGGAACAGCATTGCCTTTGAAATGACTCATGCAAGCTGAAAGCCAGAATCTTCTCTTTCCTTGAAATCAGTGTTTATTAAATGGGTAATTTCTTTAAATTGGAGAGATATGGAAAGGAATGACATTTATTTTCCTTCCGACTGCTTTCATCTCTGCCAGCCGGTGTGTGGGAACTCCCGGGGAGGGCCAGCAGAACTTGTCAATGTTCATTCCAGAGCAGAGCAATTGGAAAGCCACAAAATACTTTTAAACAACTCTGTCCTCACTTTTCTCACACTGAAGTCTGGTTAGCAAAGTGAGCAGTTGCCCAGTGGATTTTACTGTCCTCAGAAAAATATTAGCACATCAGCAAAAGAAATGTGTGCCAAAAATGTACATACACCTGTGGCTGTATGCTTTGGGAAGTGGCTTTAATGCTTATCAGGGGACCTCTGTGATCTGAAAATTGATTTATACCCTGGGCCTTTTATTCTGTAGCCTGAAACTATTCAAAAAATTTCCTAGGTATGTGGCTTGGTTGTGCATTTTGCATCATACATATAGCGATAGAGTCTAGAATCAGTGTGTATCCATGTTAATACTGAAACTGAGTATTTACACAGATGATGTTTACACAGATGATGTTTTGTTATGGACATTTGATTATGTTATAGACATCATACTGCATTTCCTTCTTCTCTTTCTCAATTTTTCTAATTGCACCTGCAAGTTGGAACTTCGATCTGAAATTTCCTAAGCCAGCTTTTTTTAATCTTGTGCAGCATGAGAATCCCAGGAGTTGAGTCCAGCAGGTTGTTTTTATTCCATTTTTTGTCTTTTTGTCACACTGACTTCACAATTCTAGGAACATTTAGCTTGGGCCTTGAGTCCTGAACCTGTTGGCAGAGGAGATTTATGAAAGGAAGAGTCCACCCTACTGTGAGCATATTCATGGCAGCTGCGCATAGAAAGAAATCCGGAAGTCGTAAAGTTTTGTATATTGTCATCTCCTTTTGGCATGAAACGTAACAGGTGTCATTAATGATAAAATGGGAATAGATGGGTGTATGCTATAAACTTAAGCTTTGTTAAGTTTCCATAATAAAAAGCATCAAGCCAGGCAGCTTTTTATTCCTGATGCAGAGAAACTCTGTTTCAGGAGAAGCATTCACAGGAAAGTCAACACACTTGAGTCATGTACCATGACTGTGAAACCCAGTTGGTTTGTTGATGACAGTGTTTGTGGTGTGTGTGGGGAAGTTTAAGGCACAGGTAAAGAAAGGCACTTCTTAACAGAGTCACCCGAGTTTTTAATTTGCATTTCTGTGGTACTCAGTTGAAATCTGAACTTGTATTTTCATTACATGTTACAGTCTTGTAGCCTGTGAGTATTGCTGCCTTGATCAGGAAAGAGGAGAAGCAGGGGAAATGAGGTTTTTTACTGACATTTAAATTTAAAACATGAGCTCTTGATGAAATAGTGCAACAAGCAACTCTGCAGAGGAGTTGAAAAATCAAAATGCCTTGATAAAGTGTGCATGGAGATACTGTGCTGGAACAAAACCTGTGAGAGCAGATTCTTTGTGAAGGGAGAGGCCACTGGAGGTGTTTTCAGCTCATGGGCAGAGCAGAAAGCATCAGTTTCACCATCTGAGCAAAATGTAAATGTATGAACTTTGTGTTTCAATATTCTTTTTGGGTCGGGCTGCCCAGGAGCTGATCGCTGAAGGATGATAGCACTTCCTTTGACTCTGGGTCTGTCACTTAGAGTTTGTTTATACATCAAAAACGTGTGATCAGAATGACTGCTCTGGTAGTCTGAGTTCAGAATAAATGTCAGCATCAAGGACTATCTGTGTGCATCAGTGCAAGGCAAGAGTCGGTGCAGACCTTGATGTCGAAGAAATAGCTAATAATTAAAGACAGTAAGAAGTTAACCAACAGAGGAACTGCAGCATAGCAGCATTCGCAAAATCTTTATCAAAAGTAACTGTTATCTGTCAGAGCGACAAAGAATTGCTTCTCTTCTCTTGGCAGTGGAGGGTGTAAACATGATGCAGAGTTTTAGCTGTTACAGTAAAAATGTTTGTAAAGTGAAAAAGTCATTGAAAGAGTTATGAAATGTATTAAGCAAATTCAGTCTTTAATAATCAGAGGAGGATTGTTTTGTGCATGAGCTCGCTTGGCAATCTGTGGTGGTTTGGCATGCCCTCTAGCAAGGGACTGGGCTGGAACCCAGAAGTTCACTTAAAGGAAAATAAAGCTCCTGTGAAATCCTGTAAAGGCCCCTGCTATTCCAGATTTTACTGGTGCTTTCACTGTTATTTCTTTTAGACTTCTCTAGTTCATTCCTGTCCTTGTCAGTGACGGGATGTAGTTCATGACTGTCCCAAAGCCAGAAGAGCAGAGTTGTCTAGAACAGGCAGCAGTGCCCAGCACACAGCATTAGTGGTCTGTCAGCCCTTTCCCAAGCCTTGTCAATACAATTCTGCCCTTCTGCTGGCAATATTTATGCTTTAAGACAACAGTATAATGAGTAGCTACTGTGCAGTAATGATTGAAAGTCCCCAAAGGAAAAGTTGTATTAAACAGGGATGTTCACAGTTGGGATAGTGGGAGTTCTTACTTTTTTTTTAATTTTTTTATTTTAATTTTATTTTATTTTTACATTTTATGACAGCAGGTGTAATATAGATTTTTATGAAACTATTTTAGGAGCAGTCTGCCCTGTAAGAGCACTTAAGAAAATGTCTTGTTTGCCAGAGTGTCTTAAGGAATTAGAGATTCAAGTGAAGGTGTCTCTTAACAGTATTTTAGTTCTTAGGTGTATATGCATTAGAATGAGATAATAAAATATAAAAAACAGCAGTAGGATAAGAGCTTATGTTCTGTGTTTGATTTTATAGATTGCCTAAAACATGTTAATCATAACCTAAAATATAGTGATTAAACCAAAATGCTCTGTTAATTCAAGACAAAACTTTAAATAAATCAATAAACAAATAAGCTCACAGTTGCAGTGAGATTTCACTTCCTGGACTGAAAAATTGAACTGCAGGCTCATAGCTCCCTGGAGTGTTTGGAAAGAGAATAGCAGCTCTTAATAACAGAGCACTTTGCTGTGAGGGGTGGACGTTCACGTCATTACCATTTTTCTGGCAACTTTTCAACCACCAGCAGCAAAAGTTTTCATTGATTGCCTCCTGCTGTAAGGCAGTAATTATACTGATCTGTCTCTCTCTTTCATAAGCTGCAGGAATTGGAGAAAATAGGGGAAGCTAGAGATATTAGATATGGATCAAACACAGTTCAGGCTGAGCTATTTCCCATGTTACTACATGAGGTCTAGCAGGCTAATTTTTACACATCTGCACTAAATATAGAAAATAGATTTTCCAGTGCAACAGTGGAGAATTCAAAGTAAAAATTTGACCCAGATGCTGTAAAGTCATTCACTCCATAGAAAATGAGAAGGTATTGCATGCAATTTTTCTCTGAAAATCAGACTCCTCTCGCCATGACCCAGGTGCAGGGTCACTGGTATTGATAAAGAACAATTAAACATTGGGCAATTATCCTAAATTGGTACTGTTATATTTGGTCAAGGTTCTGTTAATTGTTGCTGTCCACTGAAGCTGAGGGGGAAAGAAGTTATTTGTGAGAAACATTGGTACTTATTTCACCTGAGCGTGTTTTCTCTCTGAAGGTGGCTTAGGCGGAGGAAATGGATGGAGGTGTTTGTGAACTGCACTGAGCTGTCAGAAAGTGATCCCTTATGTCTGACTTCATCTATTTATAACTGACAGAAGACTTGTGTTCATTTTGGTGGTGCAGAATCAAGTGCAGCTGGAGGAAGAGAAATGGGGAAATTTGAGCTTAAGTAGTAATGGAATGCAGGAGTTTGTGCATATACAAACCTTTGTCATATATCAACAGTTAATTGGTTTTCATTCATTTTCACTACTTGAGATTGTGCAAATGTAGTACTCTATATTTTTTAAGGAATCAGCACAGTGATCTAGATCTGTATCTTAATGTAGGAAATGTATTGTGATGCCAATATCCTTTTAGCTAAGTTGATTAATTTAGACTTATTTGTCTTTGCTTTTAAGGATCTTTTCATCTTATCAAGTGTGCTGAACAATTTCTGCAGATAAGTGTCTTGTGATTTATTTTATGTTTTTGTGAAACAAATATATTTAGTTGTCAGTACTTTGTTCTCCAATTGCTACTATAGTGTTTACCTTCTGTATGAGCTCAGCACTGTTGGAGTAAATATATGTGAAAGCTAATTACAGTATAGCAAGGATGGAACACTTGTATGTCACTACATTATGAATTGAGGATTTTATGGTTTTGTTACAAGTAGTGTGTCAGTTATAGCACAGAACAGTGAGACACGTGTCACTGGTCTTCTCTAGCTTCTCACTATCGCAATCCTTATGTACACGTAATACATAAACACATTCTAGAAGGCACATGAGATCACACACAGAGTAAATAAATTCTATTAACTATTTATTAATATAATCTTTGCTGCAGTACAGTAGAGAGTTTCCTTGTCTTACATTTCAGCTCTGTACTCCTACAGAGCAAAATTGCATCCAGGTATTCTCAAACAATTAAGCCATCCTTTAAAGAAGAAGTATTTAATCACACAAATAAGTGGAAGTGGCAGAATCAGGATCTGAAGAATTTTCAGAAACTCCTGCAATCTCTCACAGCAGCTTTCCATGCATATTAATTTTTACAGGGGATAGTTTAAGTTCTACTAATGCTGGTATTTAGAACAATGAAGCATCAATAATTTGTCTTCTTGCTCAACTAATAAAAAACCCCAAAACAAACAACAGATAATAAGAATGCAAGAGGAAACAAGCTTCTAGCCTTTGTGGCACTTAGAGGAATTTTCTCAAACTTACCTAGAGGTACAGGCTCTGGAGGGAAAGTGTAGGCACAGGTTTGACCTCAGTCTGAACTCACAAGTGAAGCTTCAGTAGAGGTGCTGTCCTGTTCTCTTGTAGATCTTGAGCTGCACAGATTTTCCAGTCTTGAATTGACACAAAAATGAAAATCTTGGCAGTTCTCACAAGTCAAAATTTGTTTCTTTTTTGATAAATTTAGGGTCTGTCTTTGATCTGAACATCTTATATTTATGTTCAATATGCCTGATATAGGAAACAAACTTTGTTTTTGTCAGATCCATCTTTCTGCTTTACCATGTCTGTTTTATTTTCCTATACCAGAAAATCTTTCTCATTTTACTGACTAGCGCAATATTTACTAGTATATCTAATTATATATTTGTATCTTATATAATGGTATGTTATATAATACGATATTTAACATAATATCTGATATAATATTTCTTGCTACCTGATTTCTATATTTTCAGTCTAAAATTCAGGGTTATTCTCAATATGAGTGTGGGAATCTGGTGAGGAAAATCGCAAGAGAGGCAATTAAGTTAAAGCAGAGCAGTTTTAACAGGTCTGGAGTATATTCCAGTTAAGGACTGTTTCTGCTTACCATCACTTCGTAAGGACCTGTTCTCCCTGGAGGTATCATGTTCTGTAAAGCACATGTATTTCACTGAGGCTGCTGGTACTGAAATTTATTCTGTTTTCTCCAACAATTGTGCTACATGTAAATGTACACAACAGGTGACATTTAGCTATTATCCAGCTGCATAAATTCAACTACAGCCATTTTAAGAAAATTGTGATATGAATCCCTGCAGTGGTCTTTTCCCAATCCATTCTAACCTGGGCTCCAGAGGGGAAGCTTTATGGAAAAAAAAGGAAAAAAAACCTCATTTTCACATTAGTACAGTTTCTTATGTTCTTGGGTTCATAGCACGTCTGTTACAAATTCTGTAGTGATCATCTTAAAAATGACACATCTAAAAGTAAATAACGTGGTGCTGCTGAGCTGTGTTAATGGCTTGCTAGTCAATTAAGAGAATGCCACTTGTTCTCTCTGTCACTGTTGTAGTGACTCTCAAACCCATCAGGAGTTGCAGCCAGGCAGGAATGCTGCAGCCTCAGCTCAGTGAGCTGGGTGCAGAATTTGACTGAACTCCTTTGTGTAAAACCAGGAGAAGTTTTATGGCTTGTGCTTGTGCGAGAAGCAGCCCTGTGTGCTGGCTGGGAGCCTGGCTCACCCTGGTGCCTGGCTGGGTGGGCATTTAAGGCAGCTCAGGTCCCTGTGCCACTGCTGCCGTGTCCCCAGCTGGTGCAGGCTGGCTCGTGCCTCGCCCCCTGCTCTGCTGAGGACTGAATCCAAAGTGGTGTTTCTAGCTCTGCTGTTCCATACAACTTTTCTGTCAAGTGACAGTGTTTCTCCTAAATTACAGACTTCTTGGTTTATGAGGGCAAGTTTATTTCCTAATTGTGTGGAGACTAGAAGGGAATTAAGTGGGCAAGTCCTTTAATTTAAAATATATAAGTGTATTACTGGCCTTGTTCTCTGATGAGTCGAACATTAGGTATATTAATATTAGTAATGGAACATAATGGCTACTTGTCAGAAGTAAAGATAATTATTTCAGGAACACAAAACTAACCTTGACAGATAATTGCCTGTTGAAATCTGATGCTGTGCAACAAATGGAAGATTATTAGCAACAGACTCCCATGTTCATCTGTTATATCATTAAATCCTGTATGTTACATTGACAGGGCTATCATTGCATTAAAAGCATCTCCCTTTTCTTGGATGTCAATTCTGGATTAAAGATTTTGATTTCATGGGACTGTTCTGTTCTAAATAAATTGTTTTGTTGTCCTCCAAAATGCTGAGAAGCTCTGAGTAGATTTTGTCAGATGTGGGTTATATAGGTGTACTACTTGCTGAATGAAAATTAAAAAACATCATCTCCATTTTGCTGATTTTTTTTCCTTTTCTTTTTTTTTTTTTTAAAGAACCAAACTGATCCTAGTGTTTTTAAATGCGTGTTCATCCAGCAGGCACCTTGGGATCTATGAAGATTTTAATTTACTGGACAAAAGTGTACTAACGTGAACTAGTCAAAAGAAATTTGAAGGTTGCAGACACTCAGGCTCAAGAGAGTTTTCAATTACATGAGTAGTGAAACCCAAAATAACTTCAGCAAATATTGTTATATTTCAGCCATTTAAATTTTTTTAAATTGAGAGTGAACATTTTATTCCAATGTGTAGTGTAACTTAAACCAAACAGTGGTCATTCAAACTTTGACTTTTGACTATGAACTCCATAAGACATCTGCTACTTCAAAACTGTTAGTTTTGAAGTCTGTAGTTGTACCTTGAAAGATGGTTACAGACATTGTTTGGGAGAATGCCTTACAGTCAAGTCTTCTTCTATATCTAATAAAAAATTTCCTGCTCCTTCATTTTGTGACCAAAAAGTTAAACTGTATTTTCTGTCAACAAACTTGATATTAAGAATATAATGTTACTGTAGTTACTTTAACAGTTTTCATCAAGAGCCATCCCCAAATGCTACTCAAGGTGGTAGTGGCAAGCATAAAAAGCACTAAAAACATCTAAAGTTTTGTACAGCAAATTGTGTACAGAAAAAATCAATTTGTATCAAAAAAGGCATTATTTACCTAATCATTCGTGACTGAAAAAAGCCACATGAAAAATTGCCTTATTTCAAAAAGCAATCATGAGGGCTTCAAAGTACATATAATCTCATTTCTCTACTCTCATTTTACCTGCTTTCTCTGCTTGAACTGGAAAACTGCTGTCATAACTGTATCTATTTCCTGTAGGAGCTATTAGTTAGTAGCATTACATCCGCTTAAACGTGATCACTTTTCTCTTCTGTGTGTTACTGATATGCTATTATCCCATAATATTGCTCATCCATCAGAGGTTGCCATGTTTCCTGTGCTGATTGTAGTATGGGGAGCTGAAGCATCCTCTAAAAAAATCAGAGATGCCAGAATATTTTAATGATTTTGTGATGTTACAGAGCACAACCTTCTTGCATTTCAAGCTTGTAATGCAAAATTTTTCTCTGTTTTTAATTCTTAAGCAAAAGCACTTTAATCATCGGTTTTGAATGTAAGCATCTCAATTCCTCTTTATTTAAATGGCAGATTCATTAAAAACTCCATCTGGCTTCCATAGGAAGCTTGCACAAGTCCTTGGAAATGGATTTTTTTTTTTTTTTTTTTTTTTTTTTTTTATTTTAGGGAAATGACACTTGGNTCAGGACAAGGAACTGTGGCCAGGATTAGAACCTCTTCCTCCTGCAGCATACTTGCCAGATGGCAAGTTTATTGAATCTGGTTTTAACTCACTGGGGCTTAAAGGAATGAGCACAGCTCTGAGAAGTGGGTGCTACATTTCTACTTCAAAGGTCTCCTTTAAAATTAGCCCCCGAAGATTTATATGCAGAGTGTGGTTGTGACCTGGGCAGTCTGTTGCATATCTCTCATTCTCTCATCTCTTCCAGTGCTTGAGTCAGAGTGACACAAACCACTTGACAAAGTCCCAGTAATTTCACAACATTGGGTAAATCTTGCTACCTTGCTAAATCAAACTTTATATATATATATATATTTCATTTATTTTGCAGTGTTGTAAAGTCTCTTCAGTTCAAATACTTGTTTTCTAAGTAAAATATGAAATTTTGACATATTCACTAGTGTCACTTAAAACTGTCCTTGAGTATTGTCCTCAATATGGAAGTCTGCTCTGTATTAAAAACTAGCACTTGTGATGGACAGAATTTAGTTTAATCAGTTTTAGATTTGAATTGAGTAGAAAAAGATCACGTGTCTATTTAAATCTCTTACAGCAGCTTTTTCTAATTTCTTGAATTGCCTTTGAAACTTGTGAAATACATTTCCAGCTAAGTAGTGTGTAAAGGTTAAATTATTTTATTAAGGAAACCTCCTCTCTTCAAAATGCAAAGCATTGTTTAGCATTTCGGTTATTTACAGAGAAATCAGATTTTTTATATTACAGGATTTTTACCCTTTCTTTCTGACAATGGAGAAGACTCCTCCTGTGAACTGATGCCAGAGAACTTCAGAGAGTCTGCAGCATCAATGTTGGCCTTTTCTTTCAAATGCAGAGCCCTCGGGATGCTGACTCTGCTGAGATTCGTTGCATGCCAGGTTTCAGGCACTTAAATGGTCATGTCTGCCATAATTATTTATGTGCTTGGTTAAACACGACTGTACCTGCATGCAGTGTGAGCCCTCATTTGTAGAGCAAAGCGTATGAAGATCAGCACCCTTGTTTAAGATAAGGAAGCAAGTAATTGCAGCTCAAAATATTCCACTTTTCTCCCTTTCCAACTTCCCATGTTACACATTGACATTGTTTATATGTGCTCCTTCTGCTGGAGGTGATTTCGTATCTCTGCAGTGGTGCTGGTTCTTGTACTGCATGATTTGAGCACCCAGGACTGTTCACTCCAGTCTTGGAAATAAGGAAATAACAGCTGCTGTTGTGTCAGCTGCATTTGTATGCATCTGTGAGTTGAAAGTAATTTTTTAGTCCTAAGTAGTGAATTTTCAGCCTTGAATTTTTGTGAAGAAATTGTCATTGTTTTAAAATCAAGTTTTTATGCTAAATACCTCAAGAGAGCTTATTTACTTGTGCTGGGACTGGGCTTTGTATTTGGATATCACCTTATTCCTCTTTTTACTGAATCCATTTGTTAGGAGTTCTAGCAGCACATATTCCCCACGTTTTTCTGCACTTCAAAAGAAATGGAGGGACTGAAAAAAATATTTGAAATTTAATACAAATATTCAGGAATCTTACTTAGCGAGAAGAGAGAGTGATAATGGCAGAATCAAAACTAATAATTTTTTTCTGGACAGAGAGTGTCAAGAGTTAAGGCTCTTCTAGAACTCTCAAAAAGACTCTAGTTGGCTTCTCTTTGAATTAATTCCTTTGGAACTAATTCACCAGCATATTCACCACTTCATTCATATGTTGCAAAGTATATGTAGAGAAAAAATAATGGGCCTCTGAAAACCTGATGGATGTAATTGCATCCAGGGATACAGATGATGTCATGAACCCTTGCAAGGTACAATGATTTCTGTGGTATTTCTAAATGAAATTAGATGTCTCTTGTTTACAGTTTGTTTGCAGTGCAGTCCATTCAGTAGAAGAGTGTATGGATCCAATACTGATATGTAAATATGTGCTATAGCCTGATGGTATTTTGAAGATGTTTTGGCATTATATCCCTAATTTTACTGCTGCATTACCGTCATTTCCAGTTGTATCTGGCTTGATTTAAGCTGAGAGAGCTTTGTGTTAGTAACATATGGAAGTTGTTATTGTTTACATTTGTTCAGCAGATGTGCGAGCTTTTTATATGCCTGACTCCTTATCAGTTGGATTAAATGATGCATAATTCTGCAGTATTCAAGTATTCTGTTGGATGAGAACAAGTACTGACTGTCAGTGCACATAAAGAGTGACAGTTCCACTGTTTCAGTCTGTGTGAGCGCAGTGAGCATCATTTGTCCCCTCCTTGAAGGTGAAGTGTTCCACTGTGATCACATTAGCAGGAAGTGAAATTGGAAGGGGAGCACTGCCAGCAGGTAGAGAGGCCGCTACACAGTGACCTAGAGAAGTGAGATCAGCTGAAGAAACCAGCACCAAGGGGCAGCTGAGCCCTACTGAGTGTAAATGCCTACAGTGCCAGGGTGGGAAATGATTGGGTCAGTCACAGTCGTTTTACTAAAAAAGAAATGTATGTTTCCCTTCTCCCTCACGTCTCAGCTTTCCCATCTGTCATATTTAAAATACTTAAAACACTTCCAGTATTTTTTTTTAACAACTCCCATTTTCTGTATCAAAAGTATCACGCTGGCCTGTTTGGAAGGGGAGGAGCCAAAAAGGGTGTATAAGAGGGGTTTCATGTAACCTGAGGAAAATTATGCAAGCCATTGATAAATTCCTGTGTTTTGTATCAACAGAGAGCATTTTTAAAGGCTTTTAAAGTGTGTGATTTCATCAAAGTTTTTTTTCCCTTCTTTGAATATCATCTGTAAGATGATGGAATTGCAGCTGAGAGCACTAGATAGGAACTTAAGTAAAATTTGGCAAGCAGAGCTTCCTTAAGTGCTCATCTTAAACTGGGCCTTATCTACAACAAAGCAGTTTTGCTTTCAAAAAGCAGATAATTTTGTAATTGAACATGAACAATAGGCCGTATTTTTGGTGGCTGTGTCCTTGGCTTCAATGAAGTAAAAGTATTTATTCACACCAGACGAGGATCTGCCTTTTTCCATGTATTTTTTTAGTGCTTCTTTACTTCTTGGAGAACGAAACCTTTCTTTGGAAAGACGTCTGTTAAGAAAACAGCAGTGCAGAAATCCTTTAACTTGGCCTTCCTCTGCTCTCCTGTGTCTTCCTCTGCAGTGGCCTTGGGTCTCTACTTCCCCAGGAAGGAGTACTTGGAGAACGTCTACCTTGACGAGCCAGCGGGAATGCCACTCCTGCGCATCCATGCCTTGAGGGATTCACACGAGGAAGTGGCCCACTTTCATTTGTGCCAGAATCTCATAATTTCTCGAGCGAGACAACATGAAAATAATTGGTTCCAAATCAGAGAAAAAACAGGACTTCTCTATCTCAGCAAAAGCCTGGATAGAGAGGACTTCAACATGCTGTGTAAGTATGAGAAGATCAGCTTTTCTTCTTGAGGTATCTGTTCTTAAAGCAAAATACGTTTGGACAATGAGATTTCTCCATTGGAAGATGAGCATCAAATTTGGAAGAAACACATCTGCCCTTTTAAAATGAGGGCCCAGACTCAGTGAAACCCACAGCAGTATGCCAAAGCAGATGCTGAGCTGGGACAGATCCTCTTGCTCACACTGGGAACTCCAGTAGCATGGGACAGTTGCATTACTGGAAGTATTTTTTCCGCATTTCACAGCTGTATAGGTCACAGCTTTACACTGAGATTTGCAGTTTGTTCATCTGCTGATGCAAGTGAGCTCAGTTCCATTGTGTTAGGGATTCCCAGACAAATGCTGAGAGACTGGTTCAGATTCTTACATAAATGGTCCTTGAATTCTGGTGACATGGATTCACAAATTCCATAGGCATGTAGCACCAAAGAGCTCTTTAAAGAAATAGTTAATCGTACCTCTCTCCCTCTCTTGAGATTTGGCTTTGTTAGAGAAGCTTACTGTTGAACTACAAAAATTCATTATCTCAGTTATTTTTTTTATCTTGTTTTATGCTCTAGCAGTAAATTGATTTTGGTGATTTTGATCTATGAGGAAATTAGGTATCATTATGTGGTGGAGGAGGAAATGGATGAGAAGTTAATGGCATACCAGTGTGATCAGCTGCAGAAATTTTACTGTTGAAGAGAGTCTGTAGTAACTGTCTTCAGTTGGTAGGATCCATTAATCAACACTACCTTCAGACTTAGGTGCCTTGATGTTGAAATTTTCAGCTTTAGACACTTAATGCTTTATTTTTGAAGTGCTGAGTGTTTGATATTTCATCCATTTTTGGTACTTGGTGTTCATATATATCAAATATTAGTGCTAACAGAGGAGGAATAGCTGTTTAACACTCGAGAGCCTTGTTTTGTTCATACGGATCAAAGTGACCTAGAACTTCTTTTCAAGTGAGTTAGATCTGTTACAGAGATGGTACTGTGCTGTCTGTAGTCAAGCCAGTGGAATCAAAACAGGGCTTGAGGATATTTTAGTAGATGCCACAGGTTGATTTTAACTTCTGTTTTATCTTTTGTCCGCCTCTTTATGTTTCAAAATAATGAAGCAATCTGTTCTCTGAACCTGGAGAATTTGGTCCATGTTGTTGGAATGCTATGACTGAAATGTTAGTATGGGTTTGTCCCGAGTATTTGTTGCCATCTCGTGCATTATTTTTCCTGTTTCCACCCCATTCTGCTCTAATCCCTTCAAGAAGCAGTCCTGTCAAAGAGCTGGGTACTGCCAGTGATGTGTTTTATGTCAGTGTCTTACAGACAGAATGCTGATACTGGTTTTGAGATTCTATAATGCAAAATTGGTGCCAAGCCCTACAGTTTTAGGCTTACTTGGATTATTAAGGTTTAGGTTTTCCTACCAGCATCTGGCATATTGAAGAGTTGCTGTGCCACATAATAGAATTAAACTATCATTTATGGAATAATAGACTAGGGTATAATATAAGGAAAAGAGATATTGGCTTGTCTTCTGTAAAATATTTCTTATAGTGATTTTTTTCTCCTGAAGCTGTAGGAAATTGGATGCCATTACCCAAGGTGATGCTGTATGTCTTCCTTTCATCCCACCCTTTCCAAGAGAAGGAATGTGACTCCGCTACACGCACCACGGTTTTCCTCTCTTTGATCAATGCTACTGCACCAGCTTGCAGCTCCCTGACAGCAAGGCAGCTTTGTTTCACAGAAATGGATCTCTCCTTTCACATCAAGGAGAATAAACCACCTGGAACATTTCATCAGCTCCAGTTACCCTCAGTTCATCATCTGTGTCAGAATCTCAGCATTTCCTACAAATTGCTTGCAGGTAAAACTGAATCTGAGCCACTCACGTACTCGCAATAGATTCAAACAGCTTCACTGTTAAAAGATCTCTTTTATGGTAGATCTTCTAGATTTGAATCTATAAAAGAAGTTCTTTTGCAAGCCTAAATTGAACCTAAAGATTTTGCCTTTGAGATATACAGAGAAAATGGGAAGGAGGACTGTCCCCTTCCCTTAAGAAATAATCAGTTTTAGAGTTTTTTATCAACTGAAAGTAGACTGAGAATATCCTGAGCTTTAAATTGTGCTGCTTCTAAACTGTAGAATCCTCCCATATATTCCATGCTTTCTCCCTACCCTAGTATAACCACACAAGTTCCTTCTGATTCACTTCTGAGTCTGGCTTTTACTGTGCAGTCATGGTGTTGAAATGGATGTACTGAACTGCAGATGAGTGTTAGAGCCATCAGGGCTCTGTACTGGGAAGTGATTGTGCCTATGTATGTTGTGGCTGTTTTGCAGCTGAAGGTGCTCCCTTTCGGTACAACGAGAACTCCAGCAGCGTGCGGGTGACACAGCGCCTGGATCGGGAGGAGAGGGAGAGATACGAGCTCATTGCCAAGTGCACCGTCAGAGAGGGGCTCAGGGAGATGCAGGTTGAGGTGCCTTTCCTGGTGAATGTGTTAGATGAAGATGACTCTCCTCCCTTCCTTCCCAATGGCACTGATACTGCAGATGCTGTCGTGGAGTTCAACAGGAAAGAGGTAATGCTGGTAATGTTCTCCTTGGTCCCTGAAGTATGAGCGCAGCAGTGGGAGGGAGCACTCCTGGGAAGCATCATGTTCTGCCTGGATAGTGGATCTTGGTAACAAGCCCATCACCATACTATGCTTTCCAGATCTGTGATTGTAAAATGCTGTTTGTAGCATTCCTCTGCCCCAAGTTGTCTTACTCAGATCCCAAAGCAAGAGGAGTTTGGATTAGTAATTAAAGAGTGTGAAGAAATTTGAGCAATTTCCAAGGTTGGGATGGACAATTGCTGAGTCTGTGGTAAAGATGGCTCTGGATCTCTCCATACTGAGCTCTGCTCTGTTTGTTACAGGGTTGCTTCCTCCAGGGGATTAAAATTGTGTTGTTAGAGCAAGTGTGTGTGTTCGTCTGTCCCATACATGCACATCTGTATAATGTATCAAGACTGTGTTCAGAACATTTATTGGGATGCTGTAGAAGTAATGGTTGACTTCTATAGACAAGCCACTGCACCTGTGAGGTTTCCAGGCTGTTACTGGCAAGCTCCAGGATCCTGTTTTAATGATGTCCTCCCATTTTTCCCTTACCATGCCAAGCTGATCTTGCAAGAGGTCTGAATCCCTGTGTCTGTGGTGCCGCTGCACACACACACCCCTTGCGTCAGGAGAGAAGTACACATATGGGCTCTTTGGCTCTTCTGTGGGAGCAATGACCCTTTATAAGTCAGTGGTATAGAGAAGACTTTTTGGGGGCATAAAATGATGTGTGTTTCATGAGAGAACTTCTCTTTCCTAACAACAAGATCTCTTAGTGATCAATTTTCCCTTCAAAGTACATTTTGATCGTATTTTCTGGAAGGGAAAAGACTGATTTTAGGAGTTTGCTGCCATCTCCTGACTAGAACTAGTCTTGACAAGACACCTATGAATGCATTTGCCTGGGTTTCAGTGAAAGTTGTAGGGTCTTGTTTGACCAGTATTTCAATCTCCAAAACAGTTACCAGAAGAAAAAAGCTTCAGGTCCTTCAGCAGTGCCATTTATTGTTTCCTACCAGGGCACTGTTCTCTCCACGCTGACTGTGTACGATGCAGACACCACACCTATTTATCCCCTTGAAAGCAGCAGAAAGAAATACACAGGAACCATCATTACTGACGATCCCTGGATAAGTGAAACATTTCGTGTAGAGCACATCTTTGATGAAATCCACTTCAGCCCAAATGGCAGCCAAGTGAGGGGAACTCGGCACGAGTACAGTAAGGACTCTTTCTTCAAATAAAGGAGAAGTTGCTTGTTAATAGTTGACCAATAAGCTCTTGAATTTTTCTGAGGATTTTTAAAGTATTGAGCCAAAGAAAACTGAGAAATTTTCAAGTAAAGAAAACACTGAGTTTTAAATATGTGCTGAAAAAATGGAGCTTGTGCATCTCTGTGATAGAGAGTATATGGGTTGATGATGAATAAACTGATAGGCAAGAGGTTTTGATTGTAGGATTCTCAGTTTGGTAGATAGAAGGGAAGAAGGCCTCCAAAATGAATGACAGAGAGCATAACTCCAGCAGATCATATTTCATATTTAACTTGCCTTCTATTTCCTGTTAGGAAACTTGGATAGGTGTATATATATATATGATTTAATTTGGTACATCTATTTTTGTTGGGCTTGCAGTATTAAAAGGTACATTTGCAGATAATGTGGGCTGCTAATAGACTAATCTTTTTGTTCACAGAACTGGTACTGAATAAAAGCATTTCAGTCACAGAGCATCGTTCCTTCCAGCTGGATGTTTTGGTGAATGACACAGAGTTTCATGGCCCAGAAAGATCAGTGATGCTTCATTTCAATGTCTCCATCCTCCCTGTCAGCATCCAGTTTTCAAACATAACTTACCAGTTCACAGTGAACAGAAATGCTGAACGCTTTGCACAGGTGAGAGCCGCGTTAATTATACATCCCCTTTCTGATGGCGCTTAAGAGCTGGATCACTGGGGCCAGATGCGTTACAGTGCTCGTTGGTTTTAACTGCTTTAAGCAGAATCACTGAGAAATGGGTTATCAGTGTGATTGTTGCTGGAAGTAGGAGGCAGCAGCTAGGCTGGGCACTACCTCTCCCACCATGTAAAAACAGAGGAGGGGCCACACATCAAAGTACTAATGGAGAAAAATAATGTGTTGTGGACAGGAGGACTTGCAACCATGAGTGGCTTAGGCAGGAATAACTGCAACAATGTCAAGGGCAAAAAAAGAAAGGAATTTGTCCAGCTGTTGGAGTCTTAATGTATTAATGGCTTTTCTTTAGTAATGGGTAGTTAGTAATTAATGTGTTTCCTCATTTAACCCTTGTTTTAGCTTAGTCACCACGATTGTCATTAATAATGCTTTCCAGAGAAAGCACTTGTTACTTTCTAACACGTTGACATTAATCAGGGGAAAATTACAAGGTAATTCCTATGAAACGTGTACATTAATAAGGAACTAGTTCAGTATAATTAATATTATGAAAGTGAATATTGAAAACATCAGTGATGAACCCTTTTGAGAGAGCTGATGGAAAGCATGCCTTGTAGCTATTGTAGCAGAGAAGAGGACTGAGATTAAAATATGGTCATCCCAATTGCAGAGAAAACCAATTCATTAGAAGAATTTTAAGGAAGAATTAAGTTTTATTAATCTTTAAGCCTCTGGCTAATTTTAAAAAGAAAGAAAAAGGGAAGTCAGATATATTGCATGTTCTTATATCTAATCTGATTAAATGCATTGCAGCTTGGTAGCTCTTCAGAGTACAGAACAGGCTGTACTTGACCAATAAAAATTCTACTGCTCTGACAAGGGACATTTTTTCCATAGTCTGCAGTGAATATCCTAAATAAGAAAAAGGTACCAAGTGTGCTCATGTAGCAGCCTCACTACAAAAGCTCCTCCTTTATGATATTTCATGATGCCTTGTGGCTGCAGTTTTTCAATTTGCAGTCTGTTAGAAACTTCAGAAGATAGTCTGTTCTTTTTGTGGAGATCAAATTATTTTTGATCTTAGGTTTGAGGCTTTTGTAGCACCAGACTATGAAAGCTTTACCCTCGCCTGTTGCCTGGGGATAGGGTGAAACCTGAGTTTCTCCCTAAAAGAAACAATAGGACAGGTATGTAAGATACTCATAGTCTAACCCTTGCATCTAGAACTCTTGTATCTGTGTCACAACATGACTATAATTGAAACCAATGTGGACACTTACCTGTTAGGTATGTAGGAATTTGGACTAATGAATTGGTTGGGGTTTTTTCTGTGGGCATGGTTTTATATATAGTTGTATGCATACAATATTATTATGAAAGAATGAGTTACAGATTAAATTTGGACAACCGTTGTTATCTATGCATACCCTAGATTGCTTTGACACTTGAGTTTTGAAATCGGGGAGTATGTGGGTTTTTTTACTTTCAGGGTGCAAAACCAAAAAAAGCCAGTTGACTTTTAAAGCTACTGGTGTTGAATATTGTCATAAGAGTCAAACATCTGAAAAAGAATTTTAGTATCTCTGAAAACAGTGGCATTTCTCACTAATTGTGCACTTTCACTGGGTGGCAGTAGTAGCAGGGAGAATTATTCCTGGAAAGAACTCCAAGTCTCCGGGAAGAGATCTTTTTCTTTGTGCTGCTTAAACACAAATTCGCAAAGAGATTTTGTTCTGGTTCTTGAGCAGTGAAGTGCAAAACTCATCCTGGCTCTGAAGATGGTGTTCTCAGTTAGTTAAATTGTCATCCACTTACTTCTGAAATGGGGTTTGAATTTGCAGTGTGTTCAGCTTGGAGCACAAGTCAGCGTAAGCAGCTTAGTCCCCAGCACTTCACATTATTAAAGTTGGCTGCATAATTAGCCTTGATGTGCCAGAGTAGTCAGGGAAAGTACTGGGCCAAATCAATATGAAGGCTGAACTGTCTCTTGCCCTAAGGAAAACACAGGAGCGTGAAGAAATTATTAACTGCTGGGCTGATGCCCATTTGTCTATTTGAGCAGCTCAAGGAATTGAATAACAGAAGCACAGCCTGATGGTGCAGGCTTGCCCAGTGGCATTTAACTTATCAAAGGACTTAAAGCTCTATTGGCATTTACTGAGACAAATGATGAATAACATTGGCTGAGATTTTTACAGAGGTTATATGTCCAAGTGTACCTGGACTTCAGTGAAGTGGAACAGTATCATTATCCAGACTTTATTAAACATTGGAACTTAAAAGATGGATTTTTCTGTTCTTATTTCTAATAATGGTATTTCTGTGTTAACTCTTGAGAGTCTTGCAAATTTGTGGGTTCCTCCCCTGTAAGCTGATGTTAAACCTGACTACCCTTTAGCCTGATTGCATGGTTTTTCACCCTCACGAGAAGGGGAAGTAGCTGCTTTTACCATTTTCCCCTGGAGTTGTGCTCTGCTGCACTCGAGGTCTGAGCTGGCTCCAGAACTTGTGGAGCAGAGCAAAGTTAGGAGGTTAGGCTTTCCTGAGTGGAGTCAGGCAAAAAGAGAAAGTCTATCTTTCTCATAGAAATTTCTTGAGGGAGGCCTTTATAGCTTCTTCTCAAATTATACGGAGGAAGCAAAACTGGCCAATGTGTATTCTAAGGAATAAACTGACTAATCTGCTCTTCAGATTTTATGGGGGTCTTCTGAATTTATGGGATCTTCTCCAACCCCATTGAAGGAAATTGCTGTGATCAAAAAGGTGCCTGGAAATAGCAGTGATGCCAGGGTAGGCAGAAGGGCAGTGTAATGTGGTCTGGGTGAAGGTTAATGGCGTGGATCGTGGCTGTGTTCCCCCCCTGCCTCGGGGGAGCACCACCCGAGCAGTTGCAGAGGGCTGCCAGTTGCAGTGAGGCACCGGAGCTGTGGTGACGCGCTTCTGGAAGGGACGTGTCTAGACCTTGTGTCTAGACAGAGTTTATGAACACTGGAAATCTGCTCCTCTTCTTCCTGCCGGTTCCAGCATGTTGTGGAGAGGAGACGGCCAGAAAGAAATGGTCTTGCTGCTGATGGCTTTAATAGTCTTTCTGTGTTATCCTGCCACCTAAAATCCTGACAGGAACGGTGCCAAATGACCCATCAGTGATGTGAATGAGAATAAGTTAGATGAAATGGGATTATCCTATAACAAAGTATACTTCTAGAACTGCAAAGGCTTCCTCTCTGACTTTAAATAGTCCAGGTTCATGGGAAGATGTCTTAGTACACAAAAACGTCTTTGTTTTATAACATTCTTTAGTAAGAATGCTGAAACCAAGATGTACAGATATGCTTTTACCAGCAGTGATGTTTCTTGAAAACATTTCTTAACTGAAGCATTTGAAAATAATCCATCACCAAGTTCCTTTCAATAACACCCCACCCTTCACATTGTGGTTTTTCCCTGCAAAGAAAGCCAATGCCTCTGGGCTTGATTGAAATCCCACTCTTGTAAATGGAAAAACCAAAGTGAACTTTGGATCAGTTCCTATAGGAGCTGGACAGGAGATGGGGCTTTACATTCCCGTGCTTCTTAGATGATGTGTTTTAGACTGAGGAGTGTTCTAGCCTCTATACTCTGGCACACAGAAGTTCAAATATGGCAGACCAACATATTTTCATTTTTAGATTAAAATGTTTTAAAATTGCAGATGGGAAACAATGAGGTTCTTAGTCCTTTTAAGGCTTTCAGAGAGCTCTTCTGGCCAGAAACTTTTTGACTGTAGTATTATAAAAATTATGTAATGGCAATTTCTATGTTATTTGAAGAGAGTGTCAGCTTTGTTCATGCTGAGCTCTTTGATTTCTCAAAGACGATGAAAGTTTTTTTCCATGGTCAACCTGGGACAGAGAAGAGATTGAACTCAGAATTTCCCAGATCACAGGGTCTTGTTCTCACTGAGCACTGACCATCAGCAGTAGGTACCAGATAGCACTGAGTCTGTGTCAAGGCTTATTTGCATTTCCACTGCTAATCTGAAGACAACAGTAATGCTTTGTCTCATTTTTGGAGAATAAATCACATTTAAAGCATTTGCATACTGCATTTGTAGGAAAATAACGAATCTGTAAACCCCAGATAAACACTGAATTTGGCAAGGTGTAGTATGCTCCATGTTATTTCAAATATTTTTGAGAAGCACCAAATATTTTTTGTGTAGAGTTTTGTTCCTGTCTGTGATTTCTTTGTTGGTGTTTGAGCCTAGATAGGAAGGATCTGCATCGAAAACTGCATGAAATTCCGTGGTGTGAACATCACCTACAAGCTGCTGTCCCCCAACGCGAGCTGCTATCCTGTCAGCATTCTGCAAGGCCGAGAGGACAAATATGGGAGCCTCTATGTGAACGACTCCTCTGTGCTGCGCAGACCCGACTGCAAGGAAATACAATACACTGTTCAAGCTACAGACAAGCAGAGCAGGAAACACACCAAAACCCTCCTCACTGTTGTTCTGGAAGGGACTCGTAAGTACCCCAGGCAGAACTATTTATTTATTAACAAGTGTTACCAGGGTGAGGTGATGCATTAGCGGCGGGATCTGTAAAGGGATGACATTAACAATGAAAATGAGTCTGAGCTACAAGATACGGATCACAGAGTTTGGATTTTGAGTTTTGATTTGTACCTCCCTGTAGCAGCTATTTGTTTGAAGAACTAATGCACAGAAAAGTAGGATACTGTATGCAATTCATACTGTTCATGATGACCTTTGATTTAGAAGAATCTTTAGTGTGTGTGTGACCTTTATTTTGTATTTCACATATTCCTGTGGAAGAAGAAAAAGTGTGTATAGGTATATGTCTCTGTGTGTTTATCTATTTGAAGAAAGAGCTATATGGCCTGAGTATATTTGTTCACTGATTTTTATCCTCCCTTCTCTCTACAATTTTTTAAATAGTTTTTTTAGTCTTCATGTAGCAATCACACTGAATGCAAGTTCTTAAGGGCAATGTGATGACCCACCCTTATGGGGAAGGAAGTTAGAAATATCCTGTAACAGCCACAGAGGAGGATTTCACTGGAAACATACTTATTTCTCTGCAAACTATATTGCATTTTATGCAAAACCATACAATTGAACCTGATAAACACCTGTATTACTTTTTCTCAGATCCCAACTCCTATGCCAAGAGCAAATGGGTTGAAGAAAAGCAAACAAAAACATGCAGTGGATTTTTCTTGTTGTACAAGCCTCATATTGTCTGAAAACACATATTTCTAGCTGATGTTCTTTGGGTTACTACTGTGTTAGCCCAAGAACTAAGTATTTTCCCCTAATTAAATGTACTGTATGAAGCTGTAAGTATTTGTGCTCTCCATTCTTCTGTTATCAGTATGTTTGCATATATCTATAGTTCTAGGCAATGACAGGGTGTTGTCAAACAGACATAACCATGCTTCATGATCTTGCTGTTTATATTTTCTCTCACTGAAAAGGAACACCTGGGCTTTTCTTTAATTGTTCTCTAAGTTTACTGATAGTTGGGTCAATCAGTTTTCCATCTTTCACTGCCTTCTTCGTCTTGCTTTCCTTCCTATCTATCTCCAAAACCAGAGTTTTCCGTTTTTGAGCTAACCTGCTTGTGTGTTCATTTCCCTTGTCCTGAATTTTTCTCAACAGTTTTAAAAAAAGAAGAGGATTGCCCTGACTCTTGTGCTATAAGTAAGCACCGTGCTGAATGTGAAGAGTGTGGTGGCCTGGGAGTGCTAACAGGAAGATGCCAGTGGAGGCAGGGGAGTGGGAAAGGTACATTAATGTTGTGTGAAGTCAAACTTCTGTTTAGTTGTAATTGTGTATTTGACTTCCCTAGATACAAATGGATTTATTCTGGCTGGAAAACATGGTATGGTAAACTACGCAGAAGCTGGGGCTAAAAAAAAAATAATTATAATACCCATATTCATATGGGATGCACTAAAAAGGAAAATGAAGTTCAGTTGGAAGGACCATTCATCTTGTCCCTGGTGATGCTGAACATGATGCATAAACCAGCAGGTAGTGAACTGAGCTTGCAGCAGTGTGACTGGAGCAGGTGCTGAGCAGGCGCACCCAGCAGACAGTGAACACAAAGCAGTGTCTCTTTTTGTGGTCTGGAGAGAAATCTGATGGGTGACAGCACTCAGCTCCTCCAGAACAATGATTCTGTGTCAATGCTTGATCGCTTCAAACTGCCTTAACTGTCACACATTCTCTACAACCACTTGTGACCCTCGTACTCAAGTGGGTGAAATTGTGTAGAGAAAGCCTCAGTTGTGAAAGCTGCTCTTCAGTTTCAAAGTGGTCAGCCAGCTCTTTTTCAAGCAGTATTCACAGTAACTGCAAATGATATGACCAATGGGCTGTGAAAAGCAGAAAAGATAGCAAAACATAGTTTTTCCTAGTTGCCTCAATCTCTGGTCTAGCCTATTACTTTAGCAGGTGTTTGTAGTCATAGATGTTCATTTTAAAAGGCACCATAACCTGTGCTTTGGAGTATTAGTGTGCCCTGAGAGGATGCAATGAACTTTCTTTCCTCATGGTATTAGTGCAGCTGTTTCTCTGTTAACAGGGATCACTACAAACTATTCCACGTGCACCCCGAGCATCAAGACCTGTCCGGACGGCATCTGTGATGTGGTGGAGGGCAGAGACCCAGCTGTGTGCCCCCAAGACTGCACAAGTAGGGAATGTTTTAGGATGGGCTTTTCTATTTCACCTGTGATCGCTTCTCAAATGTCTCTTTCCCAAGTGCAGATACTTCTATAAGCTCAACATCTCTGCATTGTCATACTTGCATTTGAATCACACAGGCCAGTTAAGGTTATGGGGATTAATCTTGACCTGTTTTTGAGCCAGGCAGGTGACACACACTGGCTGACTGATGGAGGGATAAGGTTTTCTCAGTAATTCCTGTTCTGTTCCCAGTTCATTCACAGGTGGTGTTTTTCAGTGGAGGTACTTGCTGAAGAGGTGTAGGCTCTGGGCACATTAATGCCCCACTTCCTAAGTCAAGTACAGTATGATAGGAACCATGCCTATTTGAACTCCTGGGTAAATAAGTAAGGGGAAACAAATTTCTATTTAAAATGAATGTGTTTACAGAAGATCATCTGAGGAAATATACCTGCCCTTTTTTGACAGGCAGCCATCAGAATGATCCAATGCCTTCCCTGTTTGAAGATCCAGGCAGAGACTTAGATGAGCAGAATTTTTGAAGGAAGAATTGAAATGCATTTGTTTTGGTTTTTTTGACTTGAGCATATATTTCTACACTCCACTCATATACCTGTGAATACCTGCAAGTTCACAACTCACCCAGAAGATATACAGGGTAGAAAAACCAGTGTAATTCTCTTGAGCAATTTCCATCTTCCGTGAGATGATAATTTTTAAGTGAATCTTTTTATCTGACAGTCTAATTCAGGAATAAAGACATACATGTTTTTTGAATACTACTTCTGACTCTGACGTCATATGTTCCAAGTTTAGATTTTAAAATGGAGTCTTAGAGGAGCTAGCATTTTCTTACAGGCTGGGACTTCATGTTCTTCTATAAAGTTAATTACTAAAGAGGTTTCTTAGTATTACTTACGTGCAAGGATGGATTGTGTATTGTAAATTAGTGTTATCAGAAAGATGATTATTTCATCAGAGTGCATAAAAACAATCCCTTAAGTGGCAGAAATGCTTGAAGGAATTGCAAGTAATTTCTCTAATCATCTGAAAAGAATTCTTTATTGGTAATAATTGCAATAATTTGTCATATTGAAAGTGGAAATATTTGTGCCAGGGGCTGCAATTCTAAAATACGTACAACATATGCAACATCAAATGTTTTGCTCAACAAAAGCCTGAAAGAAATACTGTCTTACTGGATAATAAGCAGGCAAGTAAGACAAGTTTTCAGGATGTTATGCATGCCCTTTTAACGCCTGAGTTGAATAATTGTGTACATGACTTGACACAATTGAGAACCTGGGCCGGTTCCCAAAAGCAGTAGACTTGCAGACAAAAAAAAAGAGTGTGTTCTAGGAGCTCAGAGTTGCAGGAGTACCATTTTATCAGCTTTTACTGGCAGGGGACCTTTCTTTGGGAATGGCAAACAATAAATAGGCCAAGATGTGTTAAGATCAAGGCTATTCTTTAAGTACAGACAGTTGTGAAAATACTTACTTTTGTAATTCATTTGTCATTGTGATGGCTATATCCTTGAGTCTCAAAATTGCTTTCTCACAGTAACACTATGAATATTACATTCAAGGGCACTCAGCTGAAGCAGCCAGTGCTGTGGCTGTGCCTATCAAATAGAGGCAGCCTAATTGCATTCTGAGCAAGAGACTTTCATGTAATAAGCAACTGCTCAAGAACAGGTTAGGAAGGACTGGCTCTTTCCCTGCTTCCCTTTTCTTCCAGGTCCTCAAAAATAGGCAGATATAGATAGATACATATGATTTTCTGTGGCAAGTGGAAACTTTATTTCTTCAAGTCTTCATGATGGAGGAAGTTGGCTGGGGAGAGGCAGGGAGGATAATGAGGAATTTTTGGGAACACCAATGCTTTTAAGTGTCAGCTCAGAGGGCAGTGACTCAGCAGAGTCTCTTCCAAAATTAACCACCTGAGCTGTCGGTAAAGTGCTGTTTGTGGTTAAAGCAGTTTAGAGATAAAACGTCACTACTGATGGTCATTTTTATAAAATACACAGAAAAAAATTATTTACTTGTAAATGCAGTTGCTGTTACTCTGCATAAAGAGCTACTTGAAATCAAGAGCATGAGTTTCTGCTCTTCATTCTCTAATACTAAATAGTGCATTTTTAGATAGTGAGATTGATTTTTTTTTTTGTCACTTGCACTTCTCATTTACTCTTTAGTGCTTTGACTAGACTGTCTTGTGGCATTTTGCAGAGGTGGTTAAATGTTCTTATCGCCATTTGACAAAAGTGGAACAAATGATACCTAGAACAGTAGGCTGTCTTTTCCAAGGTAAGGTCAAACTGGCATCAGAAGCAGGAAGAGAACTCAGTAACTGCTAATGAGGACTAACGTTTAAACAGTGCAAGGTCCCCCCATTTCAGGATCTCAGAAATTGCAGAATTTAGAGTCTTCCATCTCTCTCAGGAGTCCCTGTCAGTATCCCTGCGCTGTGCTCACTGGTCAGATGTCAGATTCATACTGCGGTAAACCCATGGAAAACTGAGCCTTTTCTTTTCCCTTTACTTACATGTAAGAATCTTAGTCTGTTGTCTGTATTTGATTAGGTGGAAACATTATTGGTGGCCATGGGAAGGGCATTGGAAATCTTGGAATTAAGTCAGGACATGGGATTTGTTACTGCTTCCCAAGACAGAACTGTTATTGTGAGAAAGATGATATCAAAGGTAAGTCTATCTGCTCTTCTCATAGTCACATTTTTCTCTGTATATATCAGTGTAGATATAGAACAGTATACACTTGTAGCCATGTTAATGAGCTGTGTCTTTGGTCAGAGACTGCTAATACAAAACTAGTGAGGAACTGGCACCTTGACATCCACTGTGGAGCCTGAAAATTTCCAGAGTGGTTTATTTATAGCCTTGGCTAAGGGTTCTTTTTTATGTATTACTACTTGACAAACAAGTCGGTCATCCTTTGATTTCCAGCAGCATTTGCATTTCAGTGAGACTTACCTGATATTTGCAGAGGCAGCTTGGAGAATTAGAATAATGATTTCTATTGCTTTCAAGTAATTCCAGCTTCCTGATAATTTCTGAAAAATCTCAGCTTCAAAATGTCAGACATAACCATCCCTCATGGTGTTAGGAGGAGGAGTGCATTACTTTTCTCCTTGACCTTTGTTTAAACAGAAAAGCTTTATGCAGCTATTTGAAACAGATAGTGGACATTTAAAATCACTTTTATTTTTGCTAATAATAAACGTAGCCTGAAATAGTCTGCATCTTTAAAACTGAATTACTATGCAGCAGTAAGAGACCAGAAGGAAAGCTCTAAGCTCTTCTTGGTCCACAGAGCAACTGTGCGATGACTTGTGCAAGACGGTGATCACGGGGGCGGTGGTGCTGTGCTTCGTCGTCTCCGTGCTGGTGTCCTACTACTGCATCCACCGGTACCACAAGAACTCGCCGAAGCCGCCCATCGCCTCGGCCGAAATGACCTTCCGGCGCCCCGCGCAGCCCTACCCCATCAGCTACTCCTCCAGCAACGTCCGCCGGCCTTCCCTCGACTCCATGGAGAACCAGGTGTCCGTGGACACCTTCAAAATACCAGTAAGCCTGATGCCATTTTGCATGCTCCTTTCTGATGCCGGCCTTGTTCATGGGTGCCGACGGTGTTACAGGAACGCGGTCCGTGGAAACACCCGTTACCTTCAAATAACAGCACTGGCAATCACGTGCACTGAAGATGCTTCATGAGTAACTGGATAAACATTTTAATTTGCTCTGTAAGGCCAGTATGTCCTTGCTTTTTTGTTATGCTTTCATATATTGTAACATTTTAGGTCTAATTTAGGCCGATGACTTTTACTAATATAACTGCGTGTGACAGTACTGTGGTTTTACTTTTAACGTTGTCCAGTTAAGTGCTAACGACCAGCAGGTTTGTACTCTCTCCGATGTGCCAAAGTACTACAATGAGGCTAAGTTCAAAGCATTACCAAAAAATCCCTCCTGAGATCTCTTCCTGATTTCTGATATACAGACTGTAGATCTCAGTTGGTGTGGGAGTTTTACCCACATTTAGGGACTTTTGCCCAGTCATACTGTCTTAATTTACTCTTTTTTTCCCTGCTTTGAATCACATGCTACCCAGGATTCCTGTCAGATGGGGTGTTTTCATCAACCAGTGTGGTAGAGAAACTGCCACTTTATATGGCAACATCAGATCTATTTGAGTGTTAGGTCGTGAGGTCTTCACAGACCTTGTACTCTGTTTGTGTTAGTTTTGTGTCTGATTTGTACATCTGTCATCATTTTGCTACTTTAAGGCTTATTAGCACTAATTTTATATGAAGATGATTGTTTTCTCTGATCAGTTCTTAAGGGAAAGCCTTATTCTATTTCAAAACTGATTTATTTCTCCATGAAAGTCACAAGTTCATAGTTAGTCTGAAAGCAAGCATTTATCCTGTATCAGTTTATTTTTTAAATTGTACCCAATTTCCCAGACCTTTAAATATAATCCATTATCCATAGACTACATGTACAGCCTGTTTTGAAGGAGTTGTTTTCAGGTAAGGGAAAATACATTTGCAAAATACCTCGATATCCAGAAGCTTTTATAAGAATTCACTGATACTGATAAAAGCAGCTACCAAACACTGCACACTGAAGTGCACCTATTCCTGAGGAATAGCTACTCCTTTTCTTGCTTCTACTTACAGGGTTTCTTCTCTTTCCTGCAGGAAGATCCAAAGTGGGAATTCCCTCGGAAGAACCTAGTTCTGGGCAAGACTCTTGGAGAAGGAGAATTTGGAAAGGTCGTCAAGGCGACAGCATTCCGACTCAAGGGAAGGGCTGGCTACACCACTGTGGCAGTGAAGATGTTAAAAGGTATCTTTCCATCAGGGGTTGAAATGATGTGCAAACTGTTTGTGGTAACCTCTGAATGGATTTTAAGAGGGGGCTAGTGTGAAAGCAAAAGGTCAGCTAAAAACCCATCAGTGTCACAGCCTCTCTTTCTTCCAGCATTCTGATATACTCTGACAGTCACAGTCTGCAGATTTGTGACTTTAGCAGTTAGCATCACACTGATCCAAGTAAGTAATTCTAAATCATGATGTGTAAGGAGCCTCTGTCTTAACATAGGAAATGTATTCAGTTTTGTTTGGTATTGATGGAAATATTGCAAGGATTTGTTACAGCTTTCTGATTCGTTTCCTCTAACCAGTTTCTTGGACAAAGCTTTTTAAATAAATCATGTTATAATCATGTGAAGAGACTGAGCAGACCTGTTAACTTACTCTCCTGATTGAGAATTCTGTCTAGTTTTATACTTTCTGAGCTACTTTTCAATCACTAGGAGCTCTGTCAGAATGGCTTAAATAACCCAGTGCTGTCTCCTGCTGTTTTCAGTTTTCCCTGACTTCAAACCTGGAGGAAACAATGTATGCCTAGATAATGTTAAGATGGTAATATGAAACCTTGCACTGAACCATTCACTGCTGCTTATAAGTAAAAGCATGTCATTACAGGAGAATCTTATGCATCTTACTACCATTTCTGTTAAATTCAAAGCACATTTGCTGCTCCTTGAGAGGAAAGATGCTGTATATCCCAGCACTTTACCTAAGAAGTAAATGCATTATGCAGTGCATGGCTTCATTGCAAGAGGTTCAGTGCACAATAGGTCACATGGAGGAAGTCTAGGAACCAAGATTTTTCTGAAGTGAAGATTAATTAACAATTACTTATAATACTCAAGTAATGACCTGTATTGTATTACATTGTCAGTACAATAGTCACTGTTTCATCTCATGTTTATGTGTGCACTTAGTGACACTGCTTTTTCTAGCACATTTTCATCAACGTGTGACTGAGTTCAGATTCCAAGACATAGTGGTAAAAATGTTGCTTTTACTTGCAGATGGTTTGACATTCAGTTTTCCCTATCTATTATGAAGGAAAGAATTGACAATGCGAAGGAGTAAACCTTTATTTTAAGCACCTTATTTTAATTAATTGATCTGACATTTACAATAGTACTTCAGGCTCTAATGAATCCCTCTGTTTAATGGAAATTAAATTGCAGACAATCACCTGAAATTCCATTTTCCAGCTTGACTGTGGAGAGCATTTGTCATTCTGCAAATATTTATGTGCTATTATTGGCTTTACTTTTCACACATGACAATTGAAGCTTAAGGACCAGTGCATTAGCTTTCAGTGGCCTTTGCAATGCTGCCAGGAAGAACAAAGGACAGTTATTTTCGATCAGGCCAACACCACCCATTCTTTCTCTGTACCAGATGCAGAGCATTTGTCCAAGTGTTCAGGACTGTTACACACTGACTGATCTTTAAAAGGCAGTGTTAGGCACACCAGTGTGTTATTGCCTCTTATTGCATAAGAGAGATCTCCTGCCTGAGCTGGGTAGATGGGAACAATCTGGTAAAGAACAGAGAAGGGCAGGACTCTTCCTGCTGTGATGACTTGGCATTAGATACTGGGGAGGAAACAGGGAGAAATTAGCTGAGCCAAAATAGTCATGGAGCTATGGATAGAGGTTTAAAGGAACAGATGGATAATTTTTTTTTCAGCCCATTATTACCACTTTACTCATATGAATTAAATTTGACCTCCTTCCTGATATGAATGCCCTCATTATAATAAAATGAAAGAGGGAAACACCAACCAATATGCAAATACAGATTATTCACAGTTTGTTAAAACGAGTGGCATAAAGCTTTAGAGCTAAATGTCTCCATTTGGAGTTAGTTTTTTCAGCAGACAGACATGCAGGTGTGGTACATGGGGAACTTTGCTCTATTCTGTTTGTTCACATCACACAGCTCCAGAATTACAAAAACAGCACTTTTCTTACAGGCATTCAGTTGACATTCTTAATTTTTGTTTTACATAACTTTTTGTAGTCTTTATCAGTAGTGAGAGGCCAAGTGATACTGTGCTCGCTGCAGTAGAAGATTCTCTACTCTTGAGTGCAGATTCAGACTACAGAATAATATAAGGCAGATACAAACATAACAATAGAACAGAATAACTGTTCTTATAAGGAGGGCAGACTGGTCACGCATGAATAAGCAAATCCTTGGTGCTCACAGCCTTTATGAAAAAAACACACAGTACAGTACCAAAGAGCAGAAGCCAAACTTGTTTTTATTATCCTTAAGTCAAGCTGAACACATCCTTGTCAATGCCCAGTAATGACACTGGAGGAACTACCCAGGCTGGTTCTCTATGTCAGAGAGATTAAGCATGAGGAAGAAGAAGGGTTATCTCTGACCTATGGTGTTTTTATGAGTAGGCATCTCCTTCAAGCCCCAGTGCATTTAAAGAGGAAGCTTGTCCGTCTTACGAATTCTGCAAAAGGGTAAAACACTTGAAAGGCTAAGAAAGCCTCTTGTGGCCGTGTTGCCACAAGATTCTCATTGACATGAGTGAAGTCTGCATACCTGTCCCCCAGTAAAATCAGTCTGAACTATACATTTAGCCTCTGAACTCTTAAGTCTGGATGTATGCTACAAGAGTAAGCCAGTAAATGAGTGGATTTTTACTCTGTTAGAAAATGTGTTTAGGAGAAGGAGAGGTTGAGTCTTTGTTTGATCAACATGAGTTCTTTGCTTTTATATGCTTCTGAAGCTTTCATTGCACTGATTCACCCTAAGAAGTTGCTTTAGAACACTAGAAAAGGTCTGTAATAATTTCATGGCGTCTTTAAGACGTTAGAGACTCTGCCCCTGATTCTTGCCTGACCTCCTTGTTCTGCAGTCATTTGTATCAGGGCAGAGCAATGATTAGAGCAGGCTGCTACCAAGCCAGAGTAGCAGCAGTCACATTCACTTGGTTCAGATGTGAACGACTGCAAGGCACAGAAGATGGGAAAATTTCTCTCCTGTGGGGAAGTATGGAGTTTTCCAACCTCTTGCTAACTCCAGGAGAGATGGTAGATCTCATATTTTGGACTGTACAGAGAGAACTCTTGAGTGATGCTTTCCTAACCAAAACTGTGTGTTTGGTCACTTTCTGCAGAAAATGCTTCCCAGAGTGAGCTGCGAGATCTCCTGTCAGAGTTCAACCTTCTGAAACAAGTCAACCATCCTCATGTCATCAAACTTTATGGAGCCTGCAGTCAAGATGGTAAATACTAACAGCTTGTTACTAAGATGAAACCATCCAGAAAGGAAATAAAATGCAGTTCATTGATGGATTTCAACAACTGCTTAATAATTGCTGAGAATCTTCTAATTTTGCTGTTGTCTGAAAGAAGAGGGATATATTAAAAAAAAAAGTACTTGAAAGGTTGAAAGGAAAGGGAAATACTAATTCAATGTAACTAAGCATTCTTCCTGTGGTTCTCCTCAATGCACATTTTGATTCTGAAGCTATTTTAGATTAATACGTCTCCTACAAATTCTCTTACAATCAATAAATATTTTTATATTATGTTAATATAATCAGTGTTTTCAAATATGAGTTATATTTCAAGTTTAATTGAGTTTTCATTATTGTTGTTGTTATTTATACTAAAACAATGTAAATAGACAGCTACAGCCATATGTAGACAAATATAGCAGGATAGTTAGGTTGATACTCAGTTTTCCTCCACTGTCATAAAACTATTGTCTCCCTCTGGTTATGAAATGATTTCTAAAAGCCACAGTCATCAACAAGTATGTTTTAAGGGGAAAAATCTGCAGACACATACATTATAAATTGCCAATGAAGCAAATTTTGTTGTGCATAGGAGTTAGTCATTTTAAGTGAAGTAGCATGGCAATATTCTCTTCCTTTTGCATCTGCAGTTGTGCAGCCTAAAATCACAGCATGGATTCTGCAACCTCGGGGCAAAGGTTTCGCCTCTGTTCTTTGCCCACCCAGTTCTGTTGCAATTGTCACTTTTTAGTTGTAGACAGAGAGTGTAATTCAGGAGTGAGTCATCTCTGAGTCTTAGTAAGGTAATGAACCAGTGGGGCGGGTTAGTTTTTTTTTTTTCTTTTCAGCACAATGTATTTTTCATCCCAAAGGAAGTGAACATATATATAAGTGCAGGCTTTTAATAAATATCAAGTTAATTCATCAGCGTTAGAGGTAGGAGGGCTTTGATACAGCAGACAAATGTATTTAGTATTACAGCACTGAGTACATATTATTCATGTGGGTAATGGGGAGGAGAAATTAATGGATTGTAATATCAGAATATTTCTAAGTGCTCTCAAAAGGCACCTTAAACACAGTGCTGGAATTAGCAGGTGATTTGAGCTCAGTATCACAAGCTCAAGAAGATTATTTTTATTTTAAAGTTTCTCTAAGTTAAGGTGTTTCACAGATCCAGTTTGTATGAAGGTTGTCTGTTTTTTTGGCCTCAGATTATCTAGATGAGGGATTATAGGCAAGAGCCAGCATTCTTCTTTGATTTAGCCTGAAACTCATTCTCTTTGCATAGAGGATCTAAGCTAAAAATGCTCCTATTTCATGGCTGACTCAGTGCTTTTTACATAAAGGGCAGAGGTGTCTGGAGCCCTGACTATTTAAAAGAATGTGCTGATTAGAAGAGATTTGTTTGAGAAAAAAACCCTAAAATGGTTATCCATTAAGCGTTTACTGACCTGTGTGTTGATTTCAGGCCCACTGTATTTAATTGTGGAATACGCCAAGTACGGCTCCTTGCGCAGTTTCCTCAGGGAAAGTCGAAAAGTAGGCCCGAGCTACGTGGGCAGCGATGGCAACAGGAACTCCAGTTATCTGGATAACCCTGATGAGAGAGCCTTGACGATGGGAGACCTGATATCGTTTGCTTGGCAGATATCCCGAGGGATGCAGTACCTTGCAGAGATGAAGGTAGGGCAGGGCAGTGGTGAGCTCAGCATGTGCTAGATGTGGAGCAGCTGGTTCCTCCACGGGAAGCATAAACACTCCTGTCGTTTCCTTCCAAAAAGCTTGTGCATCGGGATTTAGCAGCCAGGAACGTGTTGGTGGCAGAAGGGCGCAAAATGAAGATCTCCGACTTTGGCCTCTCACGTGATGTCTATGAAGAAGATTCGTATGTGAAGAGGAGCAAGGTACAGTGTGTATTAAAAGCAGTAGTGGAAATTACTGCCTGATCAAGAAAATGAATTTATGCTGTGGGACTTGAGCATGGATGAAAAGGAGAATGGCTATTTTTAATAAGATAATTAATAAGATAATTATTTTAAGGAAATAAAAAGGACAGTGAAGCAAAATCATGAGCTTAACCAGTGGGATAGAAATACATACATATATATAAGTGTGTAAAATATGTATCATCTTTAAGTAACTATTACCTTTTCCACTCCTCATTTGTCCAGTCCTCTCATTCCACTCCTTATTTATCCAGTTCCTCATCAAACTACATGAAAACACAAACAAAAAAACCTCCATTATTTTCTTTCTCTCTTCCTATTTATAATTAAAAATATAAACTAAAAATACCAAAGAGTTGAAAAATGTATCTAGACAAGTTCCACACAACTTCCACAAGTCAGTCCTGGGCTAGACTGTCACGTTTGTGAACACAGCTTCCCACTGACTGTGTCAAATGAGCAGTGGTGATTCAGTTCCCTCTCTGGCTTAATACGAAAGAGTTGCCAGCAGAATGTTTTTTTGCATGTGAAAATTTTAAAATTTTATGAGAAGATTTCCATAAATACTGTGAATTTTTAGATCAGCTTTCCCTGTTTTTAAAGGCCAGTTTGTGTGAATGTTGCGTAAGTCAAAACAAGTTGTGAAGGAAAAAAACTTCTAGAAGACATGATCTTATGTAAAAGGGCATTGCCATGCTCATTTAGCTGCCTTTTGATGGATGTGTTTTTGCATTGATTTATATCAGTTGCTCTGTATTTCAAGAGTAGTGCATTTACATAAAGGCAGTTTAGTTTCATTTGGTGGGGCATGATGTACTGAGTGGATATTTGCTCTTTACTTCTGAGACACTCATCATTGTGGTATTATTCAGAGCCTAACAAGCATCTGTCTGCTTGGATGGGGAGACAGGGAAAAGAAGAATTTGGGAAGGAAGAAGTTGTTTCAAATTCTACTGAAATACTTTTTGCTTAAGATATATATGGATTTCATGAGAATGAGAAATAAGGCATATGAATGCTAATCATACTGTGAAGGTTATGAAACATCTTGGAAATTTTGCAGACCTAGATTTTCATGAATATTTGGGGTGGATTTCTCAAGATTTTCTCAGTGAACTTCTGCCAGTGAAAAATAGCAACTTGTAGATTGCACTTAGAAACTAGTAACCAAATATGACTGTCCAGGTTCAGTTCTGAAACCAAAAGTATCTGTAACATCCAGGTGCTTCTATTTATGTATCATCCCTAATATAAATGAGATAGCTGTTCCTCTTTAATCATCATTCCTCATTATTTTTGCATATGCACATTTTCAAAGTTCTTTATTAGGAGAAGAGTTGAGTTTTTCTGGCTTAAACTGGTGATCACCTGCAAAAAGCCACACCATCTTATTGCACAGAAATAGACTGCTGAAGTGTGTGAAAAGACATGAACTAGTTTTTATAAAACTCCTACAGTTATTCTCCTCGCTGTTTTTGTTATGAAATGCCAAATCATAAGTGCATTGGCAAATGCTGTAGTATGGATAGACTCTGTTTTACCATTTTGAAGACAAATACCTTGTTTTTTCACTTGGAAACTTATTTTTCTGACCATTACTGGTTTTTTTTTACCTCCTAGGGTCGAATCCCTGTGAAGTGGATGGCCATAGAGTCACTATTTGACCATATCTACACAACACAAAGTGATGTGTAAGTGTAAATTCTTAAATACTTTCTGGTTTGTGTGTTTACTATGAAGTTGGGGGAGGAAGCACAGCAAGGTGTGTAGGAGCCAAAGCCATTACTCTTGCAAAGAAACATGAGGGAAGTCTGGATGGCACCATCAGCTGGCAGTGATGCCCAAGATTTTTGCTGTTGAATTAAATCTGAATAAAAGATTATCAGAGGTATTTATGTATATAATTCCTATTGAAATTAGCAAGGCTTTGATCTGTTCATGTGACATGATTGACTTTGAATATATAGATATGAGTTAGTAGAGTTTGCTGCAAATAATGGTCATACCTGAACTTCTCCATTCTGTTCATCACTTGTCTGTAACACTGAGGGGCAGGTGACAGATGGAGTGAAAGAAAGGAAGGGGAATTTATTGCCTGACCTCTCTCCTGTTGAAATCAATGACAGAACTCCAGTCAGCTCAGTCCAGTTTCAGTGCCAGGATACAAGCTTTATTTTCATGATTAGGGAAGCAGAGACCTTGAAGATGGGTATACTGGAATCTCCACCTGTGATGAAGAGGAGGCAAAGCAACCACAGCTAAGCTGTAGTTATGTCTGATAAGCATGGGGCCAGGCAGAGGAATGTTTGTAGACATTTTTAATTCAGGATCAGATACTTTCATTTCTTTATCTCTGGGGTTAACGATGCTTGTGACTAGTCGCCAGGCAGACTCTAAAGCTAAAGATTATTTATTTAGGAGAAAAACCTCTAAAGGACTGTAAAAGCAGCAGTACTTAGGACTGATTTTCTGCTAGGTAGCATCTTGATACCTTCTATGTTTGCCTTGAAAGAGAGCATCTTACTAAAGTAAAGATTTTGTTTCCCTCGAATGGAGTAAAAATTTGAGTGGCATTGCACTTTGAGGGGACAAACACTTTGATAAGAGCAGGATGTCAAAATATGCACCTTTAGATTTGTACTTCTAAAATTATTGCCATTGACTTTTTACTCTTCTATCTGCAGATCAGCGCAGTTTTAGTGAAACAAAATATTTTGCATGCCTTGGAAATTCCTTACAAAATGAACTTCCAAAGTATTTTCCTTTACTTTGTTTCTGTTGGAGTAAGAAAAGAAAAAACAGGGATGATTCTTGAGAGAATGTCACTTTTACTTAGGTCAGCTTACAGGTTTTTCTGGATCCTTTTTTATCTTCCTCAGAGCACCTGTTGTGCTGAGTTGCTTCTCTAAAATTACTTTTCCCAAAGAATTGTTAAAATTCCTTTAAAAACTTACTAGCAAATTTTTAATTTCTTCATCTTCTGCAAAGCAGTTTTGTCACTCTGGTTTGGGACCAGAACAGATTGTGTTGTCATGTAACTGCCTCTTCTTTGACTGCTGATTGATCATCTGGGTCCAATAGCATTCCTCCCATTTCCTTTTCCTGATGGGCTGCTATTAAGTAAGCCCAGGAGCGTGTTTCTTGTCCATGGGATCCAACACCATGCAGAGATTGCCCAGCTGGCATCAAGCAAGCCCGCTCAGAGCTCTGGGCAGCACGGTGTGCTGGGGTTGTGTTGCTTCCCTGCTTCCTAGGGCTGCCTTGGGATCTCCCTGTAGAGCTGTGCTGGTTGCCCAGCTTTCCTGGAGATGCATGTTCTTAGGGAGCACGGCACTGTGCTCTGCACATCAGCACCCACGCAGTGCCAGCAAGGGTCCAGCTGTCTGCTGTGCTTACACTGTGCCTTTGTCTGACTGCTGGCTCCCCTTTGCTGTGTCATTGTACATGAAATAATCCAGCAGTGCTGTAAAGCAGCTTCTAATTTAGCCAGTTCTGCAGAACACACAGAGCTGCGGAGCAAATCCTCTGCAGCGCCAGGTTCCACGATGGCATTTCAGCAGCAGCAGACTGATCAATGAAGTACTTCTTTTGCAGTGTTGATTGATATTTTTGGATAATTGCACTCACTGAAAATATTATTTTATGGATATTCTTTGTTGTTTGTGGTGATGCAGTTACATTTTAGGTGAGCATATTACTCAACAGCCATTCCAGTATGCTCTTTTTCCTGATATTCTGTGTTTCTGTTTTCCACCCTCTTCCTTCTCAAGCTGTTCTGTGTAGTTAGTGGCTAGCAGAGCTTAATAACAGTACCACTTGCCAGCGTTTACAAAAAACCCATTTTTGCTTCAGTGGTCAATGACATCAGTGGAAAGCTAACGTACTATATTCTTCACATACTTTTCTTTCCTAGCTTTTTGTGATCATATTTTTATTCAGCAATGAACATAACATAGTGGGAAATTCTTTATCTCTCCTTTCTCCTATCATAGTACTTAATTTGTATAACAATCTGAAAGTACTGCAGCATTTTACAGCGTTGTTCTCTTTACTTACTAAGCAACTTCAGTTACGAAATTGTTCATCTGATCCCTCCTTTCATATTCTGTAAAATTCCTCTTAAGGAGAAGTGGATTTTAAAAATAAAACCTGCCATGCTCCAAAGTTTATTTGAATTAATCATGGACAGAATTGTAACTTGATGGCAGAGCATAATTGGCTTCAAAAAGGCTATGAGGAGAAATATTAATAAAGTATATGAAAATGCTATAAATATTCATAAGCTTTCAAGAATGTGCAGAGTGATTAAAAATTAATTCAGTGAATGGCATTAGGGAGAAGAATGGCAACATACCACTTGGGACCATGTGAGTGTCACTTTGACTTCTCTGACAATTTGGGAGGTTTTATTGCTGTACTTTTGGGGTTACTGTTGTTCTTGAAAACGTGAGAAGCACAGGTAGAAGGGAGTCAGACAGGAGCTGAGGTATTTGGCTAACATTTTGAGATGGAATTTTCATAGGGAATTAGACACGGCTGTTTGGTTTGGCAGGAGGTGTCTAACACTTCCTAAAATTTTCTTCAAAATGGAGTTTACAGAGAAATTGCCCAAAGCTAGCATTTTTCATAAATTGCTTGCAATTTTGCTTCCAGATGCATCCCATTGAGCAGCCCCAGTGTTGGCTGGTTTCCTTCCTTTCGCACATCCAGATTTTGTCAGTTGTCAGTTGAGCAGATTCAGAGTGATTTGTAGCTTCTTTGTGTCTCAAAAAGCCTTTCACTAAGAAAAGAAAAATATTTTTGCCTCTTTTCTCCTGGCTTGCTCTCCAGAAATGGACTAATTTATTGAAATATTTCTCACCAGTTGTGCAAGGTCTTTTTTTTTTTGAGCTCAGCAGTAAAGTAGGTTTAAAAATCCAGTATTTCTTCTGTTCGTTTCAGAAAATGGTTTCTTCTGTGTCAAAGTTCAGTTTAGGTGTTTGATATTTCCAGGGGAAATTCTTTCCTCTTCTTTCATCAACTCTAAGAAGAAAATTAAGTCCTGAATCACTGAAATGGCCCATCAGACCAGCTGAAATCAAAGGTGTTAGTTATGACTGAAATAAACGCATTGTGTTGTCTCATAGTCGAGACAGCAAACCAGTCCTGTGGTAACTCTGTAAATTTAATTTAGAGTTCTTTCTGAATACAAGGGCCAATTAAGGAGGTTAGACTGCTGCAGGAGCACTGTGCAGCAGAGGAACAAGTCTTTGGGCTGGGCCACCAGAGGACTTCCTCTTTCCGCTGTCTAGAGAAGGTGGACCTTCCCCGGGTATAATTGGCTTTTGTCAATGGATAAAAGGGGATTATGTGTTTTCACTTGGTTTCTCTTTTATCTTGGTTGCTAATCTTCTCAGTGAACACTATCTGGGAACAAAGATGGCTCTACTTGCATCTGTACAGCCCCTCTAGCTTGAGGTATCTTGAATTTTGTTGAGTTCTGAAAATACTAGGAGGAGATTTGTTGTGTAAATGCCACACTAAGCTCCTGAAACCTACCACTCAAAAAAAGCTCATTTTGTCTTTTTCAGATGGTCGTTTGGAGTTCTCCTATGGGAGATTGTTACTTTAGGAGGCAATCCTTACCCAGGTATTGCCCCTGAGAGGCTCTTTAACCTCCTAAAAACAGGCTATAGAATGGAGAGACCAGAAAACTGCAGTGAAGAAATGTAAGTAACTCTTGATCTGATTAGATTCAGAAAACATTAATAAATACACTTGGCAAAGAGGTTTAAATAAACAACTCATAAATACTATTCTGTATTTCTTAGAGATATAGTCAAAATATGTCGTGCTTTAAAGAATGTAGTGAAATTAGTGAACAGTAAAGCAAGGGGAAAAAATTGCCCACAGAATGCCTACAGCTATATCCAAACCATTTGTAGGGTATTGAATAACATGCTTGCCAAACAATTAAAAGAGTTTGTACATTCAGAACGTCTGAGGGTGAGGGCAACTTCCATAAAACACAATGGTAGCTGAAATATTCAAGAAAATGTCATGTACTTTCTGCTAAGGAAACAGATACTCCATGCACAGTCATTGTCTATTAGTTGTCACGGCATTCCAGAGGAAAAATGATAGCTTCTCCCAGAAATCTACACCCTTGAAGATAAAAATTTTCTATGACATGATAAGCTGATGGCTTTGGAGACAGTTCATAATTTGTTGGCTGATTTATTAAAACACAGTCAATGTGAAATATCTTTTCTCTGTGATCTTCCATGGCATTTGGAGCTGAGGCATGATTTTATGTTCAGCCTGCAAATTTGATCATGGTTGCAGTTTTCTGAAAGTTCCCAAGCTTTAATCATTGTGACCACTCTTTTGACTAGTTTCAGTTGGAAGTATGCTTTGACCACATCTAGGCTGAGAAAAAAAGGTTTAAATAAATAATAGTATAAATAATCTTTTTTTCTTTTTTTTTTTTTACATACAGAAAAAAAAATTAAGTATTTCCAAATTTAGGGCAGTGTAGAAGTTTGCAAGAATGATTGACAGATATTGTCTAAGAAATGTATAATACTAATTTTTTATTTGTTTCATCTCAGTGAGGAATACTCATTCTGCAAACATGTTATGTCACTGATAATTATTAGTTCAAGCAAGCTGACCACATCTGAGTTTCTGGGATTTTTTTTATCGAAGCTAAATCATGGATTTCTGACTTTTTTCAGATTTTCTTCTGTTTTACTCAGAAATTTTTCTGACAGCTTGTGAAAACCCACTTTAAGGACCATTTTTCTCAAATTGCATTCTCTCCTGTACCCAGTCAAGTACAAGAGGGCTCATGGATGAAGGCATAAAATGCAGTGCTTTTCACTAGTTTCCTGTAGTTCTCACAGCCAACTATTTCCACCATTAGAGCCCTTATGTGGACAGATCACTCAGTCCTGAGAACAGCTGAGCAAGAAAAACGACATGAATGGCACAGGTTGGAGAGTTACACTAACAGAACTTGCCAGTGTCTGTCTGATAGTCACTCCACTATAAAACTTGAATTCTGTTCCCTTTCCTTTTTGCACTCTATGCTATAGAAGGCAGTTAAAGCGAGAATAAATACAGGTTTAATCAAAAGATCATAGAAGTAATCAAAAGAACATTAGTTTCTGCAAATAAGCTAGGCTTTGCTTTGAAGAAAGGTTTACAGAAACTTAAGAATTTGAACAAATGAAAACCAAAATTCTGCTTTTTGATATAACAGCAGAGTTTTTCAGGTTGATACACAAATGTCTTCAGTGTCATATACGAAGTGAATTAGAAATCTGGCATGCTGCCCTACCCTTGAGGTGGTCCCTTGAGCAAGTGAAACCTAAGACTACAGTCCTTCAAGGACAGCCAAGTGCTTCATCATTTAAACTCATGGGGACTCTTGAAAATAAAAGCCCATTGTTGTTGAGTGTCAGTTGTTAATTCCAGGGAACATTTAACAGAACTAACAACAGAAATTGATGTACTTGTGGATGGCTTTGTGCCACTGTTAAGTTCAGTGTTATAAATCATTACAGCAGAATCATGACCCATTTCTAACAGTTTGGGGTTTTTTTCACCCTGTGATGTGCCCCAGGTACAACCTCATGTTGCGCTGTTGGAAGCAGGAACCTGATAAAAGACCAACATTTACTGAGATCAGCAAGGAACTAGAGAAAATGATGGTGAAGAGTAGGGTAAGTATGGAAAGCATAGATTTTGGAAATTTTTGTGGTCTTCTGAGTTTAAATGTACAGAAATAATTACTTTCTAATTTTATTTTAAAGCAAAGTAACTTATTTTTCATCAAATCTTGAAGCATTTAAATACTTAGTTCCTTCCATATGCATGCGGCTTTTTGAAAGCAGTGCTACCTGTTCTAATAGCTTTGGTTACTGCAACCCAAAATGTGGATGGATTATCCTTAACCTGTCTATTTTCTTTAAATGATAGTAGTAATTTAAAATTGTGAAGTTACTCCTAAATTTCACTACTGAATCAATAACATAGGGAGCCAGAACTAGAAGAATATAGTATTCCATGCATTTTAAATAAGTTAAAAATGCTTCACATTCTATTTTTTTTTTTGCATGAAAGCAATTCATCAACATAAATAAAAACCATTTAATTCTTATTGGTGACCTAAATATTTACTTTTAGAACAGCAACCAAAGCTTTATTTGGCAATATTTACATGATTATTTTATGCATTGTTACGTAATAGCTTTTGTAAAATGATTATGAGTTCTGAGTACCTTGTCCTTCAAGCATGCATATATATCTCCATATATATATTTCAGGCATACTCATGGATCAGGCGTACCAGAAGCTGAAGGTCAAGCCAAGCAGTTAGGATAGCTTTTCAGTTTGTTGGGTGTTTTGCTGATGTGCAGAATTAAATAGGGGAAGTATTCATGTCTCTAGCAGAGACAGTGTTCAGGCAAATCAGATGCTTCCAGAGCTGCTGTGGCTGCTGGAAAGCAGAGCCTCCTCAGGTGCCAGAGGTTCTAGAGGAAGATAAATGCAGTGGGTCTGTAAAGAAAGCAGGTGCACATTTATCCTTTCTACCCAAGCAGCAGCACTGCCACCTGCATTAACGCAGCTTTTTGTGTATCCATTTCCCAGGACTACTTAGACCTTGCAGCTTCCACGCCCTCCGATTCCCTACTGTACGATGACGGGCTCTCAGAAGAGGAGACACCTCTCGTGGACTGTAATAATGCTCCCCTCCCTCGAACCCTCCCTTCCACATGGATTGAAAACAAACTCTATGGTAGAATTTCACATGCATTTACTAGATTCTAGCAACACACAAAAAAAGTTGATTTTTCTTCTGCACTGTTCTCAGACTCTGTAACCCCATTACAGTGTTCCTTGTCTGAACGAAGCCAATCAAAATTTGCTTGGAAGCTTCTTTTGGGTTTTTGTTTGTTTGTTTTTTCTTTTGGTAAATGTCAAAGTTTGCATCAGGATCATCCTTTAGTCATTTTGCAGCTGTGTCTAAGATAAACATTTTAAAAGGATGTGAAAATAAGTAAAATTACTAGATATCATACAGTAAAAGCAAAAAAAAAAAAGATCAGGGAAGTATTCTCAGGGGAAATACAAAATGCTAATGAGTATCTAATTCAACTATGCTGTTGGGGAGGCTACAACATCTAAAATATATCAGATTCTGCACCTCTAATTTAAGCAATAGACTTTTTTTTTAATACTATTTTTGTCATAACTCAGTGTTAGGACTCATCTGCAACATTTTTCATTTATTAAGAAGGATGTCTAAATTTCAGCTGCTATTAGTACATTTTGGATCTATAAGCTGAAATGTATTTAATGTATCATAGGATGAAAACAGATTATTATATACAGCAGGTAGAAATACTGTATATAAATATTATATACAGACTAAACTGACATGTAAAATGCTTTGAAAACTTAATTACCAATGGGCATTTTGAAAATATCAGCTGTTTTCACGTCCTTTGATTTGTTATGAACATGTTAGTACTAAACCTCAACTGAATGATGTAGCGAGTGTTTTTAAAAAGAACATATGCTTTCATATTGTGATGGTGAGATGGACAGTAAAAATGGTTCTTGCCAAAACTCCTATATTTTGTCTTCTGATTAAATATTCTACATGGTTTTAGATACTAACATCACAGACACTTTTTTCATTCTTCAAGCAGTATGACTTTCGAAAAGTTGGATCTTTTAGTTTAAAAGTTGCCATTAATACATGGCTTTGGGTCTATTTTTGATCTATACCTTAGCTAGTATTTTCTTTGTTAGGTTTTCTCAACTCACGTTGATTTTGGGGCACTTAGTGGTCAGATTTTTAAAAGAATGAAGTAGCAGAAAAAAATTGCCACAAAGTTGATGGCAGATGCTGAATGCTTAATAAGCAACAGAATCAGATTTCTGTTTTAAAAAAATCGCAACCTTGCTGTGGTTCTGTGCTTGCACAGCTGAACCAACATGGTGCTAAGCACTCTGCATCCATTTTGGTGATCACTTGTGCCTAAACACTGAAACAGTTACTGCACTCAATGCAAATAATTACGGGCCTGAAATACAATTTGAAATGATGACTCAAGACAGGAGTGCTCAGCACTTTGTTGGAAGTTTACTCAGTTTCGCTCCTGGGATTTCCTGAAATTAAGCAGGAGATCCCTGGTGGGGGTGTGAAAGTGTCCCCAGAACCTCACTGAAGCCAAAGGAAGAGCACCCATTTAAGTAAATGGAAATATTCTGTCATCGACATGGACTTTGGATCCTGTCCCAAATAGGTTTATTAATTCTTGGAGCATTTCCTGTACAGCAAGAACTTTCTCTTGCAAAGCAGTATATTGCTACATGATTGTTAAAATATAAAATTATGGAAAGTTGGAGCCTTATGAGAAGAACAATTCTTAGCTTTTTATTATGCACATGTGCATGCATGCACACAATTTTTTATTGACTAAGCACTTTAATTTATCCAGGGTTTTTGCCTGCATCTGAATTTCTGCTTCAGGGATTTCAAAACATCATTAATAGGAATTGATTTGGGACAAAATCCAGTGGACTGGCTTAAAGTATTGAAGGGAGTTTTGCCAAGGGCCTTACTGTCTGCACATGAAGTTGTGGTTCTTCAGTGCAGAAAAAATTATCTGTTTTCATTTTTAGGCATGTCATACCCGAACTGGCCTGAGGAGAGCCCCGTTCCACTCACAAGATTCGATGGCACTAACTCTGTGTTTTCAAGATATGCAAATGATAGTGTATATGCTAACTGGATGGTTTCACACTCAGCGGCAAAATTTATGGACAAGTTTGATAGCTAAAATTTTCTTTGTGAAAGGTAATGGACTCCTGAGGAAAACAAGGAGGCAAAGAGTGAGAAGTCCATTGGCTCGTTCTTTGTACAGTCAACAACTAACTTTTAAATTGGCAAACCCCTTTATTGGTAGTTTTTAAAGTGTGTTATTGATGCTGAAGACTATAATTGGTACTCTCTCCTTTCAGAAAACATATCAAGCTGGATAAGAGTTGTAGTTCTGGTACGTCTTTGTGAGTTGCCAGTTTGCAGATAGGTTCCATTTGGTAACTTCTTAGCGCAAATGGCCTTGCACTTCATCCTCGGTGTTTTTTAGAGGAACCGTCCTGTGTTACAGCGTTCTGGGATGGTAAAATGTACTTGAACTGCTATTTTTATAGTGGCTGTTAGCATACCACCACTTGATATAAGCAGGAAGCACAAAAAAAAATACAGAAGGGAGGAGGGAAAAAGGCTCCAGATTACTGAGTTTACTATCAAATGACGAGTGTTAGAATGATGTTGGCACTAACAAAGCCAATATCTTGGTTTGGAAGCAAGCATTTAGTAACTCAGTAGAGGACTTGAGATTCAACATTTGAAGTCTTGTAAAATGTATTGTCTTAATGAGAAGAGAATTTGTTTTATTAGTCTTAACTTCTCTTACCTTTAGCACAATGGAGATAAATTTGATACAGATAAGCTGTATAGACTGATGGCAATCAAGAGTGTTCCGTCTGACACATTCACTTTCCATCACCGACATATTAGTGATGTTAAAACATAAGTCTTGCACCATCATAGTTTCTTTTATGAGTTAAAAATATGCTATACAGGATTTTTAGACTGAATTCATAGAATAGAATAGTAACGTCATAGAATGGTTTTTGTTAGAAGGGAACTTGGAGGTCTTGTGTTTCCAGCTCCCTGCCCCCCTGCCTGCTCCTCTGTTGTGGGGAGGGACACCTTCCACTCAACCAGCTTTCTCAAATTCCCATCCAACCTGGACTTGAGCACTGCCAGGGATCTGGCATCCACAACTTCTCTGGGCAACATATTCCAGTATTCACCTTCACAGTAAAGAATTTCTTCTTAATATCTAACCTAAACCTGCCTTCTTTAAAGTTTAAAGCCATTCTCTTATCCTAACATTTCATGTCTGTGTAAAAAACTCCCTGTAGGCTCCCTTTAGGTACTGAAAGGTTGCTCTACGGTCTCCCCATAGCCTTCTCTTCTCTAGGCTGAGCAGCCCAAACTCTCTCAGCCTGTCTTTATAGGAGAGGTGCTCAGCCCTCTGACAGTCTTTGTGACCCTCGTCTGGACTCGCTCCAACAGGTCCTTGAACCTCTTTATGCTGGAGAGTGCAGAGCTGATGCAGCACTCCGGATTGGGTCTCACAAGAATAGAGCAGATGGGGAGGAACCCCTCCTTGACCTGCTGCCCACACTGCTTTTGATGTAGCCTAGGATACAGTTGGCTTGTTGGGCTGTAAAAATACACTGCCCGGTCATATTGAGCATCTCATCAATCAACACCCCCCCCCAGGTCCTTTACCTAGGGCTGCTCTCCATCTATTCTCCAACCAGCCTGTCTTTGTACTTGCCCTGAAGCAGGTGCAGGAGTTTGTCTTGCCTTGTTGAACTTGATGAGCTTTGCAGGGGCTCACCTCTCAAGCCTTTCAAGGTCCCTGTGGGTGACATCCCTTCTCTCCATTGTGTCAGCTGCACCACACAGCCCAGTGTCACTGACAAACTTGCTGAGGGTGCCCTCGATCCCACTGTCGATGTCACTGACAAAGGTGTCAAACAGTGCCAGTCCCAGTACTGACCCCTGAGGAACAGCACTCATCACTGGTCTCCACTTGGACATCAAACTGTTGACAGCAACTCTCGAGTGTGACCATCCAGCCAGTTCCTTATCCACCACATGGTCCATCCATCAAATCCATGCCTCTCCAGTTTCAAGACAAGGATGTCATGTAAGACAGTGTTGAATGCTCTGCACAAGTCCAGTTAGATGGCATCAATCACACTTCTCTTACCATCCAGCACTGTAATCCTGTCATAGAAAGATATTTGTAGGGTTTGCCTGTAGTGATGCCATGTGGGCTGTCACCAGTCACCTTATTTTCCATATTTTGTCATCAGGTTCCATGGATTTGTGGACCCTCAGGTTCCTTTGCTGGTTCAGAACCTGATCTTCCCCTATGGTGGGTGGTTCTTTATTCTCACAGTCCCTGCCTTTGCCACCTCAGCAAAGGGGGTTGTGCAAACTTGGGCTTCAGTGGCTGAAGAACTTGCTGGTGAAGACCTAGGCAACAATATCATTGAGTACCTCAGCCTTCTCTGTGTCCCACGTAACCTCTTTCCAGAGAGGGCTCACATTTTCACTGATGTACCTGTTGAAGCTTTTTTTTTTGTTGCCCTTGATGTCCGTGGCCAGATAGAATTCTTTCAGGGCTTTAGCTTTCCTAATCTGATCCCTGGCTGCTAGGACAATTTCTCTGTATTCCTCTCAGGCTGTCTTTCCTTGCTTTCACACTTTTTCTGTGGGGGAAGCATAGGCTTCCATTATGTGTTTGAGTTTGTCCAGGAGCTCCCTGTTCATCCCAGCAGGTCTCCTGACGTTTTTGCCTGACTTCCTTTTTGTTGCATCGGTCCTGACCTTTCAAGAGGTGATCCATGAATATTAACCAGATTTCTTGGGTCACTCTTCCTTTCAGGGCTTTATCCCCATGGTACTCTACCCAGAAGATCCTTGAAGAGGCCAAGGTGTGCCCTCTTGATGTCCAGGTTAGTGACCTTGCTGTGTGCTTCCTCGCTGGCCTGAGGATCTTGAAGTCCCCCATTTCATGATCATTGTAGCCAAGGCTGCCCTTGAGATTCACATTCCCCACCAGCCTCTCCTTGTTGGAAAGAACAAGGTCTAGCATAGCAACTCTCCTCGTTTACTCCTCTGTCACTTGGAGAAGCAAGTTATCCTTGTAATCCAAGAATCTCCTGGATTGCTCATGCCCTGCTGTGTCGTTCCTCCAGTGGATATTGGGGTAGTTCAAGTTCCCCATAAGGACCAGGGCTTGTGAGTATGAGGCAGCTTGTGTCTGTCTGTAGAGGCTCTCATCTACTTGGGTGGCCTTAGACCCCCACTATAATGTCACTTGTCCTCGCCCTCCCTTTAATCCTGACCTGTAAACTCCTCATCCAACCCCAGTACAGCTCCAAACACTCCATGTGGTCGTGCACATAGAGGGCAGCACACTTTTCTCCTGTTCCCTGCCTGTCCTTCCTAAAGGGCCTGTATCTTTTCGTCCAACACTCCAGTCATAGGAGCCATCCTACCACATATGTGATGCCAGTAAGGTCACAGCCCTGCAGGTGTACACAGTCTCCTACTGCTCTTGTTTATCCCCCATGCTACGTGCATTTGCATAAACGTGTTTAAGTTGGGCTCTGATGAGCAGACTTACTGGCAGGAATGGCTGGAATTCCCTCGTGCAGCACTTCGGATTCTCTCTTGCTGATTTGCAATCCCTCTCCAGGCTCTGGGCATCTCTTGCTGGTGTTGGGATCAAACAAGTAGGAGCAGAATGGATTGAGGATTCCCTCTCCCAGAAACTTCAATTTAGTGCCTTCTTCACCAGCTTGGCAAGCCTGTGACCAGAGATGCTCTGCAGTTCCCTGGAAGATGGGCCCGCTCAGACTCTGTCAGCCCAGTTTTCAACATGAGTCCCCAGCAGCAGCCAGACCCCTGGCTGTGGCACTAGACTCCTAACCATGTGCTGATTTGCTAGATTCACCTGGCCCTTTCAAAGCCCTTCCCTTTGACAGGGAAGACTGATGAAAAAGCTGCCAGCACTTGAGTCACATCACCACTCCCAGGGATTTGTAATGTCCTTGGTCCTCCTCAGACCACTCCTGGCTGTGTCCCTGTATCGCATGTGCACACGTGAAACAGCAGCAGATAAGGGTCAGGAGACTGTACAAGGCTTGGTGTGAGGCTCTGGGTGACATCCCTGCTACAGCTCTCTGGTCATCAGTCAGGTTGATGAGTGGGTCGCTCCGTGCCTCTCAGAGTCCCCTGCCACTCTCACCTGTCACCTTTGTGAGTTGTGCTGGTTGTTACACAGGGAGCAGATGGGGCTGCCTTACCCAGCTATACCCATGCTGTAGTTTCACTCCTGATGCGATGGGTCCTCCCTCTCCAGCCTGCAGAAGTGGTTCTGCAGGGACACCTCAGGCTTCAGGGAAGTCTTCCTCCTACAGGTCCTTGTCATTTCAAGTGTTCATTCTTCTGCCTTTCTGACACCCCTCTCTTCGGTATGTGCGTGGTGGGGGAGTTTTTGCCTCTTTGGCTGTGGATTTACTGCAGGCTGCCCTTGGAACCAGCCGTCCAACTCCTACACAGCCTGAAGTTATGTAGCCTTCTCGCCCCCTTCTGCAGCTCTGCCACAGGACAGTCTGCCTCAGCACACCTTCTGTGGATATTCAAGTACAGAGATTTTGTTTGCAGTCTTGTTAAGTGGCTTGGAGACTTCCTCTCAGCTCCAAATTGCATATACTGTCATGCACAGGACACTGCTATAACATAATTCCATATAAATCTATTACCTTGAAAGTAACAAAAAACAGTTGCACAGCAAAATTGGTCTAAAGCTCTGCTGTTGAAACTACACAAGGAAAATGTCACTGGAATTTGTTAAGGTGAAATATAAAAATGTTGTCCGTACAAAAGTGACTTGATATTTGGGAGAATAATCAGACTGTGAGTCATGTTCTATGTGAAAGAGTAAATATTCAGCACTACTTTTGTCTTTATTTGTAATCTACCATGGTTAAGGGTAACCTTTCGTTTGCTACAAATGTTGGGATGTAAATCCCAAGTGACTCGTTGTTAGCGTTGTGATGGTTATTCTAAATAATCCAATTCTACCAAAGCTTGCTCCTGTCACTTACAGTCCAATTTAGATGTTTCAGATCTGTTTTCAGATGATGTTTTGTGTATCAACTTTATGTTTCCATTAAAGTCTGTGATTTCAGAAACATGGTCTTGAGTCAGACTGCCAAAACCTGAACACAGATTTTCGTTTTGCAAAAAGTGGGATATGAAATGATGTGTTGGAATTGAATGAGCTTTCCTGTTGGATTGCATACTTGATCCTGTCCTGGTTTTGGACAAGCAGTAGGCACAGCAGCTTTTCCTTTGCACAGACATTTGCCATGTTGATTAATGCTTAAACACAGCAAACACACAGCTCTGAATGCAGGAGGGGCTCTGCTGTGATGCCACGTTGATCTTCATTGGCATGACATGACTGTCAGAGTGCATACTTGGAAAACAAAGGGCACTGAAAATTAAACCCTTTATGTGGGCTGTTTTTTCTATTGAGAGATCTATGAAAAAGGAGAGAAAAATTACACTGGTGGTAACTTTATGCTTTGTCTAGTTGTTTTCCTATATTTTATGTCTGTAAATGGGAATTCCTTACTTGCCGTGAGCAACCAAGGTATCAAGATTTTTGGCTTTGTTTGGGTTTTTTCTTCCTTAAATGAAGAATGTAATTTTATACAGTATCTTCAGCAACAGTATGCAACTGAGAGATGTGAAACACCCAGTTTCTAATCTGACAGCCCTGTGACAACGTTGCTGTATGGTAGGTGGGACAGTAAGTGATGCTGAAATAACCAGTGGATGCAGGGAGTAGTGTGTACTTCAGACTTTCAGCATAAGCCAGTGTTGTTTCAATGATTAATTTGTGTGAAAATTTCACTAATAGTTATTGCTACCTATCCTACTGGACATAGATCCTGCATATAAAACACATACATGGCCCATAATTACAGTTTCCATGCATAATTACCTGCATTAAGTGCAGTTTAATGAAAAATTGCATGTTTCCTAATCCAGTTAATTTTGACTCCCTTCCTGCTCATGAATGTTGGCAAGAAATAGTTTATTGCTTTTAAGTAATCATTCATAATATGAAAGCTTCTTATGTCTTCTGTGTATGCTATTTTTGTAAATATTTCCCTTGAAGTGTTTCCTGTTTGTTCTGTGTTGCCACTAGTGAAAATGGTGACAATTTTGTTTCAGTTCCTCTTTGGGGAGTAAATGTACTTCCCACATGGGAATAAAGTGATACAGCAGATGAGTATTTCCATGGGTGCCAGAAATACTTATGCACTTGGCTGCCCTGAGGAAAGTGAATTCAGAGGGAACAAATGACTCACCTAAATATACAGGCTGGAGGGAATAACTTTCTAAAAATTTCTGCCAACTTTTCTAAATATCTGCAGAAATGACATGGTTTACCTGATCTGGGCTTTGAGTTGTGACAGATGGGGGAAGAGCATGAATCTTACATGTGAGTACAGTCCTTAAAGCAGCACAAGGAAATCATTGCAATATTGGTTTCCACAACCTTCCAGAGGTAGGATACTCAGAAAATCTGCTGTGAGCTTACAAATTTTAATTTTCAGACATTAGCCTGTTTCATATAGTAGAAATTCTTAAATATATTATCTCATGGATATGAGGTACGTAATATTTAAATAATGAGGATTTTATGTACAACTTGTCATGCAAAATACACGTGAATCTCTGTGGTACCCTCAACTGGACCTTAGCAATCCTCAAAAACATACAGTAAAAGCAAGCTTATATTCCTTATTAATTTAGTATCAGTCTTATATGAACAATACAAGCTTCAAAATACATGTAGAAAGAATATTTCTACTCTGACTTTTGAAAGTCAAAAAACAATTGTTTATAATTTTGGCATACTTTGTTTCAACACTCAGCTTACCTGAAAGCATTGTTTCTCACTGTAGCTACAGTGGTAAATTCATAACAAAATACTGGAGATAATATTCAAAAGCACCAGCCCTTAAGTAGCACCAGGGAATGTTCCCCATGAACAGAGTGCATATAGGCTCTAATGTGATGAATAGTTTGATCTTTTCAGCCAAGCAAACTTCCTGAAAAAGAACCGAATCATTCCCTAAAAATGTATGCAAGTACTTAAAATCTTAATACGAAAACCTAAGCTGTTCACGTCCTCTCTAACTTCATAAAATTTATGTAGTCCCTCTGAAGTTAGTGGGATCATTCATAAATACATTATTCATAGACATTTGCTGGTCTAAAATCCAGTATTCCAAGAGTCAACTAGCAAAAGCACAAAGGGTGTTATCAAAATGTGGACAAAGTAGCAATAACCTTGGTGTACCCCTCCCTGGTACAGCATTTTAACTTGCCTTTTGGGAAGCAGTCTGTAGAATTAGGTACTAAACACTAGAGAACAGGTAAGCACAAATAAATTTCTAATTCATACCTAGAAGAGACAGTGAATGAAGTAGTTTTGGTATTTATCAGGTGAAGTTGAGTCACTAGTTTAAGCTGTGTTTTGTATTTCTTGTTTCTAAACTTTAGGACAGCAGCCTATGTCTTCCAGTTACAGCAGAGAGATAAATACTCCTAATGCATTCTGAGAAAATTAATAGTTCCTCTGTTTTTATAGCATGTGTTTTGGCTTTACCTGATCTTTTAAAGGGTTACATGTATCTTAAAACAACAAATTTCTTGCTGAAACCTCTTTCTTTGAGCCATTATCAAAGTTCATTTTGCTGATAATGTTCTGAAGTTAAGTAAAAGCATTTTGCCTGCCTGAGGATAGATGGGTAGTCCTTCCTTTTAGCTAATCAGAAATAATTAGCTCCTTGTTTGAGTTAGAAAGGTACAAATCATAAAAATGCAACTTTATCTCATCTGGAAGCAGTTTCATATGGATTACAGAGTAATCTAAATAGTGAGAACAGTTTAAGAGCATTGCAGTTGTACTTAGCATAGATTTGAACTATTCAGCCTTGATATTGACTGGGATATCAATCAATCACTGCAGTTCCTAGTCTGGTTTTTCTGCACTCAGGAGGTCACATAAATTACTGTTAAAGCCCTTATATAACTTTTCAGCTTTTTGGGGCTTTCCTTCCTGACATGATCACAATCAAAAGAGTTTGATGTGAATACTGATTTTCATTTGGAACATGTGCCATTTTCGTAGCTTCCTGCCAATGCAATTTCCTTTCTGAATTTACTGTGCTTAAGGATGGAAGTATTTTTAAATTTTTAATAAAACTAAATCAAATGAATATGTATTATAAGCATTTGGTTTGCAAAGAATCTTGCTTCCCTGTATTTAGATATATTTGAAAGTTATTTTTGGGGGAAAAAACCCGGAAAACTCCGCTTACTCTTTCAGAGAATGTAATGTGGTGTAAGCTGTAGCCCAGTGCAAATCAGTAAACCAACAGGATACACTCCTCCCACTTTTTTTGCCAAACTGCTGCCAATAACAAGAATAGTATTCTTTTTTTGAAGAGTATTTCACAAAAAGGGAAGATATTCAGAATAAATTCTTGTCTCTTGGAAAAGCACATGTCAAAAGGCTGGAATCCCAAGTAAGGGGTGGCTGATGGGACAGGTAAGGAGGCTGAGAGGGAGGGCTGATCTCATTCCTTGAGAAAGCTAGTAAGGATTCATCTTCAGATGATTAAAAAGCTTGGAAGAGCATTGTAAAGACTGAAATGTGGGGAAGTCTATGAAAAGATCCAGGAGATCAATACCAGAGCCATAGTATATTTTTTAAAATGTGTACAGAGCTCTGAGGACCAGCCAGTGAGAAACAAGCAGGGTTAACTGTTCTCCAAGATAGTTTTTGTGTGGTCAAGAGTGTCAGCAGAAGACAAGAATTATTCTTTCTGGTACAGGGTATAAATAATTGAGGGAGATTTTAGCATCGAGTCAGGAAATAATTTAAACACTTACTTCACTGTTTTTCCTGTGCAGAGGCTTTCTGAACAGTGGCCTGGTCCAGACAGCAAACAGAAAGTTATAAAATTTATGCTGACTATAAGGATTTTTATTTTAAAACATTGCTCTTGGAGGTATAACCCAGTGTTGTTCTTCCAGGATCATTTGTTAAAATGAACTGTGACAGTTTGTTAAATACCGAGGAAAAACAGATGATACGAGTTTTTGTAAAAATACTATGAAGAATACTTTAATTTATACTGCAAAATATTGATTCCCATTTTTGCATGCACAAAGATGAAGTAAGCACTCAGGCTACAACAAGTTACTGTCAGAGACAACATTGTAACCAGAGAGAAATAGTGTTTAGGGAATCAATTTATTTGCTTACTGAGTCTCCATTTTGGTTTCCTCATGTTAGAAAATGTGAAATGCACGCTTTGAAATGCTAGACCTTAAACTGGAGATTGCTTCTAATTGTTTCCATTTCAAATGATAATTATATTTACTAGGCAATACACAGCAGAACACCATTCAAGGGTATTAAACCTTGAAAGATAGTGATATGAATAGCACATATTACCTTTATTGCTATGAAAGGCATCGAGTCTACACTCAAGACCTTGTCATACAAGATTTAAGCATAGCTCAGGGGGTGCAAAAACATACATAAAATTATCAGCAGCATTTTAGCATTCACAAGTTAAGCTATTTTTATTTCATCTCCTACACGTGGCCAAATTTTATGATTTGCATGTCTGCACTCATAATGAACATCTTCATGTTGTGAGTGTACATCAGTAATTTAAACACAGCTTGCTCACAGCTAAGATGCTTGAGAAGAAGTCAGTTTAATAAAAGTCTTTTTATCTCTGTGCTTATCCTGTCATAAATATGATTTGTTTTTTAAAATAGTGCAAATCCTTGCTTGTCTAGCATAGTGCCAGAACTGGTAACTGACATTCTTTAAATTAAAAAGAGAATGAAACTGAAATAGAAATGTCATTTAGAACTATTCAATTCCATCTAGTAAATACTTCCAAACTTGATATTCTGTAATTTAAATAGGGTGCAGGCTGCCAGATCAGGTCCTTCTCATTCTAGTTCTAAAAATAGGGACAGGAAAGGAGAAGCAAGAACACATTTTCCTTGCTCTTGAGAAGGAGTGGGAACAAATTCAAGTGATTTTCAAAGTATCTTGCTGTTCAGCTCTCCTGTAATTGCATTTCTAATGTAAAATCTTGCTTTGATTTAATTTGATTTGGAGTTTCATTTTACCAACAGATGTGAGTCATTGTAAGATGCTCATTAGCAAAACTTCTTCCTAACAAAGATAAAACAATCGTTACAAGTCAGCAATTAAAGAGAAGCGTGTGAATGCAGTGACATTTGATCCTGACTTTGCAAATCAGTTCATCCTTACCCATTGGTTTTATAATGATAACAGTGAAGTCTCAACAGCATACTTTAACACTTCTCCAAACTCAGCCACAGCTTTTATGCACCACAGGAACAGATGCCCATTTCCATGAAAATCTAAACAAAGCATGTTCAATTGCTCAACTGAGGTATGGTATTTCTTTCTGGTTGTCTGTTGATATTCTGTGGTACCCAGGAGGGTTCTCTCTTGATAAGGGAACCTTCCTTATGCCCTGTCTAACACTGAAGTACTGCTAATAAAATCCAAGTAGTTAGGTGGTTTTATCATTCCTTCTGTGCCATTTTATGGGGGGAATTTAAAAATATGAAACATGTTGCAGTTAAAAACATTTTAATGAGGTATATCCAACAATGAATGGTACCAGAAACAAGAGAAACAAATAATTTGTTTTATGAACTGGCTGGAGTTTTCACTCAAATGGAGGGAGATCTTTTTTGGGCAGTGACAGACAAGTCTTAACACTAGCAAAAAACCCCAAACCCTAAACTGGAGTAGATAAATACTGCAAACAATGGACAAGCACAGTACAGACAACGAACAATAGAAGTTTCTTTGTCTCTGGTCTTGTCTAGCGAATGAAGAAATGAACACAGACTTTGTACTAAACTGTCAGCATGGATGATCATCTCTGTACTGTGCCTTTCTACAGTTTTTTTTTTATTTTGTGTGGAAGGTGGTGGTGGTTTTATTGACTGTTGGGCAGGTTCAGTGGGCACACCGGCTCATGCATATTAACACATATTAAATACTGATATACTGAGTATTTTGTATAAAACATGAAGCATGTCAGATTAGGAAAGCCCACCTATTTCCCTCTAGAGAGACTGCATTTACTGTAGATATTTATCTGAATAACTTGAGCTTTGATGCATGAGGCTTTCAAGCACGGCAAAAATCCCCAACCAGATAACCAGCCAAAAGACCTTGATAATTTATATTGTTATCTCATCAGACAAGGAGTGTTCATGAAAGATTTTCTGGCTCATATATAGAATATCCTAACTTCTTTTGCTGCATTGTAGGTAGTCAAGTCTACAGTTTAAAAAGTAATTTAATAGAATTGATTTTAAAGTTATTACTTTATGGTATTCATAGGTTACTGTTCTGCAGTACTGAAGGACAAAAAAAAAAGGAATATGTATTTTCTAGTATGTTTTGCATAACACCAAGTCTTCCAGTCAAAACCCTCCTATCTGTTTTCCATTCTAGGCACAGAATATCATTGCTTGGACTTTGTTTCAGAGTTGCTTTGCAGTAAATGTATTCGTGACAAAATTTTCTTCTGTTTTTAGAAGAATGCCTACAGCGCTTCTTGGTGCTATTAGGCAGAAGCTATATAGTAAAGGTGTTTTGGAATAGTCAGAAATAAACCAGCATAGAATTCCAGCACTACCTACATGGATTACTTTCCATATATGTTGTTACTGCTGACTCTGAGGTGATAGCCTGGTGCAGCTGTGAGTGAGCAGTGGAACCCTGGGCACACAACCCATTGTTCCTGCCAGGAAAAATAAGGCCATGTGGCCAGGAAAAATGCTCAGCCACCACTGCAGAATAGTGCCTGCTGCTCTCAGCTGGAGCAGCAGCAGAGCCCAGGCGTTCACTGCAGCTCCCTGCCTGTCCCTTTCTGTATTCCTTTTACCCCGTGGCACCAGCCAGAGCGACACTGTACTGGTGGTACAGGAAAGTTTCCACAATCCATTTGCTGCTGTCACAGAGCTTGGCAAAAATTTGTTGCTAACAGCAACTATATGTTGGTTTCAAAGAGAAAAAGTTATTTGAAGAGATTGTATCCAAAAAATACTGGTTTCTCCTTCCATACATTTTTCCAGATGCTAAACTATCACTATTCAAAGAAAAAAAAGCAAGTGGACTACAGTAAGCACTTCTGTTATCAGAAGAAAGCCTTTTCAGATAGTAGATAAAACTAAATCTTATTTACATTCACTTACAGCTGTGATTGTATTGATTAATTTTTTATGATAAGGAATGTCTTCTACTTTCATGAATTAGTACCATAATTATTGAATCTGCTTTAATGTATGAAAGGACTCTATATAAATTTGAAGTCGGTTGATGCTGTTTTCTAATGAGAATTTTTGAAAGGAAGTAATTTAGCAACTGTGATCCCAAAACAGGAAAAGAGCAATCCATAGCAGTTCATTTCTCAAACATCATATAAATTATATGCTTGTGAGTCCAAAATTTAGTACATTATAATTCCAAAGAATTACTATTTATTTGATCCCAAACACTACATCAAAAAATGTAGTCCTTCAGCACTCAAAAGACGTAGAGGCCAAAAGCCTAGGCGTTGACAAAAAGAAAATGTTGCTCAATGCAAAATAAAGGGCACAGTAACAGTAAATACATGAGGATTTTTGCGCTTAGTATTGGTCCAAACTAATTTTACAGATGCGCTGTCTCTCCCGAAGCTGTGGTGACTCACGAGATGATTCCAGTCGCCGAAAGCAGCGAGCTGAAATACGGTGCCATTGGAAGGGCCTTGAACAGGTGTCAGCGGTGCCGCACGCTGCCGTAGGGCTGTGTGTGTGCTCTCGGAGGCACAGAGCCAGCCCTGCCCGCAGAGCCCCAGCTCAGCGCTGGCATTGCCCGAGGCTGACGGGAGGTGCTTCTGCTGAGGCGCACGGCCTCTCCCGAGCCCCCGCTGCACTGCCCAGGACGACAGGAGCAGTGACAAGGGTACAGAGTGCAGCTTAGTGACAGGCTCAGAGGGAGCTTTTTAAGGGATATCAATCATGATGATTAAAATGCCGTAGGAGGGTTGATTTCAGGCCGTTAAAAATTCTTCATGATTTTGGCTGCGTTGTTCAGTATCTGTTATAAATAATTTGCAACACTTAGGGAAAAAGAAAGCGGCTTCACATGGGATCATGTTGGAATTGTGCCATCAGTAAAGCTGAGCTGTGGTATTTGACAAAAAGCCTTGTGTCAAGGCAAACTAATGACTGTTGTTTGACAATTAAAGCTCAGAATTTTCAGGCAAAATAATGGACCATTTTTCTTATTCTACATGCACTTTTCATTCTGGCCCAAGAGGTTAATTGAACAAAAATATCCTTTGATGAAGGATTGTTTTTTTTCTTTTCTCCTTTGGCCTCATTTACATTACTCTTTCACTTTGGTATCATGTTCTCAGATCAGCTCTGCTCTCGCTTTTTCTTTTGTTTCTTCCCCTCCAGCCCACACATATGCTTAAAAAAAAAAAAAAGAAAAAAGAAAACCAAAACCACTAGAGGCTGGAGCTAATGCTGTTTTGGAAAACGCTTCTTTTTTGAATAAGCTATTGCCAGCCAGCCACTTCCTTTCCCCCAACTGTACCAATTTAAGAACAGTGTTTAGCAAAGTTTAGGGAAGCATTTTTAAAGTCTTCTCCTATATAACCATCCTATCATAATATTTTAGGAAAATTAAAAGCTGAGTCACATAAATCATAAATATATAAATACATATACTATTGCTCTCAGATGCTAGGAGGTCTGCAACCACCTGTCTAAGAAAATCCCCAGGCTGAAATGAACTACATCTTAAAACACAAACATTTCCTAAATGTTTTATTGCTTGCTTTATTCACAAACAATATGGGAATTCCTCTGTAGGCCTGTAAGATTAACACCAAATAGGAACTATAACATCTGCCTACATCAATATAGGTCTGAGTTATGAAGGAATAGCTAATCTTAGAACAGCTTGTTCTGATAGAAGAATCAGGAAACTATACACATCACTGCAAACCCATCATTCTTCCTGACATGGTAGACCTTTCATACAGAGATGACTACGAACACCCATGTTGTTCCTACGAGAGGTTAAGAAATCTATTTTTTCCTTCTCTCAATCTGGAAAAAACCCACCTTTCTGGTAGAGAAGAAATTCTGGTAAACAGAGGAAACTGGCACTTAGAGAAGAAGAAAAAGTATTCTGTGTATAATCTCCTGGAAGGCCTGTAATAGCTCTCCCCACATAGCAGCAACAAGCTCGTGTGCAGAAAGGTGGTACCTGGGAAACTTGAAATCTGGTTGCTCCTCTGTAGGCCAACCAGTTGGTGCTGCAGCATTGTCAGAGTTTGTTTCAGACCTACAGTGTAGGGTTAGTTAACAAAATCAGTAATTTTAGTTATTTCCATTCCGTTATCTTCTTGTACTCACAGATATTATGTCTGGAGAACACTGCAGTCTCCAGTTGTCAGTGTCTACTAAACTCCTACTCATTATCCACAACAAAGACAAGAAGTAGGATGTTCAACAGTCATCTGTAACTTGCTATACTGAAACTTTGCATGACGTCAGGTTTAGAATAGTATATTTAAATAGTTTACATTTTCATTAAAAGAGGAGTGAAGCCACATTTACCTAGTTTGAGGGGTGCCTATGTGAATATTTAACCTTCTGATAATTCTCTTCTATGAATATACTGTTCAAGTATATTTTTGAGGGATACCAAAAATGATGATCTAGCATTGTGACAAGTTTTAATGGATAGGAAAGTGCCTGGATGGATGGCTGGTCACACCAGCCAAGTGTCTTTTCCCTGTTCATTTAAGGTTTTCCCTGGAAAGACCTGTGCTGTCTGAGGGCTTGAAATCTAGACTGAACAGATCTGGTCCTTGGGCACCCAGCCCCCTCCCACGCTGCGTGGTGTAGCTGTTTATGAACAAATGGGTTCATAAAGCTATTTATGAACAAATGGCTGCCTGCCTGCGTGAAGACAAAGGGGTGCTCTGTGCTAAGTGGGGTACAGACCTCAACAGAGCAGTAACGTGACAAAGGATGCAGCTTCTTCTGCTCACACCACTGGGGCTCTCTTCTGGAAAGCCCTCAGTGCCTGCCTTTGAGGCAGGTGAGCAGTGACAGGCAATCCAGAAGAGTGATGTCAAGTTAGGGGATGCAGGCCTGTACATAATAAGCCTTTACTGGCTTTCTCCGACTCTGTTTTTGATGAGCGGGACCAAAACCATTTGGTATATAGCCGTGAAAGAACATTCCTACCTTACCTGCCTCCCGAGCTTTACCCTTTTCAACTGCTACAGGCCACCATTCATGCACGTGGCTGGAAGCTGCACAAGTTCCCAAGCCTGGCTTCCTTTCAGGTCAAGCCCTGCAGAAAACTAATAATTAAAAAAAAATAATGTAATGAAATGTTCTGGAAATATAGAGCTGTTCATAAATACTTGGATAAGTAGAATATTGTTACTTGTAAATTCTGCTTCTTGTTTCCACCATAAAGGCTAATCACAATTTCGCGGTTTTGCCAGCATTTGAGAAATCAGCATCGCTGTGCTGCCGCTGGCCCTCTGCGAGCCGCGGAGCTGCAGGGCAGGCAGAGCCGCGGTGCCGTCTGCGCTCGGCAGTGCCGCGGCCGCTCCCAGGGCGGGGCAGGCTCCCCGCCGGGTGGGCAGCGGTGCGAGCGGGCAGCGCCGGGGCCGCGGGGGCTGCGGGGCCGGGAGCGCT
>VXBQ01007751.1:299655-356865 GCA_013400175.1 Phainopepla nitens
GGAAAAAAATTCCAAAAATGGAAAAAAAAAAAAAAGTAAAAAATGTATCATTATTAAGTCTCTAACTTTTTTTTTAAATGCTGGCCAGTTTGCTTTGCAACTGTTAGAAAGAAGGCTGGGAAGAACTCTGGGTGTAGACTGTCCTTTTCCATCTCTTCTTTTTGTAACTTAAGAAAAAGAAATCTCAGTGTGAGAGCCACCTGTGAGGGCCTCAGAGGGAATCTGTTTTGCTCTACCGCATTTTCAGATTTGCTTTACAGTACGAGCAAGCTGCATGCCTGACCTTTATTCTTACCTCCCACAATGAGAAGCCTTCCACTGGCTCCGTGTACCAACGTGAATGACAATTATTCTTTAAAAACAGCTCCAGAGTTTACATAGGTTGACATTTATGTTTTCACTATGCTTAGGTTACAGTAGCTATGTTATCTTGATCTCCATATATAGAGAAGTAGATGACAGAGATCTGAGAAAGCAGAAGACAGCTTGATTCTGAGAATGTAGTTAGATTTTGAACTCAGGTGAAGCAATTGCGAGAAAACCGCGTTATTCTCATCCCTTTGGTTTTGCCAGCTACCGTTCCACAGTGGAAGACTGCAGTCATTCTCAGCAATTGATTTGAATAAATAGAACATGGCATCAGTGAAAATGTAGGTGCTAGATTTTGCATGTAGGTAGCAGTGAAATGTGTTGTGCAAATGCTGAGCTGGGGCCACCAGTTTCCTTTCACTGTGCTGTTGCATTTGAAGGAGCATGCTCATCTTGTGTGTGGAATGTATTTAGCTGGGGCCTTTTAAGTTGTTTAGACACTTTGGCTGCCTAAAGAATATTTGACCTTTCTTCATTCACTTTGATTCAAGGTGATGCTGTATTGCTAAGTGTAACTGGTTTTCTGTCCTTCTAAAACAAGTAGTTTTCTGTGCAAAAAAAAAAAAAAAGCCCTAGCTACTGCATTACCTTTTTGAAGACTGCTGGGCATCTTAAGTTTAATTTCTGCCTCTTGCTGCAACTGTTGCTCTGTCCTACAGAAAGGAGTATAAACATCTCCCAGCATGTGGTCTAATAGAGCATCCTAGGAGATAAGCTGCAGTTGCTGTAGGAAGTGTGATTTAGTTTTGCTTAAGCTGTCCTCCACACTCTTTTTCCCTTGATTGGGTGTGGAGTGTTACACAGGCTGTTGGGAGGCTCTGCCACCTTTCAGTGGACAGACTGCTGGGGATGGTAGCTCAGATGTTGTGCCCTGGCCCAGGAACCCAAATGCTACTGTGTTATAATTTATGCAGCCCCTTATGGGGACTGTGTCCTTAATAAGGGTTTAACAAAGCCTGTTGTAAAAGTAGGCCAGGTTCTTGCCTAGTGCTCATGTGAAAAAAAAAAAACATTACTTACAAGATGTTGGGCATACCAGGAGAAAGATCTTCCCTGATAACTGTGCTGAGGTAGCTCTTGTACTTGTGTTCTTATTTCTAGGTTGAACTGTAGCAACCAACAAAGTAGGCACAATAAGTGTAGTCAAATAAAACTGCTGTTCCTTTAATTCCCTGACAATAAGGGGAAGAAGACATGCTTCACCAAACTTGGAGTTTGTGGTTTTCTTGCTAAATTTAAAAAGAGGAATAGCACCAACAGCAGTGCAGAAACCCACAAGCTAAATAATACAAACTATGGGAAAAGTTGTGTCATACAGAAAAACTACTGTCTTGTGAAAGCTGAAGGTAGAAGACCCTTTCATGACAGCTGTTCAATAATAGTTTTAAAACAAGCAAGCAAGCAAATGAAACTCCTTCAGTTGGTCCTACCTAGGACATTTTAGCTAGTTTTTCTTGCCAGGCAGATGTCTCTCTTCATAAAAACAATAAAGTGACTGTGAGTTGACTTTTGTTTCCTGGCTTTATTTGAAATGAAATACTGACCAGTGTAGTTAAGGTGTAGCTGGTTGAGTTTCAAGTTTCAGTTTTGATTCAGCATTTTCTAGACAACTGGACTTGCTTTGGATTCACTGAAGCCAAAGCAGGGCTTCTATTCATAAGCTCATTGCTTACTTTGGATTAATTATTAAGTAAATAATGTGAATAATACTGTTCTTTCATTTGTCCACTTAACTATGTAATGGATTTAGTTTTGTTAAGGAACAACAAGTGCCAGGACAAGCGATAACTTGCTTGTTTCTCTGACTTACAGGAGGTAAAACTGCTTCAGCAAAAGGTTGCTCTTTTTCCTTGTTATTTCACAGTAGATTATGAAAGAATTGCATTTAAATCGCTACAGTACAGTTAATATTTCCTTCAAGGATGACAGTGTGACTGCTGTTTCCAGATATTTTCATGGCAAAAATACCACTGTTTCTAGGTTGTTGGATATCACCTTCTGCTTGCTTTCTCTGAGAACAGAGGCAATAAACCCCACAGCAGTTCCTATTCTGTCAGCTTGGCAGGCTGATTTATTTTTTGGCCATGTACATGGGGCAGGGAAGGGGTGTGTGGTGCATGAGCAGGATGAGTCCTTCCTGCAGCCCCCATGGCCTTTTTGCTGTTGTAAAAACACATTCCAGGGAACTTGAAACTGAGGCAGGAATTACCAGGGAGTTTGGGCAAGCTGTGAAGAGTGTGACCTGCTTGATTGTTCTTGATTTCTAAGATGATTGAACACCGCTCTTAAAATGAAACCTACTCTCTTCTATGTTTCTGTGTTTGAAAAGTTAGTACAAAGTGTGTTGCTTCAGTTGCATATCATGAGAATATCTAATTAATGAGCAGGATCTGATCCTTGGAAAAGGCAGGGTTTTTAGTGATTTTATCTCTCTCTAGTGTTGAGAGTGAGTTGATCTGTCACGTGAAACAAGGGATATAAGAAACTCGATACATCTTCCCTGTATACTGCAGTCTCTAATGTGGCAGTGGAAATTTGTGGAGGTTTGGTCTTAATTTTATTTTGGAGCACAGCGTTTCTGCTGGCAAAACAACAATGTTGCTTTTTGTAAGAGAAATCATTTGCATGGAGAGTATTATTTTTTGAGTAATAAATCCTGTGATCATTGCACCCTTCACTGAAGTAACTTTTTCCTATGGCTCCCGTGCCTGAACTACTTATTCCTGATGTACTGTGGGTTGTAGAATGGTCCTTGTGCCAAAGGCATGTTTTTTGGTTTTTTTTCCTTCCCATTTAGAAACTAAAGAAATGTGTGAAGTTACCTATTGCAGATATGCTCAAGCACTCTAAATTTCATCACAGGCTATTCATAATGTGGACAGTTCACCACTGTTCATTTTTTCCCCATGTTCTTCATTAAAAATGAAGTGAGATGCTCAGTGATCATTAAGTGCGATGATGTACAGTCATCATTGTCCCCCTGTTTCCCCCATGGAACTCTGGCTTTGGCAGAGGAAAGGAAACTGTTGAAAATCCAGAGGTAGCTTGAAGAATTCCTTTAGGTGTCAATCAGGTAGGGTGGGCACTAAAGCTGAAGTTTGGTGCTTACCAACTAAAGGGATATCTTGGGGTGAATTGGAACAGTGTGTCATACTCTATAAACTTTCAAGAAGTTGAAAATAAGTTGCTGCGTGTGCTTGATGTGATTTACCATGGGCAGTGGTTGCAGTGTGTACAAGCAAAACTTTCAGGTTTTTCAGAGTTAAATTTTAATATAATATTAATAAAATATATAATATTTTAGTAAGGACTAAAATATTTTGTGATTATTTTCACTTTCCTATTGGTTTTATTGAATGCAGGTTGTCTTTTCATAAATTTATAGTGGCTTTTAACTTCTCTCCCACCCAGCAGTGCATATGTGTGTGTGCTTGGGAGGCAGAGCCGTAGCCGAAAGTGTATCAGATAGCAAAATTGTAATAAAAAGATCGGTTTTTTCAGTCAGTAAAGAGGGTGAGATAAGAATCAGACTAGTTTTCTGTGGAAAGTGAGAACTTTAGCAATTAGTTCTTGTGAGTTTTTTTATTCTCTTCCTTTCTTCCTAATAGCTGACAAGTCTGACTTAGGTACTGGCTCAACAAGAACTCTGTAATAAAACCCTGGACAAATTCTTTTGTCTTTTCTGAGGCTGTATCTCAGCAGACTGTCTAAGCAGAGATGATGTGATATGTACTCAAGGTATGGTTTGAGGTTTTTCACTCTGGGGTTTATGCAAAGCTTGTCTGCAACAGCAGATGCCCAACTTGCTTTGTGTTTGGTTTCAGCAAGTGGGAAGGTAAAGGTGTGCCCAGTGTTCCTCTAGCACTCCAAGCTATTCTGTTCTCAGTGGCACTGTTCTTCAGAATATACAAAGGATGAGATTGGACCTTATATTTTCATTGTGTAACTTGCCAAGAAGAGAAATATGTGTGTGGAGGAGGCTTAAGACAGTGAATATCTGTGGCATCTGGGTGAAATTATGAACAATGAAATAACTCTCAGCTGGAATTTCATGAGCCGCTAAACAGTGACCGTCTAGGGCATGCTGAATGAAAAGGACATGTCTAAAGTAAAACATGCTCACACAAGGAATGTCCCCGTGGTCTGGCATGAAGCCAAGTGCCTACTGAATTAGGTCACTGCCTTAAGTGTGAATGTTTCCCCACTTCAGAAAGATGTACTCATCCTTTGCAGCAAGGAACAGAACCAGAATGCTAATATAATAAAGAAAAAAATAAAGCATTTTCAATTAACATGCTGGTCTATTCCCTTGTGCTTATAGAATCAGTGAACTTTTTTGTAAGGAACAGAAACATTTCCATTGTTGAATATATAGAAGGCCCTGGAATTGCATAAAGAATTAACAACCAGGTGCTCCTGGAAAACCTGCAGATCTTTATAAGCATTGATGTCTCATTCATTGAGCCTCAGATGTCTCATTCTTTGGCGATCTAATGCAAATAGACTTGTTCTGAAGAACTGATATAAAGTTAAATACCAGGATGTGCAATTTAAAGTTTTGGAACTTAATCTTTAAGCACTGAAATTCCAGGGACTTCTGTGTGATTACTTATTACCAGCTAATCTTACTGTCCTTTTTTATAAACTTCAGAATGTTCCATGTAACCCAGTTAGTTTCCTTATTGTGATTTTTGGGATCCCGTGTGCTTTTGCTTGTTCTGGAGTTTCACAGCCTCTCTCTTGTAATCATATTCTACAGCCTAGTTACTGGAATTCCTAAAATAGGTCTATGCCAGACCGATTTCATATCAAAGCTGGGTTCTAAATATGCAAAAACCGAGCGTGATTTTTTTTTTTTTTTTTTTTGGTTCCTGAAAACAGAGCATAGTGAAATAGACTGCTCATAAGCCCTCCTTTCCCAGTGGGATACGAAGGAAGAAAGATTCTTACTGCTTTCACTCACTCTTTGAAGTATTCATGATGAAATGTGTCTTACTCCTTTATGATGACTTCCCTCAGCAGAAGTAATACTGAAGGAAAACAAAAAGGATGTCAATTGTCTCAGTTCCCATTGCTTTAGCAAACTAACTTACCCATTCAGCTCTCCATGTGCAATTTAAAATTTTATTCTTCGACATAACTGGTTGGACAAACATTCCTAACCTTTAAAGGCCACAGTGAAGCTGTAGTGGGGAAAACGCCTGGTCTTTATGGTGTTGCAAAAAAAATGGTCAAACCTAAATAGGCAAAGCCTGGCTCTGTAAAAGGGCTGTCTTGTTAATAGGATTGTCACTAGCCCATAGATAAAGGGTTTCAGCTAATGAAGGAATAATTAGAGCCTAGAAGGAAAAGTACCAGCTCTTTACAGCCCAGCTCGTGTAGTTCTCATTGCCTGAGAAATGGCTTACTGTGTCTCTTCCCTGAGCACCCCTCAGGGCAGTGCTCCCTCAAACAGCTCTCTGCTGTGCCAGTGGGAAGGGCCAGGGATCTGCACATAGCCAGCAGCGAGTCCCTGCAGGGGAGTGGTGACTTCCCTGATCCCTGCTCACCCTAACGATGTCTGTTCTGCCACAGTGAGCAAAGGTAAGAGGAACGAGAGTTCTCTCGCTGCCCCCTGCTATTCTCTGAGGGGATCTTAATCTCCTGGTACTTTGTGTCCTCCTGACACCACATCAGGAGCTCTGTTCTCCCTTGCTTCTAAGACATGAATGAGACCTAAAGAAACTTGGTGACTCATCAAAGCTGAACACAGGGCAGTTTATTGGTGGAGCAAGAATTGACTACAAAAGCCTACTAGAACTAATGCTCTGTCTTCGGCGGTATGGATTTGTCAGTTAACAACAATTAGAATAGTTGGGACTTGATTTACTGATGTATTATGCAAGTTAGATAGTTTGATCGTTTTTCAGCATGCCTTTATGGATTGAAGATCTGTCAGCTCCTACATGGAGTAGCTTTAGGAGAGTTCAGCATTTACTGAGGTTTAAAGAAACTTATAGTTCTTTATGCTATTAATTGTGGCTTCACCTCTTGCAGTCTAAAAGAACAAGAATGCAGTAACAAATGTAAAAAAATGTCATATGGTCATCTTTGTACTAAAGAAGGCTTGGGATGATATTGTGTCATTTCTGTGAACTGGTTTTATCTGGTAGATTTTTTTCTTCTGCCTCCCTTGATTCATCCCATCTGGACAGTAGTCTGAGGATACATCTGGTGTTCATCATTCTTTACAGGCATTCAACTTGCATTTATATAACGTTGTGTTTGTGCAGTAAGGAGTGACTAACTTCTGGCTTGTCAGGACTCAAAAGGATCTTATCTAGTATTCAGTTGATAAAACTGTTACTTATCTCATATCGAAGTCTCCAGTAGCTTTCCATGAGTTCCGAAAGCTTCAGTTTCAGATGAGTAATTGCCTTTAATCTGCTGTATTAAGAATTTCTACATAATCTATGTAAATTATTTATTAACAGGGACTTTAGTACTACAAATACTAAAAACTACTTTGAGCAGTCCTATAGGCTTCAGCTGGACAACTCCAAGGTGTGCAGCTCTTGCCAAACTTGGTGTGCATGATGTGCCTGCAAACTTGGAGTTGGCTGTGGCAGGTATTGCTGCTGGTGGTATGAATAAGTCACTTAACCTTTCAGGCCTTGAAACTGGAGCTTTCTTGTAAGTGAAGATGCTGAATATGACGTTACCACTGATTGGGCTACCTGATTAGCACTGGAGCAGTATCCTGGTGCTGGAAGGTGAATGGGAAGGGAGGAGTATCACAAAGACACAGTCGGGGGGACACCGTGCCAGGTGTTTGCTGTAAACACATGGGGGGCATTGTGGCACCCTGACTGACTCACAAGGTCAGCGCAAGGTGGGCTTGAGTGGCAGCTGTAAGTGCCAGGTAAGTTCTGCCTAACCCATATAGGAGGAGTATAAGAGTGAGCAATGTTTTTCTGGTCTCATAAGGATAGTGAAACTAAACTGGGAGTCTCAGAACTTCCCCCAAACCATAATTGCATAACACAGTCAAAATGAAAGTACAGCTAATAGGTCCCTGGATAAATTTTAATGAGCTTCACTTATTTTATACAAGCAGATTTTAAGTGAAAGTATTTTATTAATGTTGAAAGTAGACTATCATGCATTGAGCTTACTTCTTAGTTTTTTATGCTCTCATTGAAGAGGGCCATAAACCGTTGAGCTGACTCTAAGTGCTGAGTAGGATTTTTGGTATCCCCCTCTTGCATAGCTGTGGTCTGTTTCTCTGGTCTTTGCCTCTAGGCTGGTTTGGTCAGTCACATAAGAGTGTGACCCATGCAGATGGTCACTGCCTCTTCGTGCTAGCCTAACCATATCAGAACATGGAAATATTACTGGATAGACAATCTCAGGATCCCTTTCATCAATCAGGGATTGGCGTTTGAATTTTAATTTCTGTTCAATTTGACTTAATCTGAAATGCGGTTTCTGTAAACTTTGATATTTAAATCTATAATACTTGATTAATGAGTGAACAGTTATACTCTGAAAGGTATTTACTTAAAGTAAAAGCAAATGAAATTGCAAGCTTCTGCTACTTAATAATAGTTCATGGATTTTCTTTTTAGGTTTAGAGGAGTAGGAAAGGCATGAGGTTTGTTGGTATCTTTTTTCCTCCCACAGAGTAAAACAAAACAAAACCCAAGAAGGAATGGGGGAGTGAAAACAAATGTGAAATAAACCATGATGAGACTAGAAGAACCGTTACTGCTTTGGCTAGTTGTGTGACAAATGCATTTTATTGGACTGTCCATATTACTATTTTCCAGACACTATGTCAAAGGGAGTTGCTGATGGGTAATACAAAGAATATAAATGTTTTTTCTTTCTCCCTTTTTCACTCCTTCCACCAGCAGTCTCTTGCATGCATGTGTTTGAACTTTGTTCATGTGTTTCTCAAATGACTGTCTGCTTTGTAGCTCTAATATGCACCTTTCTTTTAATTTTAGGTTCTGTCTCCATTTTGCTGACTGAAACCACAGATTCCAAGGAAAGGAGGAGAGTGGAATAAAGTACTCAAGTGCCAGAGGAAAAGCAAGACTAGCCAATGAAAATTACTATTGCTAAACTGTAGATTGCTCTCACACATAGTGGGGGCTGAAAAATTGCTGTCTATTCAAAGCTTACAAAATTACTTTTGCAGATTTCCCTCACAAAACTTCAGATAAACTAAGCCGCATCAGCTAGGGCTGAATTAGGAAATGGAAATATGATTCCTTGCTGGAATCTTCCATCTTCCTCCCCCTTTGCAGGTTTTTTTTGTTTGGGGTAGGAAATCCTGAACAAATTGTATGGCGTCAACCAGACTTACAGTTGATGGTTATGGATGACGTAGGAACTTCAGATTTACATCCCTGCAATGATACCTGATTAAGGCAAAGCTTGAAAACTGCTCATCAGCTATGTTACCAGAACTTGTAGTAGCTATTACAGTTGTGTTTCCTCTTTAAGATTTGAAGTCTGGGGTGATGTTCCCTGGAAAGCAAGAGCAGATAAGTCATCTTTTAGGATTGGAAACAGAAATAATATGAGAATGCCCAGAAGAGGCTTAGTAATTCAAGCCAGGACTCGTTGGCTATTGGTGGGTCTTGCTTTACTATTCAGTTTAGTCTTGCTCATGTATTTGCTGGAGTGTGCTCCACAAACAGATGGCAATGGATCTCTGCCTGGAGTTGTAGGCGAAAGCATGGGTAAAGAATACTACCAAGCTCTCTTGCAGGAGCAAGAAGAGCATTATCAAAACCGAGCTACCAGTCTGAAACGTCAGATTGCCCAGCTAAAGCAAGAGCTTCAGGAAATGAGTGACAAATTGAAGTCCCTGCAGGAAAAAAAGAGCCCGAAGGTCAATGGTATGAACTACCAGGGCACCAAAGAGCAAACATCCAATGATCTGCTAGAGTTTCTTCATTCCCAGATTGACAAAGCTGAGGTGAGCGTGGGGGCCAAACTGCCTAGTGAGTATGGAGTCATTCCTTTTGAAAGCTTTACATCCATGAAAGTATTCCAGTTGGAGATGGGGCTCACTCGGCATCCAGAAGAGAAACCCGTTAGAAAGGATAAACGAGATGAATTGGTGGAAGTTATTGAGGCTGGCCTAGAAGTTATCAATAATCCAGATGAAGAAGATGGACAAGATGAAGAGGATGGAGTAGGAGACAGGCAGCTATATAGTGAAAATGATTTTATAGAAGGTATGTTGACATGCTTCCCAGCCCCTTAGCAAAATGTCAGAACAGGCATTTAGTGCTGTTTGTACTTTTAGGTGTTTTACCTGCTTGAGTAGAGTCTTGAAGAGTAATTGCACAATAAGAATCTTTATTTCTGATGATGAGAATATTTACTGCTTTATTATCTTGTGGTTTTGGTGGAGTAACAAATGCATTTCAGAAGGGCACCACAAGAGGTGTACGGGGAAGCTGTATCTGCTTAAAATATGGATGTGTTTGTAATTGATTGTAGCCAAAGTCAGTGTGACACAGCTGCTTAGGTACTAAATGACTGAAAGACTTCCAGTGGAACTGATGGCAGTGGGAGGGAGAAATTGATTCATCTCTCTTGTTCCAGACTAGTTAAGCAATCCAGTATGAAGCTACGTGGTTTTTCTTCACTCATCTCTATGCCACTTTTAGTTAATATTCAGGCATTTGACTCTCTTAGGAGTTGACACAGTCCTACTGGAGGGAGATGTAGGCTGTGTTCTGGGCCTGTCAGCTGAAGAACTTGGTGTCCTGAATAGGCCTTTCATGGTATACAGTTATGGGACCTGCTAAGCTGTGCGGCCTTGAACTGTTCTCTCTTCAGTTTTGTCTCAGTGCCTGAACGTTTAATTGCAGAGCACATATTATTATTATAAAGGGACATGTAGCAGTTAAACTTTCAACACTTAGTAACACCCTTAAAAGATGAGTAGTGACAAATACCGTAACAGGTGGCTTCCAAGGTATGGTCTCGTGCGATGGAGATAAGTGTTATCAAAAACTGCCCTAGTGCCTCTTCTTTATACTTACAGTGTTAAATACAGTTCATGCTGCCATTAAAAACCAAAAGGTGGACCATGTAATAAGACCGTTACTATAGAAGGGATTCTGGAGTAAGTACTGATGTCTGTATTAAGCAAACATGCTGGAGAAAGGTAACATCGGCCTTGAAATAATGGGTTCTTGCAGTCTCAGATGATGTAATTGGTCTTTAGTACAAAAAGTGTCTGCTTTTAACAGCTACTATGTTTAAAGTTGATGCAAGTGCTCTTCTTCATTCCAGAAGGTGGTACAGGGCGTGGAATCCACCCAGCTGGGTCAGTGCAACACAGCCTGTGTTAGGCTCTTAGTTCAGTTCTCATTTAAAACCCTATTATTCTTTGCAAGGGTAGTCATTCTTGCGCTTTATTTTTACATTGAGTATTCAGCAGCTCTTCCCTTGCTGTTTTAGATATTGCTTGTACTCTACTGGATTTTTATTTTACCATGACTGAAAGAGATTTTTTTAGTGTACTGCCTCTAATGACAGACATTCAAGAAAGCAAATAGTTTTAGGTCCTTCATACCTCTGCCTCTGTTCACACTGGTATTTGTTTTTGGAAATCAAACTAATTTCCTCTTGCCGTAAAGACAGTAACATCAAACACAGGGTTATGGCAACTATAGGGAAAGACAAGTCTTTTATGCTGCACATGGGTGAGTTAGCAACCAGCCATAGCATTATCTATATCTAGTTGTATCTTTCTTCAGACAGAAGTTGTGGGTTGTGTGGGTATTCTGTGGGTTTTTTATGTGCAAATACTACTGGCTAATTTAGCCAGCCAAAAAAGGCATCTTGTGAATGTTAGCATATTTTTCTCCACCCCTGTTTTTCCATAGCTCAGAGGTAAGAAGCAGAGCCTGCTGATGCTGGTATGCACAGGTCCCTTGCCCTGCAGCCCCCTGAACAGGCTCTAGCACTGCCTCCACTGCCTGTACATCCCCTTGTGATGGAACTCCAGTTGGAAAGATGATGCCATTCTGTTCATAAAATACTACTCCCTTAAGCTGTCCTAAACTGGTAGGATCAAATTGCATAGCAGACTTGGTGTATCAGCTGCATTAGTGTTGCTTTTTTAGAGAAACAGTTTTTAAGTTGGCTTCAACTGAAGCAAATAATTTAAGTTCTACACTCTCTTCAGTTGGTAATTATTTTGTAATAAGTGGTTTGTGACTAAAACTAGAGTATTGTGCAATTTGAAACTGGAGACTGAGAAACGCGGTGTGGTTTTTTTGGTTTGTTTTGGTTTTTTTTGGTTTTTTGTTTGTTTTTTATTTTACTTCTGGGACAGAAGAGAAAACATGGTACTGCATTAGTTAATACATAGCCATCATGTTTTATGCTCAGTATAGATAAGTTGATTTTATCTTCTGACTTGCAGGATTTTTTTCCTCAAAACTACTTCATCTCTATAATACAAAAACTTACCCACAAAACTGTGCTACAAGAAATAGGTATTTTTATTCTAAGGTCTTCTAGCTTGTTAGCTCTACAGCCTGTTTTCGTATAGGTCAATATTTGGTTCTGGGAATTATGTCTGCTCTTTTCCTAGACTTGTGAAACAGTAGACTAAACTTTGAACCATGTAATCTTTTGTGATCTGTACTTTCAGGTACTCTCTCCTTAGGGAATTTTGTGACTGTTTAAAAAAGTTTAGAGTATCTTTTCTTATTGACAGTTTTACTTAATGGTGTCTTTTAATGTCTGCTGAATATGTCTGAAGTTCTTTCCCAGCATTTATGTTGCCTCTGATGCTCAGTCAGTGAAATACCACTGTCTAGAAAGAATTTTTTTTTTCTTACTGTGTTTTAGGATTTATCTATATTGGAGTAACTTGAGGCAACAAATACTAATAACTTGAATTTAAAATTGATCTGCTTTGTATTTTGAAAATAGGAATTTCCTAAATAAACTATTTTCTGAAAAAGTTCATCTAATTAGCCAATAATACTCATGGTAGTCTGAATCTACTGATTTTTATTGCTCTTAATACTGTGCAGGCCAGAAAGTTCCAAGTACATGCTGATGGATGCCAGCTTTTTTGTTGCCACTCTGCATTTTTGCTCTTTGTCCTCAGTTTAACTGTTCATGCAGCTGCCTTGCTGCATGCTCAGCCTCTGGGCTCTGTATGAAGCTGTTCTGTCTTCTGCCAGTGCTGCAAGGAAGCTGCACAACAGCAAGCACTCTGGCCAAGTGTTTGCTGATCTGATGTTATTTTTTTTAGTGTTGCAAGACAAAATTATGATCCAGATCTGCTTTGGAATTGTGATAAGGCAGAGCTGCCACAGCCACATCATGGTTATGTCCAGGCTTTGAGCAATAGCACTAAGTAGAAAAAAAAAAAAAAGATTTTATAAGTGTATATTACAACTACCAAGATACTTTCTGAAAATTTCAAATTATTTTTCACAAAGCTCAGTTGACTTGCTCTGCTGATGAAGATAAAACCAGCAAATTTCTCAGCTCTGTTTGCTGTACCTGTTTTCCTTTGCAACAACCTATAATGAAACTTCTAGAATTCTAATGCTAACACTAAGAACAAAAATCTGACCTGAAAAAAAGTCTTGTTCTGCAGTTGCTGTTTGAGAAACACTTTGAAGTTTGGGGTTTTTTTTTAGTGTTTATATTAGATCTAAGTGTATGAGAAACAAGAGTATCCTATTCCCCTGGATGAAGAGTATCCCTAGAGAGGGTAAAAGATGCAATTTTACATATTTTTACAAAGAAATGGATTTAGGATTATGAACAATGGACTTAATTGCTGAACTGCACTTTCTAAGATAGCCCTCCATTAAAAATAGGTTTCTTTGAGATCAGTATTTGATAATATTGAGGAATAGAGAGTAATTCAGAGGACATAATAGTATTACCTCTGTCTGTTCCCTTTCTCTAGAAGCCTGTGACATTGAGTCTTGAATGGTGATAGAGAAGCCTTGAGGAGCCGTCATGGACACACTTCACTATCAGTGTAACTGGCTCATTTGGGTTTACATTTATCAGTGTAATTGGCTTTTTAAAGCAAGAGATTAAAAGCTCTTCCATTGCACAAACATGTAAAATTAGCCTTTGGAAAATAGAAGCACTAGCATGTTTTCAGAAGCTAATTTAGCAATTAGCTAATGGCTAATAAAGGTCTTTGTTGAATGTCTAGCAGTGCTGTTTGGGTCCATTCCTCTTGCTTCTGTGTTTCCAATTGGAACTGGGCAAACTCTAGAAAGTTTCTTTAGGTCATCATCGAAAAGGAAGACTCCCCACCCATCCTTGGAATGTGAAAATCCTTTATTCCTGGGCTGCAAGCTTCCACGTGCTTGCCACCCATAGAACAGTGTGGTCTGTTTCTCGTGCAGACAGCCCCTGCCGTGTGTGCTGCATAGGACCAGAGACTGGCCACTGCCTGGCAACTTCAGTGGAGAATTCTAATACACACCAAAAAAGCCAGATTGTATGTCTTCAGTCCATAGACCAGACACTCCTTGGTAGTTGTAAAGCAAGTAATATTCTTGCTTTGTTGTTGTTGATCTAATGGCAACAGAACAACAGCTTTTTGACTTTGACAGGATTCCTAGGTTTAATTTGTTTGGTGAGAAGCAGACTTCTATAAAGGGAGTAAAGCTTCATGGACCAGGAATAGCAGCTGTTAAATTATTTCTGCTGCTTTTTACCTCTTTGCTTGTGGAGTTCTATTTTGGATGGCAGCCAGTGTATGCTAGTTAGAAGGTGAGATAACAGGTTTTATTAAATGAGTCAGTTCTGAGTGTTAAAAATCTGAATACACTAAGAAGTAAACCAGATGTGGGTTCTTTTTCTAGCTGTTCTCAAATCTGGCTTCTGGTGTATAGAAACTTTAGTCCCATAAAAGTATTCAAATTAGTATATTAGCAAGAGAGGCTAGCTCATAGCAAAGAGAATAACTCGAGGAGTACATACTATTTAAAAGAAGCGTGGCTTTAGTAGCATGTTGAGATTCAAAAGTTTGAAATCCTGTATTTCAACAATTGAATGTTGGCAAGGCACTATTTGAATTTGCATATTAAGGTCTTTATGAAGTTAGAGCAGTGGGTTTTGCTTTTGTTTACTTTTTAAAATTAATCTAGAAATTTTTACTCTCTACTTCAGCCTTCTGTTGTAGACTGACATCTAAGTTTATCGTTTGATTAAATACAAGCTATTGGCAGCTGGTATGCTTTTTAAAATCTTCACTTATGTTGTAAATGGTATTTTTATCTGTAAACAGCTATTTGATAGCAGAGAAAATAGTAAAATGTAAAATACTCAACGTTAATTACCCCATGAGTCCTGGTACAAAGTATTTGCTGTCTGTTACATGAAAGCATGATGTACAAGCACAGTGGTGCATCAGCTGCTCCATTAACCAAGAAGCTGTTTTCAAGCTACAGTGCTGGACTGCAGCACAGAGGGTTGGAATGGAAAAGGGTTGAGAGGGATTTAAAATCTTATGCTGCTTTCTGCTGCTTTTATTGTTTGGAACGCCATTTTCAGGGTTTGCAGTTAATAATGATTTGAAAATAAGCATTAAAATGTGGTGCATACTTATGCATCTCTGTGCTGACAAAAGCATAAATGTGGATTTCAGTCTTTTCAAGGAGAGCATTGCAGAACTTGGTTCAAAGGGTAAAAGCCTCTCAGTTAAGGGATTCAGTCATCACTGACTTCCAGTGTGACGGACCAGCTTGTTCTGCTCCATCACATGTCCCACGGCCCCTCTCTGGTGGTCATCCGCCTTTCCCATTGGGTCTGCCAGTGCACGTGCTTGTCCACAAGACGGGATGGGTTACAGAGCTGAGCGTGGGAGGGGTGTAAGGAGCTTGCTGTAAAAGAGAACACTGCTGGGCAGAAGGAGGGAACATCAATGAGTGAAACTGGGTTTGGTTTGGGGGGGTGGAGGCTTCAGCAGAGGAGCACAGAGGTAGATTTAGGGAAAGTATTCTTTCTTTGTAAATGGAATCTGAGATAGAGAGAAAGAAGTTAGGTCAAGGTAGTGTGCACGTTCCTTTGCTTCTTGTATTGAAAGGAAAGGGAACATGGAGAATACTTGACTGGCCATAAGGAGAGACACAAAGCTCTGTCATTCCTTCTTTCTGGCTCCTGGGACAGTCAAATGCAAGCTGCTCTAAGGCTCAGAGCTGCTTCCTTCGCATTCTTTGTCCGGTGTTGATTTCGGTTGCAGAGACAACAGAAAGGACAGTATCAGTGCTGGGTACAAAGAGAACCTTTTGTGTTGCCAGTATGGCTTATATGCTCTATGACCTGTCACCAGCTGCTTCCTGGGTGGGAGGCCTGGGAGGGATTTCAGCTGATGAGGAAACTGGCTTGGAGAAGGGGCAGTTCAGGGCAGCCAGGTGAATGGAAAGGCATCCTGTGAGGGCAGGGATGTGCATCACATTTGGGAATATGCAGCTGTTTGTAACTTTCTCTATGGTCTGGGTGGCCACTTAACTGGAATGTAATGCCAATTCATGGTGTAGCTTGTGCTTCTTCTGGATAATACATCTTTTCCTTGCTGCTGGTGAGAGGAGAGCAGAGATGAGATGAACATAAGGCATTTTTGTTGGAGGATTTTTCCTATCATCATTTCTTACTCTCAGGTTAGCATAGATATGGAATTAGCAACACACATCTTAGTAGGATCAAAACCCCAGATGAGCCTCAGTCCTTTCCTATGTGGTGTAAAATTAGAGTCTGTTGGTTTAACTTCCTTCCTTGATGGTCCTTAAGTTAAAGGACCATGTTTTGAAAGGAACAGATATTTTTCTACCCATTAGGAGTAAAATATCTCTCGACAGTCCTGTTTCTGGAGGGACTAGCATTTTTGTCCTAAAGTGTGACAGCCACATAGAAAACTTCTGCCTATGTCCTTAGAAGACTATGGGTGTAGTAAAATACCACTTATTTATCAGATAGAAAGCATTAACTACTGGTTAGCAGTGAAAACAATTTAAAAGCATTCCAGCTTTACTATTACACAGTTGTTTTGTTTAGATGCTACATGTCAGATTTTGCAGACTTTGTCAGGCAAGTTACTGTCATTTGTTCTGCACACAGAACAAATTGTTCTTTTCTTGTGTTGATTACCGGCCAGATGATCTCAGATTTTACTGTGGACTAGCTCAGGGTTAGATTCTTACTGAAGGGCTTAAAAGCAGACAATATTAGATTTCATCCATCCTTTTCCATAGCAAATAGCTGAATTCCCTTTTTGTTGGGAAGACCCAACTCTTAATTCTGTCTGAGAAGTTGGCATAGGACCATGAAACCTGTTGTCTGTAAGAAGCGGAGGAAGCTGGACTTCATTTGGGATTGTTTCTCAGGTCTGACCTAAAATGATAGAAGGTTGATTGTGATTAATAACAGTTTGTGGAAATTTCATATGTTTTTTTAGGAGAAACCCAGAAGCTTTGCCCCCACTTCTTTAGTTCTAAGGAAAATCAGTGTTTCTGAAATACAACTGCTGGGATCTTTCACTTTACATATTACTTGTGTGACTTGTTCTTCAGGTTACTATCGTACAGAAAGAGATAAGGGGACACAGTATGAGCTGTTTTATAAGAAGATGGATGGCATGGAGTACAGGCATGTCACCTTGTTCCGACCTTTTGGACCCCTCATGAAAGTGAAGAGTGAAACAGTCGATATTTCTAGATCGATCATTAACATTATTGTCCCTCTTGCTGGAAGAACTGAGGCATTTGCACAATTTATGCAAAACTTTAGGTAGGTGCATGAAGTTATATAGTGAGCTATGTTGCTGATTTTCAGTATTTTGTTTCCTTTTCAAAATGAATTCCTGTTCTGGTTGATTTGCAACAGAGCTAATGATTCCAACATTGTGTGCAACTGCCTTGGGATGTTTGTAATTGAACCTACGGTGTGGAGAAAACATTCCTTCTAAAAGGGCTTAAGAGATTCTTGAATTGCAGCAAAAGGACCAAATATCAGTCACTGTGAACCTGGACACAGACTATCTTGAACATAATTTTTGTATTTACATCAGTTGTAGAGTGCCTGTTTCTAAATAAGGTGTTGGAATGTGACACACAGTATTGTAACCTTCCGATTTAAACGGGCAAGATGGGGAAAGAAGAGGGGAAAACGTCTTTCCTTGTTTTCTTTGAAGCTATTTGATGCCTAGCCAGAATACTTCAATCTGCTAATTCTTTTTAATGCAGTAGCGTTTAAGTACCTGCAGTTTTTTGTTGTATTGCAAATAATTACTAATATCAGCTTATCTTTATGCTTATAGGGATGTGTGCATTCATCAGGATAAGCGTGTTCATCTCACAGTGGTGTACTTTGGACAAGATGGTCTATCAGAAGTAAAAAGTATCCTAGAATCTGTAGCTAGGTAAGCCTTTCAATCCAACATCACTCAGTACAAACAGTATTGATTGGCATTTTAAATAGTTTTTGAAGAAGAATGAAAAAATAAACCAAATAAAGTTGATACTCCATTACAGGTTACTGGGAAATTTGTTATGTATTTACTGTACACATTTATGGTTGCCATTTTACAGCTTAGGTTGCAAAAGTTTCCTGAAGACTACTAAAAATCAAGTTATAGCCAGAAAAGACTTTGAGGTTTCTATCTGACAGTCCAAAAAACAACAGGTGTGAGTTTTGCAGTGGATATTCAGTCATGCTAACAGATTGATTAGAGTTTAAGTTCTTTGGAACTAGGATGTAGATTTTATTAGTTACTTCATTGGAGAAACAATTTTATTTAATGATAAGGAAGAGAAATATAGTAGTCAAAGTAGGCCTGTACTTACTCTCAGCTGTAAAATAACTTAAAGCATACATCATGGCTGTCTCAGCAGCAGCATTACATCAGGATGGATGTAAAATTCCCAAATGTGTCTTCTATGGTTTTTGCTATAGAGAGATGGAAGAGGTGTCAGCATCCTTTACCCTGTAGCCAAGGGGCTCCTTCACCACCTGAGCTCTTGCGCTCATCCCAGAGCTGGGAGCTTTTTCCCTTGAGCTCTTGTGTGATCCCTGTCTCAGGATGCTGGACTAGACACAGCTACTTTGTCACCAGCTTGGAGCCTGTGATGGCTTGGAGCCTTGTAGGCGGGGAGGAGGGAGTTTCTGCATTTTTTGCTGCAGTCTCCCTAGCACCAGCTGTGTGCTGTAGCCCTCCATTTTTGAGGCCTCTGCTGCCTGCCCTGCTCCATGTGAGATGTCCCTCAGAGTATTGAGTCAGTGCTGCAGGTTAGCTGAGCATTTACCTGGTGCTCTATGTTTTTAGTGGTGCTACTGTTGAGTATCTTCACTCAGTTCTCTTCAAGCATTGTCCTCTGAAATGTCTCTGAAGCAGACATTTAACTGTGCTTGAAGATGTTCTCTGAGTGTGTTTCCAGTCTCCTTTGGCTGCTCCTTCCCTCTTCTGCTTTGAGTACAGGCATGTGTGCCGCTGTTAAACGGTGAGGAGAAGCAAAGTGCCTGGGTTATGGTGGCACCCCCACACAGATGGCCTTTGCCCCCTGAGTCTGGTGATGCCATGACTCTGGCTTCCTGTTTGCTCTCTTCTCTGAACTGGTGAAGACAGATATTTCTATTGGTCAGGGCTTCTTGGTTTGTGGGGACACATTTTAGATGCCACTGTAATTCAGGAGAGCGTTTTAATTCATGTCAGTTAACAAAAGGCCATTTCATCTGTGTGAATGATTAAACACAAAGTGAATTTATAAAGTAAGACTGATTTCTATCATTTCATGAGGTTTAAAATAAAAACAGACAACTAAGTGTAACAGATCCTTTTTTTTTTTTTTTTCTTATCCAATTATATAACTGTTTTTGAATTTCTGGAATGAAATTCCTGTAAAATGCTAAAAAAACTATAAATGGTCCCTCTGCCCCTCCTCACGGATTTATTTGGGGTTTGGCTCTGTTTTTCTTGTAGAGAAACTGACTTCCACAATTACACGCTTGTCTCTCTGAATGAGGAATTTAACCGAGGCCGAGGACTTGACATGGGTGCCAGAGCCTGGGAAAAGGGCGAGGTCCTGATGTTCTTCTGTGATGTTGATGTTTATTTCACAGCCGAATTCCTCAACAGCTGTCGCTTAAATGCTGAGCCCGGTAAGTTCCCTTATTGTTGCTGGAACGGAGCCTTGTCACCATGCTTGACTTCAACTGACCTGTGCTGAGCATGTAGGAAACAAAGAAAACTCAACTAGAATGGTGGAGCTTATTCACTACCACACACCCTGGAAAATGAATCACGCTCTACACAAAAGGCAATAATATTTAGACTGAGAAATATCTTCTGCCTTAGCGTAGCTTATTTTAACAATGCATTGTCTTTTTTGTACATGTACCATTTTCATGTTTTCTTAAGATTTAGTTGTCTGAAAGAAAGCTGGACAGTTTAATTGCTTTTACAATTAGACTGCATGTAAATCTGTGTAACAGAACTCCGTGTAACTCTCTACAATGGAAGATGATTTTTTTTATGCTGAAATCTCTAACAATTTTAGTTGGTCTCTTCTCACACGTTTGTGGCCAAGACATATCACATATGAATTGTTTTCAGTAGAGCTACAGTGTGCTCGTTATGGAGACTGAGCTCATGTTCCACTATTCCATCCCAAGCGCTGAAATATTCAGATTTTTTTTTAAGTTTGTACGACGCTTGCTTGTTCTACTAGCTTCTGCCAAGAAGGGTAAAGCTTTCTTCAGTTAACTAGTGTGCTACTGAAGACCTCCTCCTGTCAAACTGTGTTTTAATGCTTACTCTTGTTTCAAATTTGTTGCAGTCAGAAACCATTTTCTCCAAATGTCAATTTGGAATCAGTATTTTTTCTTCATCTAACAGGCAAGAAAATTCTTCAGAAGCCAGATATTTGGGTTCTGTTTCTTGCTTTTCCTTTCATTTTTATCTGTCTTTGTACTTCATGAAACAGGTTGTATAAATAATTGGAAAAATTCTGGAGAGGAGTATTTTGTGAGCTTTAACAAGAAAGAGAGTTCAAGAGACTGCTTGAAGTTGATACTGGCAGTTTGTTACCTTGCTTCAAATGAGATCTGAAAAGGCTGCTCACTCCTTCAGAGTTCATGCCCAAGTCAGGATAGTGAATATTCCTGTGAACTGTTGCCAATACCTTTGCAGCACTGGCAATGCAAGACATTAGTGGAAAAATATTTACCTGGCTTCTGTAACAGACACAGAGCTGGTGTTTTCAGCACAGTCAGGATTCTCATGATGCTTGATGCCCTTGCAGGATATCCTGGGCATACCTGCTATTACATGTTTGTGGAAAGAGACAAATTCATAAAACTCAACAATGCAAGGTGTTACTTGGATTTGATTATTTCTTAGTTTTACTGCATATCATTACTGCAGGATTTTTTCAGTCACCTAGAATGATACTGAGATCTCATATTTTATGTAAACGTGTATAACTATATATAAATGTAAATTAAGTGTAATATGCATATATATGTATTTTTTTAATCCTATGGGCTCTACCCCACTAGATGTTATGGGCTTCCTAGGTGGGAAATCTTAGCAGCTAGAACTTGTTTTTATTTCCACTTGATGCCTAATAATAGGTAATATTTTACATAAAAAGAGTGTTTCTGGTTTCTTTTTGTCTTCAGAAAGCATGCCCACAGTGAGTAACAATCATCTTTTGACTTCCAGGGAAAAAGGTTTTCTATCCTGTGGTATTCAGCCTTTACAATCCTGCTATTGTTTATGCCAACCAAGATATACCACCTCCTGTGGAGCAGCAATTGGTAAGCAGCTTGATTTATTCTGGATAGAATTAGGTATGCTTTGTATTAAAACAATATTACGTGTAACTTAATAGTCTGTTTGGGATATCTTACAACCTTTGACACTGCATATCTAAACAGTTTTCTCCATTATGGGCAAAGCACTTGGAAAAAAGCCTTGTGAAACAGTATAAAACTCATTCTTAGATAAACTTGGAGTTTCACCTAGTTTAAAAGAAGTAATTGCTAATAACCAAATGGTAGTTCTGAACTGCTGCTTATTCTGGCTTGACAAGCCAGTATTTTAGGAGGATGGTGGCATTGCATGGCAGCAGCTTTCGTCTTATGTTCCGGCAAGCAAAGCATCGGTGAAAGGCAAAAACCTCTGAATGATGTGTCCACTCTGACTCTCTTTCAAGAGACTGCATAGATGAAATTGGGTTTTGCAGCTGAGACTTCTGGGATGGACAGGTTTGGAGGGGGAAAAGAAGAGAGTAGTATGAAGAAGAGCTGTATTAAAAGAAATACCCTACGTTGTTTGCAAGGATCCTACTGAAAGCTGGAGGGAAGGTTTTGCATACAATCTTGGATAATCACAGCTGAGAGAGAGGAGTGGGCCCCTGCCTAACAACTCTTCTGTTCACTCTTTTAAGCTTAACAGTATTATGGTTGCTGGCTTCAGTCACAAAGCTTACTTTTCATGTCATATCAGATCGAGAGACAAATGTGGCCTTAGAAAATGGGTAGGAAATGGAGTGTTTTGGTACGATGATTGAGCAGTGGACTAATTTACTGCTTGGTCTGGGCAGATACATAGAAAAAAGAGGTGGTGCAGCAGAAACTGCACTGAGGGTGAGTGGAATTGGAAGGCAGAGGGTGAAGTGAACAGCAAATGACCAGGAAACCCCACATGACTGCATGACACAGAAGTACCAGACGTGTTATTATACTCTATCATGCACAGAATGAATGATTGGAAGAGCTTAGCTTTCTGCAAAACCAAGTGCAGTGTACCTCCATGGTTATATTTTACATTTCAAAATGATACTGGTTTAAAATTGCAGGTACACAAGAAGGATTCTGGTTTCTGGCGAGATTTTGGCTTTGGGATGACTTGTCAATATCGGACAGACTTTCTGACTGTTGGTAAGATGAGGCTAAAGAAAAAAAATTTTGTGCTTAAAAAGTGATCCTCTGGTCTTGCTTAATGACAGGAAAGTAATATATTTATTTCTTGTATTATTTCCCCAAGTCCAGCAGTCAGACTTGCTTGACAGGTTTGACCAATGAGATAAATTAGGTTTTCTGGATTTTGATGTCCCATCACTGATTAAAACTGTTAAGTGTTTCCAAAGACACAGTAGTTTTAGTAGAAGCATTTCATTCTAGAACTTTTTAAAATACCTTTTTTTTTTTTTTTTGGTACTTTGTGTCTGTTTGAAGCAAATAAATCAGGTTTAAGAAACATGTCACTCAAATAAGCCACTCACATAGACAAGAAGCCAAGAAGCATTCAAATCCTTTCTTTTAAATAACCTTGATAAGTTGAATACAGTTGTTGCAGTCTTTAGCAATGTGCTTTGCCCCCCCTTGTGGCGTGTTCTTAAAACTCAGAGCAGGTTGGTGTGCTTAAATGTGGAAGATGGTGTTGAGGATAGTCTGCCAGAAGATGTAAATCTGCCAGAAGATGTAACGACACAGTCCTGTGTGCTGTCTGATGGCTTGAATGCAGGCTGATTGCTAACAGCAGTCATATTGCCATCTGTATGGTACGTGCTAAATGAATGAAGACTTCACAATTCTGGAGTTTTGAAATTGTGCAAGAGCCTGGGTTGCTCTTCGCTGTGGTCCTGGAAAAACAAGAGAACTTTAAATGGTGAACCATGTTCCTTGCCTTAATCCAGCCTTTTGAATTGTGACCTATGGAGTAATTGCTGGCATTGTTAGAGAGGATTTCTTATACAATGCATGACTGCTTCATTTTCCAGCTGCTAAAATCCATTCTGCTTCCTAAAAATAATCCAAAAGCATAGCCAATGAGGTTTGCCTACAGTTTTATGCAGCTGTCACATGGGATGTCATGCATAATGCAGTTTGGAGACACTGCTCTAAGAGACTTTCTGAAGTCAGGAGATGTGTGTCCTTGGCAGTTTCCACCACAAAGGATGTAGTATCCTTGAAGCTCCTGTCCCTCAAATTGGCATGCTATGGCATGGGAAAATTAGTTAATTGCTGCAGAATTTCTGGAATGTCATGCCAGATCTGGTAACACGTTAGGCGCGAAGTGTTGCTCTTCTTGCCGTGCGCCCAAATAACGATTCCCGACGCTGTTTTTGTAGGGGGTTTTGACTTGGAAGTGAAAGGCTGGGGCGGCGAGGACGTGCACCTGTACAGGAAGTACCTGCACGGTGACCTGATGGTGGTCAGGACGCCGGTGCCCGGGCTGTTCCACCTGTGGCACGAGAAGCACTGCGCGGACGAGCTGGCCCCGGAGCAGTACCGCATGTGCATCCAGTCCAAAGCCATGAACGAGGCGTCGCACTCGCACCTGGGCATGCTGGTGTTCCGCGACGAGATCGAGGCGCACCTCCGCAAGCAGGCCTACAGGACTAACAGCGAGGCCGCGGCGTGAGGGGCTCCCGCGGGGACTGCGAATTCACACCCAACCAGCATCATTTGACAGCCTTAATTCAGCTCACAAATGCAGTGCCTCTCTTTTTCAGTGAAGAAGAGTTTAGAGGGTTTTTTGGTTCTCGCGTTTGTTTTCTGAGTAATCCTTTGACTGATACGCTCTTACCTACGTATCCTGCGAGTTCAAGCACCTCAGCTAAATTGGACAGCGTGTGTAGTTCAAGGAAAGTGTCTTCAGTATCGACTGGAAAAATCTGTGGAGTGTACAATGCAGCACTTTTCCATGTGGTACATTTCTGTTCTTATATTTGCATTCTTTTGAGAATTAAATGAAATAATCTTTTGTGTCTTGAGTATTTTCAGTCAGTATGGCTCACTGCACTTTGACTTTAGAAGGATATTATACTTAAGCTCCATTGTAGAAACAAGAGAAAGGTGTGGAAAAAGAATCTCACCGTGAAAGGTGTATGGACATGCTGACCAGTACAGCAGCTGTGCAGGGTGCTCATTCCATAGCAAGGGCTTGGTACCACATTTGCAGTATTAACAGACGTTGACGTGGTTGAACAGAGAATAATTTGGGGGGGTGGGAATGAAAATCCTTTCAAGTGGAATTTTAGAGCATATAACGGAAGTTCACACTGCAAAAGAAACGCCACCACCTTATTTCAGTAATGGATCAGACAAGTTGGAGACATTCCAGCTGGGTGTTTCTGTGCCTGTTCTTTTCCCACAGTAGATGCCACATCCCTTCTATAAACTGAGCTATGCTATTAAATTTGTTTGCTTAAATATTTTTCACCCCACTCCTTCTTTATTCCAAGGCCCTGCCTATGTATCTCATCCTTTAAGTTGAAGAACCATCTTTTCATTCCCATATGAATTTCTTAGAGGCCTGTTTGCTATTATGCCAGTATTTTCCTTGTGCATTCTTTCTCTCTTGGGCATTTTCCTGACATATTTTTGTAAGGCATCATATACTCTTAGTTGTTTCAGTGACTGAAGAAGCAAGTGCTATTACAGTCTTTCTTTATACAGTGCTCTGCATTCCACTGATCATCCTAGTAGCCTTACTCTTCACTTTTTCAGTTTCAGGATGTTTTATGGTGTTGGTTCTGGTTCTTTTTCCTCTGGGTTTTTATGTTTTGTTTTGTCTTACTGGGTTTTTTTGGGCATGTTTAAACAGAATTATGCTGTGGTCTCATTAGTGCCTTGTATAATGGCACTGCTACTTTGGTACTTCCCTTTTAGGTGTTTTGAGATGCATAAACAGTTCAAATACAGGCAGGTCATTTTTCTCCATATTGTCTTATATGATACCATATGGCATGCCTCATTTTTTAATACATTTGTTTATAGAATGAATGCAGAGAATGCTAATTCAGTGGTTAAACCATTTGCATGGTTTCTGCTGAATTTAGATATTAGTTGAAAACCTTTCTCAAACCAGGTATTTAAGATCTGTTTATGGATTTATTTTGCTCAAGAATTCTGAAGGCAACTAAAGATTTAAATGATTGATTTCTGAATAGCGGATATGCTGTGCAAATAGTTCTGGGCACTGATCCTTTTTTATATGTATATAAAATTTGCCTTTATGTAACTTATTGTGGAGAACAGTGTACTGTATTGTACTTAGAGTTAAGAGAATGCATTGCAGGACTTATTGCAATTGATATTCTCAATATAATAAATGGAATTTCTGCATTTTAGAAATTGTTTCAGGCTGTTTCTTTGAAATACATTTTTACAATAATATTGTACAGGGCATAACACACAGAATTCAAATAACATTTGCAGTGAGAAGTTCAACCAACTCGATTTTGCATCTCTGTTATCTACCCAGACTGGATACAAGAGTTTGTTCCTCAAACAACTTAAACCACATGTTACCTTACTTGGATATCTTGGTGGTTGGTAACAAAAATTGTAAGGTAGTGGTGAGGACAAGATGAAATACGTTGGTATTATGACCTGGAGTAAAGATACAAGTGGGGTACTCTCCTGAGACTCCAGCCTTTAAAGCTTCAGCAGCTGCTGTCCTGGCTCAACAAGGATAAGCATCCAAAAATGCCTCTCACTGACACCAGCACTGGAATGGACAAGGAGGTCAATCACAAGTGTCCAGCATTGCTACACCTCAGCTCTCAGCACTTAGATGCTGCCCCAGGAGGATCCAGCTGTCCCAGTTCTCATGCAGAGTGCATGATATCCAGGTGTCTTAGGTTCTGCTGTTTTCCCCTGCATGGTTGTGCTTATCAGCAGCAATGAGGGAGATCAATGTCAGCTGTCCCCTCTGGGTGATGAAAAGTGCTGGAAGGCAATGGGGCAGGTCTGGAGATGAGCGTAGTCACCAAGAACCACTTTGGAAACTTTTTTCCATTCATTATCCCAAAAGGTGAAAGCAAATGCATTGTATTTAAAAGGAAGTCAGAACACCTGGAAATATTTAATGTGTTTGTTGGACAATATACACAAGTATTCCAAATGGCTCATGATTGGAGGATCTCTGAACTTACAGGAGCCCTGGGGTTTCCCTTGTCTTAGTTCAGCTCCCTGCAATATTCACCCCTGTGAGATGTTGCAGTGGCACACACCAGCTCTGTGTACCCAGTGTTTGAATGCACACCACTGCTTTTGCTCTAGTGATGAAACTAGTACAGAAATAGTGGGATATGCCTTTATTAAAAACAAAGAGATTTCAGTTAGCTGAGCATGTTCAGCCTCTGACTGCCTGTGGGCACAGCCAGGCCGTGCTACAAGCGCGTGTTTGTGAGCAGCAGTGCTGCTGTTTTGTGGTTGCTGCTGTGAGCTGTAATGCAGGGCAGGGATGCTCTTTCCCAGTACAATGGGTAACTCTTCCTAACTTCATCCAGGAAAGGGAGCAAGTTAGTTGTGCTTCAGATACGAAAGTCTCTTGCTTGGGAGCAAGACCTGCTCTTGGCTTTCCCAAGGTGTGCTCTGCATGCAGAGGAAGAATAAACCCCATGTTGAGGGGCTTATTTAGTTGTGGTGCTGCTGGAGCACTGCAAAGAAGAGTGATGGTATCAGGCTTTGGAGTCACAATCTGTGTGCCCAGGGTCGGTGCTTGGGTTACATGGCAAGTGCTGGGCTTTGTTCCTCCTGTTTTGACAGATGCTGTTTACATAACACACTTACTCTGAGCTGTGGTCAAAGTGTTTTCCTGGAGGAGTCACTGTGTTTTAGTGCTAGAGTAGTAAATATAGTAACACTTATTTAAATAGGAACATGCTCCACTGAATCATGAAGTAATTCTGTTGCATGCTATTCACTTGAATTATAACCTTTTCCAAGGAATTTGCAATCTGTGGTCTTCCCTAGAGAGAAGTGTTCTTCATTAAAGGAAGTCAAGATTGGATGTGCATTCAGCATGCACTTTTCTGTGAGACCCTTCCAGGAAAGAATGTGGGTTCTGCTTTTGAATTTGTTTGAAAATATGTTATTCAATGAGACTAGTAGATACTGGTTTGAAGAGTCAGTAAATACAGATGGAAAAGTGGAAAAAACTTCAGGAAATAACTCTGGGTCTCCTGCATCCAGAAGAAAATAGTGGAGTTTTTAATTTCATAAAAGCCTTTGGACTCTGAGATGCATATACCTATGAAAATCAAAACTTATTTGTAAACTGTGTTCAAGAAGAGAATTTTATCAGGAGGGAAAGAGAAGTGGCAGGTGAGCCTTAACCACTTGTATCTGAATGCAGACATTTAAATGGTTTTAGTTCATGCCAAAATATAAACTAGAACAAAATTTTTGCCTTGTTAGATCCATGAATGAAAGGAATAAACCTTCAAATATCTTCTAAAATAGTGTTTCAGCATAAATTAGTAACTTATGGATGTATCAGTGTAATGATAAAAGCTTCTGTGTGTCAAAGGTGAGTGTAGCTTTCATTTGCCTGAGGTTTTCTTGCTGTGTGTGACTCCCAAATACATGTTAAGGACATAAATCATTCAAGTTTTACTCAGCTGTGAAGGAAAATGAGGATAATGAGCTTAGGCTGTGTTTAATTCCGGCCCCAACGATGCTCACCTTTTCCTTGTTAGGCCTGATTGCAAACTGAAGGACTCCACCTGTTTTGACTAGAAAAACTTCACAAGAAAGGAGACTTTGATAAAACAGGTTTTTTACGTTTCTGTGGTTGCAGTGGCTCTGCAGACCCCTGCCTTTGTGGTATAGAACATACTGCAGCATAATTTTTCTGAAAGCCTGGCACTGAGCAGTGCATTTGGGCTCTGTAGAGACACACCTGTGCACTGTGCCAGCTCACACACGCCCCAGTGCCCCGCTGCCCCTGGCTTCCCGTGGCCCAGGCTCCAGCTGATGTGAATCCCAGCATCATGATCACCTTCAGGCCCTGGGGAGCTGGGGCCAGCTGGAGAGGGAGGTGCCAGAGCAGTGGTGCCCCGGAGGCAGCAGCAGAGACCTGAGGGGCTGCTCCTGCCACAGGTGCTGGCAATAAGGGTGGCAGCTGGGGTTAATTAGCTAATTAGCCCTGGGCAAGAACCGGCTCCCCTCAGTTGGGACCTGAAGCTGGCAGAGAAAGGTTCTCCTCCTTCGTTTTCAAGAAATGTGCTCTTTCTCCTTGCTTCAAGTGAGGTAAGTGTTTTACTGTTATTTTTGAAATTGCCCTAGAAAGGAAATGGCTTCCACCTTTTTATTAGGAGGCCTTATTTGCTTCTGTGGAGGTTGTGGTGGGCCTAAAGAACAGGGGTTGTAGCTGGGCTCTGGATGGAAGTGCTGTGCACAAAAGTCTTTCTGACCTGCAGCCTGAGTGTTAAATAAATCCCTTTTATATCTAAGTATTTGCATAAAGTTTTATTAAAACGTAACCCTGTTTTGGTTAGTTTAGTCTCTTCCAGGGTAAGGGAAAGAAGTCCCCCTGAACTTAAAGTTTGTGGTCATTTAACTGGTTTATTTGAGCTGCTCTAAATCTGTTTGTTATGTGGTGAGTTTTTCTGAAGCATTTTTAGTTCTTACAGTCTCAAGTTTGACTTGTAGCTACAGGGCTTGTATGTAACGTGACTAGACTGTCTTGCCCTATGTTCTCTCATCTTTCTCTATGAATGGTGCAAAAACTCCTTGCTGGCACAAGTTAAGTTAGCAGAGGGCTTTAGAATTTTCTTTCATAGGTAGAATGCCTTGCATTTGTACTTGACTTTTAGGTGAAAGAGGATGTTAACTCATTCATCTTTCATTTGTGGGGGTTGTTTGTTTTGGGGTTTCTTTGTCAATTGCTTTGCCATTTGTGTATCCATGGTGGGAGCATGTGCTCTTTGCCAGCACTGGTGGGTTCTCAGACTTTGAGTGGAAGTGCTGCTTTTAAAAAAGGCTGTATCTGAGGAGTGAAATGGAGTTTAATGCAGGGGCTATGGAACAGCCTTCTCAGATGCAGTGTCTGACCTGGCTCCTCCTGGAGGCAGTGGCAAATGTGCCCAGGCAGCAAAGTCCCAGCTGTGAAACAACCAGGGAACTTCTCCTGTGAGAAGCCGGGGGGAAAATGATGTTCTCCCAGTGTGATGGATGAGGAGGAGACAGGAGGTGAAGCTGAGCAGAGCTGTGGAAACACGAGCTAACAGGCCCAGCATGGCTTTGGCCCTATGAGATCCTCTGCTCTCTGCAGATTTCCTGCAGCCTTATGCAAGCTTAAGTGGCTTTTTGCTGACTTCATTACAATCCGTGGGGAAAATGATCCTGTTCAAGGGATAGTCTGAAGCAAAAATAAAACCCTTTGAGATTGCTTGGTGCTCAGGAGCACTTTGGAGAGCAGCTCTGAGACAGCTTTGGCTACTCTCAGGTTGCAAGTCACAGCCTTTCCTGGGCCATGCAGTTCCTGGGGAGCAGCTGGGATGGTGTTTTTGGCCTTTAAATGCATCCATGGAGCAGATGTTGGGGGTGGGGGGGAGTGTTTGCATGCTCTTAAATATCTTGTCAAAATGATTTTTTTGGCTGTTGGGTTATTGTGAAAATTCTTTTTTAAATACTTGGATACTCTGAAATTTTTGAGTAGTAAAGTGAAGTAAGAGGTGTATAGACAAAATGGATTTGTTTGTATCTCTCAAATTATTAATTGCTTTCTTGGAGTTTATGTTTCTGAAATGTGTTAGAAGTGTTTGGGTTTTTTTCTAAACTGAGATAATGTCATCAACAGTGAGCTATTATGTCCCCAGATAATAACTCACCGTTTCATTAAATTCTGGTATTGCCATAAAATCCAATACTTCAGTCAGTTCCATGATTTACAACTGTGTTTGCTGAGACCCCCAGTGCTCTGTTACTGAGGATATATTGTACTTTGTTCTTTGATTTAATAGATATTTGTGAAGTGTTGTTAGCAGTATCTTTGAATTGAATGTGAACAAATGGATGTCGTGTAAATATTTTAAAGAGAACTTTCAGTGTTGACACTGATGGATAGCAAGATGCTATTTTTAATTTAATATGCCTCAGAATCAGAAGAGGCTGTACTGTGCTCATGTGACAGGGATTAAAAAGAAGTTAAGTAGTTTTCTCTGTAATGAAATTCTGTTGGAACTCATTTAACTTCTGCCCCCAAATAGAATTACGTTACTTTTAAGAGTGCTGTTTAATCTGAAGCAGCTTGATAAGATTAGGAGTATTAGAAGCAAATTTCCTCTAGAATTCAAGTTTCTTCTTTTCTGTCCTGGATTAGGTGAGGATGTTTGAGGCTGGTGCTTTAATTTCTGTTCACTTTCAGCTTTCTTTCAATCCTGTAAAATGCTCTCCAGGCCTAGTGCTGAAGTAGGTTTGTAAACAGGACTCCTCTGTGTGGTCAGAGACCTGGGTTTTGCCTTTTTTGTTTGTGTGTGTGTTTAGTTTTGGTTTGTTTGGGAGGTTTGGTTTCCTGGTAGCTATTAATAGTTTCAAGTAACTGTGCACTGGTTTTGCCAAAGACTGTTTCTGACAGGACTTCTCTATGTAAATGCTTTTTATTGTTGCCTGTCAGGAGCCTAAGTAACCAGTACTGTAAAGTATGCATTCTAATAGATCAGAAACAGTGTATTTATTGGCTGTTGCATTTCCTAGTGGTTTGAATTTCTTCCTCATTACATGTCTTAAGGAAAGGGCAGAATATGCCTCAGACTATCCAGCACTCCCTGCTTGAGATAGCACATTCCACTTTTGCACAGAAAATGGATGCAATTGATTGCTGTAAGATAACTTAGGGATATTGGTTTATTTCTGTAAAGAAATATTAAAAAAAGCAATCAAGTTCTATCAGGAAGCCATTAAAAAGATTGATGTCAAAAATTGCTTATAGCATTGAAAAGAGCAGAAGTGCTTCAATTATTTATTGTTACCATGTTACAGAGATGGTTATAACTTTTGTGGCACCTCCACCTTACTGCAGAACTATACCCCCAAGTGTGTTTTTTCTGTCCTCCAAAGCCCAAGTCCACCTTGGGAAGTAGTGAAGGACAGCAAACCTCTGTCAGAGCCCATAGAAATGTGCTGGAACCTCAAAATATTCCCAGTTATCCCCGCCTTGCCAGGGACAAACATGAAAGAAAACTATTGCTAATATTTGCATGCTTATTGGTGTGGAAACTTCCCTGATAACATGCATTAACAGTCGCAGATGAATTCCTTCTGCAATTTGATTTTTAAAATTATTTAAGTATCCTGCTGTCTGCACAGCCCTGTTCAATTGCTGCACAGAACAAGGTCAAAACTGTGCTTCCACAAGCTGCTTGTAGGCTGTTCTGGTTAGCTGGGGCTGCCCTGATAAAATTAAATACCTTGAAGGCTGAGGAGAGGAGATCTTTCAGCACATCCTCGGAAGAATTACTGATTTCTCCCCAGAAGATGTACTAGTATGAGTTGGCAGCGAACTGCTCAGCTGAATTTTGCCCCATGAGTCATTTGCTGAAAGAAAGCTGTTTCTTGGGAATTATTAAGTTGATAAATCAAATTGCTGCTAATGTAATTAAGGATACCTTACTGGCATTGAGCTACTGTTTGTCACACTGTGTTGTGCTCTAATGGCAGTGAAGTGCCTGGAAATGAAATTTTATTGTTTACTCTTATGCCTGTGTAAATAGCTAATTTATCCTAATGGCTGGATGGGACAGAATTGAAAGTGAGTTTTCAAGGATGCAATATTCATATTAATTATGAGCGTGAACTGGCCATCAGGAAGACTCTCATCTGCTGGATCCCCTTAATGCTGGTAAACATCATTATCTTTTCTAATGAGCTGTGATGACTGAGCACAGCACTGTTCAGCTCTGCAAGTGTGATGTGGGTGTCTGGTTACCAAAACCATTTCCCTACAGAGTTTCCAACAGATCAAAAATGCTTATGGGGACTTCCAGAGCTCCTGCACTTCCAAGATGTAATTTTAATTTTTTTCCAAGCCTTATATCTCTGATACAGGAGTAGCACTGGGGCAGAAAAGCTGGGTTTTGCTCACAGCTCTGTGCTTGTCTGTTGTCTGTGTGACCTTGGAGAAGTGGCTTTGCTTCTGTACAGCAGGGCATGAAAAAGGGCAGTGGTTGCAAAGCAAAGGTGCCATGGTGTTGAAATGCCAACAGAACCTTGCCACAGGAAACCCTGCAGTCTGCTGCAGCCAGCAAATGTTCCTGTGCTCTGCTCTTCAAAGAATAAATACAGCCAGGAAAAAATGAAATGCAGCTCTTAGGACACAAAATGTTTTTACACAGTGGAACTGTTAAACATTTCCATTGAGAGAACAAAAATATTCTGTAGCATGGACCCTATTGAATGCATAAAATACTACTATAGAAGGAACACTAGAAGTGGCAGTATATTGTTGGCTTAGTGTTGCTCTTGCCTTTGTTGGAAGAAATTTAAATTTTTCACACTATAGCTTTTCAAGTCAGAAAGTAACTAGTGGGTTCACTATGACCATATTTCCTTCCACACCTCATTCACCTTCTGGTTTGTGGTTCAATACATTTGCAAGTGAAAAATAACTGTGGAAAAAGTTAATCATGGTTGAAGCAATTTCTTTTTTTTATTAATGCAAGCACATCCAGTCAAACACAGAATATCCTGCTTTATGGTACAGCTTTATATTCAGCATTTCAGCTCAGAATAGCAAAACACGGTATTTAAGGAATGTATCAAACTTAGGGAGGAAAAAGAGAAGGGAACCAATGTAGATACTGCATGGATTTCAAGTATATACTTGGACTGATTGACTGGTGAAGTGCACATTCATGTGAAAGCTCTTTTATACATTTACAGAAAGTGTTCTAAAATTGAATTTCAAATATATATTTTTTTCTTAAATTTTAAGCATCCCTTTTAAACTTCAGTTACATAAACAAAGCTGATATACAATCCCTCGTATAGTGTCCAACAATGTTACTAGCTAGAACATCTCTGAAAGTGCAAAACACTGTAATAATACAGTATAAATATTCTTACTGGAATCCAGGGCTGAAGGCCAGTACTTCAGCACAGGAAAAATAGCAGCAGGTCATAAGAATTATCCTTTCCCCTTTCCTGGGCTGTTCTTGTTAACAGTTAGTATTCTACTTCTTCTTTCCTCATGGTGTAACTTGCTTTTGTTTCTCTTGGATGCCAATGCTATTGGAATAGCAAAATGTTGATTTGTCTCCCTTCCTTACATCAACTTACTCCTCTAATTGTAATTATTTGTCACGGGGGAAGTGAGAGAGGGAAAGCTTTTTAATCTTTCACCGTGCTCCAGGGGCAATAGAGCGAATTTCTGCTAAGTGCTTGCAGATGCTGCATGAACAGTGGCACTGCTCTCGGCTGTGGGCACTCAAGCAAGGAGAGTCTGCTGGGCTGGAGTAAACCAGACCCTCAGTCCAGCAAGCCTTGCCCCTTCTTCAACAGAAGGCAGAATAAGATAAACACCATCTACCTAGAGCTGGTCATTTTAAAGAAGTCCTGGCAGACATCCTCTGCAAAGCTGTGTTAGGGAGGCTGTAACCACTGTCAGCTTCAGAGGGACTGGTTTTGGGTTGGATTTCTGTTTGTTTCTTTTCTTTTTTTTAAATTTTTTGTTCTTAAAAAAAAAAACAACCCAGTATAATTATCTGGCTCAAGTTATTATCTTATAGTCAGCCCTCAAGCCTTCAGAGGAAAAATTACTGGAAAAGAAAAGTAGGTATTTGTGGGTAATCATTTGTTCATTAGACAAAATAGTTTTTAATCTGAGCCTGTTTGTTTCTCTTTCTTAACTCAGAGATCAGTTCTAACTATATTTTTTTTTTTTCTCCATGGAAATGAATACCTTGAACTTAACAGAAGCTCTTCAGGTACTTAAGATAGTCAAATTAGGTGTAAGCTCAATACTGAAAAGAGAAATTAGAAATGGCAAGCATCACTGGGTTTGCAGATCACCTCTGATTTTGGTATTGACCTGTTCAAAGGTTTGACTAATTTCTTAGAGTGTTTGCCCTTAGATTTCTATAGATGCTGTCCCAGACAGTTAACCATGGCTTGCAAAAAACTAGAAAAGCTTACATTCTAAGTTGGTCGTTGTTTTAATTGTCTCTAAGTGCAGACTGGACTTTTCAAAGGAACCCGTGGAGTTAAATGACCAGTTGACAGCGATGAACTCTTCTGAAGCTTCTTTGGAAACTTTCACCTTAACTGCAAATTGGACATCTGAATTTACTTCCCTTTCCCATGCTGATTTATTGTTTTCCAAAAATTCTTTAAAAAAAAAAAACCATATCAGCCTGTTTTGCAGGGATTATAATCTAGGTTAGACATTCTTCTCTTCAAACAAAAGAAAAAAAAAATCCCTGATTTTTTTCAAAAGGAAAACACAAACTATTCTGACAGCCAGAATGTAAAGGATAGTTCCCAGAAGTATTAAAACTTAGACATGTGTGCATCACCACATGTGCACACACACATACTCACACACAAACACACAGACCCCAGCAGTTACCCCCTCTCATCTCTTTAAGTCACGTAACAAAAATAGGTTTGCTGCACCATCAGTGTTACAGGCAGGTATACTCTACTTCATGTGCCATAATTCTCCACTGCATTTAAAAAGTACATTGTCGCTGGTTTCTAGACATCCACATTTTTATTTCCCTTACTTCCAGCCCAGTCAGAAGGTACAACTACACAAGCTCAGTACCTTGTAAGGCACTATTTGCTGATGGAGGAGAGGAACAAACACTTGTGAACAGATCTGTGAACAATTCTGCTGATTTGAAGGAGACCCTTTATTTCCAAGCTAGGGAGACATACTGAGTGTTCTGTAGGATACTGGTCCAATGGGGTATTTAACCTGAACACTGGCTTCAGTTAGGGTTTGTGTTTTAAGTTGTATTTGTTTTGGTGGAAGTAATAAAAAATAAAAATTTGGATGCTGATACAATAAGATACCATCTCCGATGATACATTTCATCTCTGAGAACAGGGCCCTGCCCTTATATTTAAAATAAAAAACCAAAACCCTTCAGTAAGTGCCTTAAGGTTGACATGTGAAATATTTACCACATTTTATTTCATAAAAGTTACTGTATGTACAAAACAGACCTCATCCAGTGAGGTCTTTCTTAGCTCAGTCCAAGTCTTTCATTCAGGTTGTAAAACCATGTCCATTATATGTGCTTCAAAGTCTGCAAATCTGATCCAAAAATCTCAGGCTCTGTTAAGCAGAGTTGTCCTAAAAGATGAAGCAATAAAAAAAAAAATTACCTTTTCTAGCGCAACAAAAAGCTTTTAATTTTTGGCAACAGATCTATCTTGCTTCATTAGCTGACAGCCTCTCTTCAAGGGATAAGTTTTCAACTGCTAGAGACTGGAATAAATATGTGCATTTCAATAAAGATGCTGACATTAAATGAGATGAAAATTTAACTTGCTTAATATTACCTCAGGCCCTTCGGATGAGCTCAGGTATATAACACGTGTTATATGTGTGTCATCTCAACCCAGTGCAGGCTGAACAGTGTTGGATTTAAGGCAAGGTGCATTGCATGGGGGTCATAAGTGAAAAGCTCACGTGGACATCCTGGGAAATGCTGGGATCAGTGGGAATCCACGTCCTGTCTGGGACAATTGAGTCCTACTGTGTCAGGGCCTGCAGGCTTTGTTCATCCTCTGTCTGGTACAGATATGCCAGATCTTCCTGTTCAGCACCATTCACAAATCTCTCTGCCTTGGCCTCAGTATTGGAAAAAATCTGATTAATTGATCTTATCACGTACAAGGGAGTGGTGCTTCCCATTCTTGGGAGGATGAGGAGTCTTTGAGACTTTATCCCCAGGACAGGCTGACAATTAGCATGTTCCTAGAAATTTTCATCCTTTTATATGGTTTGTAGGAGCGTAGCTGTGATGAGACCACTTTCTTACTATCTCTGTAGGTTTGTTCCCCCTGAGAAAATCATGTCTGAACACTACTACAAATGCAGATTATTTTACTGTATTTGATAGCCTAAACAAAGGATATTCTCTTTCACAATCCCAGCTGTGACATTGCAGCCTCAACAGATCTGGCTGGAAAAGCTGTATCAAAATCCAAGCTCCACTGAATTTTTTTCAGATTTAAATTTTGAAGGAAAAAGAACTGTATTATGGTTGTAAGATGGGTATGCAAATAGGAGTGTCTGCAGACACTCTTTATGTGTGTCTGCAGAAAGACTCATATTCTGAGGAAGCCCCATACCTGAGTGTTTTCCAGCTGTCTTTCTCCATGTGGTTTTCTGGACCTTCACTTTCAAAGGATGCAATAAACAGAGCTGGTAAAAAAAAAAAGGAATAACAATCAGATACATGAGTCCTTTACCTGAGGAAAAAATCTAAGGGTTACAATATAGCAGGTGTAACTTGGCAGTCTTCATTGTGAAACTTGTTTTCATCAGAAGCCAATAGGGAAGTTATAACAATTAGAAAATTGCTAATAAAATACGGTTTTGCATGTATATATTTTTCATCTGCATATTTTGTATTTTAACACCTAGAAAGACTCTCAATGTTCAACAAAGGATTTTACCTTCTTCACTATAAATAGGTGCTGTGAGTAGATAGGTCTGGATTTTCTTGTCTTTTTCAAAAGGACACTCAACCTGCTTCCATGTCAGGAAATCATGAATCTGTCTTGAAATTTCCCAGAACTTCTGCATGAAGTAATTAAAAGAGCATTATTAAAGTACTATTTGTTTTCTTTGAAATGTTAGTTCATTTCTATTTCAGAGCCTCTCAAGCTTATTCTTATTTATGCTGCTTTTCTTATTGTCCCTTACTCAGACTCAGATGGAAGTGGTCACACCACCAGCCTGACAGAATTCAAGAAGCATTTGGACAATGCTCTCAGGCACATACTGTGACTCTCAGGCATGCTGCTGTGCAGGACTGGGAGTTGGGCTTGGTGATCCCTGTGGATCCCTTCTAACTCTGCCTATTTTTTGATTCCTTGTTATCCTATCTTCTTATGGCTTCCTTCATTTCCCCCTCTTGCTGCTAGTTCCTCATCTGCTGCCAGCCTCAGGTTTGGAACAGTGTATCTCAGCCCACCATCTGATCTTTTGCCTTCAATTTGTTTCATCGTCAACCTTTCCTTCCTATATAATAGGGCCTATTTTCCGTGTTGAGTGTCTAAACTCCTGTGACTGGAGCTGGACAGCAAATAGTTTATTTGCTTTACTTTTTACATTTCCAAACTTCAATTTAAATGAAATGTGACATATCTGATCTTTTTATAAGGCACTCTTTAAATTTAGGAAATCACTGTATAGAAACATTTAAATATCCTTTCCTTCCTAGGATTTTAAGAGACCTGTAATTACTTAGGTTTTGCCCTGTATATTGTGTGCCCCCCTCCACTTACACAGCCTTAATGATGACAAAATTTTTGTCACGTGGTGCTTTTGACAGACTGTGGTGGTGTGCACATGCACGTTTATTAATTGGGGAGAAAGAGCCCCGAAGCTGTAGAACCTCCCTTGCAGACCTGATAAACACCATTTGCTGGTTGAGTGTAGTGTTTACAGCCAGCGAAACTGATGAGGTGAAATCAGCTAGGGCTGATGACTCAGGCTGAAGAAACCTATTAAATTTGATCAGATATGATGGCTCGCTGCCACAGAGGAGCAACTGCTGGCTTTCCTTCAAAGCAGCTCCCCTGGATAATGACACCACATGGGCACAGAGGGGGTGGGTACTCGAATGAGCTAGAAGCCGGATGCCGGCGGTGCCCCAGCTGTAAGTGGCAGGGCAGTTTCTGCAGCAGCAGTCCCACCTTGAAGTTGATCTGCCCGTTGGGCAGGCGGTTGGTGTGTATCTTGTGCAGGAAGTAGATGTCCTTGATGAAGAGGTTGAAGACGGGGATGACGATTTTCTCGCGGCTGCTGTTGGCAGTCTGGGAGCGCTGCGCCGCTCCTTGCAGCGCCGTGCGGTAATTGCAGAAGTTGCTGGATGGGTCCATGTGATGCTGTTTTTATAGAGGGGAAGAAAGGCAGCCAAGTCACACATGTTTCCTAAAAATTAAAAGCTTTGCTCTAACCGTCAGAGTTTATTCTTTGTAACTTCATTTGGTCCCTTTTTAAATTCTCAAGGTAGGGTACCTTTGAACAAATCAGGTCTGGGTGCAGGTTTTTCTAACTTCTACCTTGTTTGAAAGGAGGGTTCTGTACTGGCTTTGCACCTATTTCATTAACTAAGCAAACTAAAAGGAAATCATAAATGACTCTAGGGGGGAAAAAACCAAAACTCTCCTTTGCTGTCACCTCTGTTTCTGATGATGGTTTCAGTTGAGTTTTGTTTCCATGCAGGTCTCCACTAGGTGGAGTCCTCTAATTAGCTTTAAGGGCAGCATTCACTGGAATGGAAACTACCTTGAATACACTAGGAAGACTTAATCTAAAGAGAGCTGGTCCACTTTTCCTTGCAGTCAAGTAGAGAGTTTGAAATGGAGGAAACACTCTCATAATGTTTATGTGCTGGTGACCACTGACAGTAGCATCTGCTCTCTGACACAGGAATTAGCAGAGCTTTGGATGAAACTATTTGGTGGATTTCTATATAAAGTCAAAACTTTATACATACCTCTAAAACGTCAAATTTGGCTGTTTTGACCTTGGACCAGGTTTTCTTTAACCGTGCCACAGGGCTCAAGTTCATGCCAGCTGAATGCAGGGAGAGAAGAGACAAAGAAACAACTGAGTTGAAAAAATATGGGGCTTAATATAACTGGACTTGTGTATCAGCACCACACACATTCTGGAGGGTGTTTCAGCTTGACAGTCGGCAGCTGCAGCTAAAGCTCACCCACCCACACGTTAATCTGTCACTGGCAGATACTGCCCCTGTGGAAGTGTGCATGCTAATGTGGTCAGCCAATGCAGGGCAAGTGTGAGCCTAGTGTTGCCCGCCAGGCTGCAAAATGGAGTGCCTTTTGCCATCTGTGTTAAGGATACTCACAGATAATAGCCATCATTGAGTTGAAGTTTCCAATGTTGAAGCATTCTCTTGCCACATCAATGAAAAATTCCACCATTCTTGTACGCTGCTTTTTCTTTACAACCTGGAGAAAAACCCAATGGGGAAGGGATGGTTTGAATTTCAGATTGGATGTCCAGCCAAAGGCACTGTAGCAGGTTCACTGAATAGACATTTCAAGACTTGGTCCAGCTAAATCTTAGTATAGGCCTCAGGATGGTTTGTAAATATTAATTTTTAATAAAATAGAAATATTTGTGGGGAGTGCACATCTTTGTTTATACAAAAAAGTCTATGTCTTGGGCAATTCTGCATAAGCGAGCTGGACTCTTTCAGCAATTTCCTGTTACTGGAAAAGGATGATAACGTGACATGGCTATCAGAATATATGCAAAACACTTAAACCTCTCAAGAAGGAGGCAAGCATTGGACACATTTAAAATCGGGGCATAGAACCTAAATGTGAGAGAAGGAACTGCCACATCCTGCTTTTCTTGTTCTGCTGCATGTACTCCTAAATGACTATTGAGAGGAGGTAGTGATGATGAGCAAATACACAAATTCCCACTCACACAAACATGCACAGGATCAAGCAACTGATGCTGAATATCTCATCAGAAAATTCTTTTAGAAACTGCAAAGCAAAATTAATTATTGCCTGGATTGTGTTCACTCATGCAAATATTTTCCCTGTTTAAACCTAAAAGTTCTGTCTGGCTTATATAAAAATGGCTCCTAAGCAGTGACTGCAGACTCTCTGACCTAAGTGCTTCAGTGTCTGTCATATCAAAAGAAAATGGTTCAGTAGTTGAAGGCCTGGCTTAGCCCTCAGTGTGCTAAAACCTTTCTTTGATGGCATGTGTGAGCCCTACCAGCCAGCTCTGGAAGTGTCTTGGTGTGCCTCTGCATTACGTTTGAGAGCAGGAAATCTTAAGAGATTAGGATCAGTACACTGGACTTCATGAAAATGCAGCAGGCATTGGGATTTCCACAGATGGGCTACTGACCAGGCAGGAATAGGGGAAAAAAAAATCCCATTTGCTAGAACTGGAATTAAGAGAAATCTGAAAAGAGTAAGAAGCTAAAAACAAAACATACCTGCAAAAAAAAAAAAAAAAGGTTTCTGGGGCAGTACACTTTCCATTTCTTTGCCTATTATATGACATAATAGGCAAAGAAATAGACCTTAACCTCTAGTAAGGTTATTCTTCCTGTTTGTTTTTTTTTTAAACTTCCCAATAGTCCACTTTCTTTCCAGACTTTAAAGAAAGCTTATTCTTGATTTTTCTTCAATGAATATTGTATGAATAAAATGAATGAATATAAAATAAAAAATGAATATATCACGGTGCTAATATTTTCCAAATGCAGTGGAAGGACAGCTGTTTATTGGTAAATCTGCCTTTAAACATGAGCACTTTTAAGAATCTTTTGATATATTTAAAAAGGATAAATCTGAAAGAGCTCTTAACTCAGTCCACACAAGTTCCATTTCATTGCGTGACTAATGCAGCTGCACAAAACTAGAGAATATGTGTGAAGTCAAATATAGCCTTGAACTCTTAGTCATATGTGCATGCAAATAATTTAATGCTTGAATAATTATATTATCTTTAATTGCACAACTAATGTTTAAATCTCATTTAGACCACTGCCTGCCTCTTGTCCTTAGGGCCAGGATCCCTTTGCTATCTTGTTTTCTATGAATACCTACCCGACAAATCTCTGTAGCCACCAGCATGCTGAGACAATTGAACCAATTGTCATAGGCCTCCAAATTATAGGTTTTGGTCACATCACTTCGGCACTGTAAGAGAACAGGTCACGTGTTAAACCTCTTCTGTATCATGATAAAGCCAAAGTTTACCAAAGGATAAACAGGATAAACTTCCTTTTTGTATCTTGGCAAAGTCTTGTTGGACATGTTTTAAGGCATGAGCTTAAAGAAGCTTAGAAAATGTCAGTCTTTCTTGCACAGGCTACACTCAAATTATGGAGTATTATTCTTTACTCTGGTTCATCTATGTTTCTTTTTCCCTCTGTACACCTTTTTGTACCTTGTGATTATCCAGGGAGTCCATGTGGCTGACAATCTGCATCAGATCCTCTGGGTAAATGTTGCTCACCCTTTCCTGTGTATGGAGAGAGGAGATATTGAATTTTTTTTTTTTTTTNTTCTTTTTTTTTTTTTTTTTTTTTTTTTTTTTTTTTTTTTACAAACTCTGTTTGTCTGTACAATGACAAAGTTAAGAGAACATTTTGGTAACTTTCTCTTCCTGCGGTATAGATGTGAGAGGTGCTTTTATCAGTGTACCTAATTGGTCTTGTTCATTACTTGACTTGGTATTTTTTTATTAAAACACTGGAGGTTTTCAGTGAAGCCATAGCAAAATTCATATTGATGAGTATATTAATATTTAGTAAATGGAAAACTGAATACTGCACCCCAGTCAGTCTCACCAGTTCGATGTAGGTCAGCTGCTGTGCCAGGATCAGAGGGTCACAGCACACACTCAGGATGTCCTTTTGGGTTGACTGGGGCTTAGTTTTGAGGATGGTGCCCTTGTCAGTAACAGGCTGACGGAATTTCTCTCTGATTTCCTGGTATTGGCTCCGTGCAGAGAGGGCCATCAGGAGATTCTGTGTCATCTGGCTAATGATCTTTTTCACTGTTCCATTTTCCTAAGCAGAAAGGAGAAACAACAACTGCTGAAAATCTTTAGCTATTGCATACATGGATCACGAGAGAATTTCTGCCTGGGAAAAATAAATGCCTATTATCCATTTTCTTTCATCTTTTCTGAGCTGATCATTCTGTGACAAATGACCTTGTCCTAAATACCCCCAAAACTCCCCCCTCACATTGTTCTGCCTGCCTGCCTTCCCAGCTCTGCTTTGCTTGGCTGACTGGTCTGCTCCTTTGGGTAGTGCCCCACTTCAAAGGCATCCATGCCAGCAGCTGGAGTGGGCATGTGAAAGGTGCTGGAGTTGCTTGCACAAGGCTTCCTGGAACCCCTGTGCACCAAGTGCCAAAAGCTCTCATTCTCATCAGACCCGCTGATGAATCCAGTCTGTCTAGCCCAAGCAGAATCCAGGGAATTCACATTATGTCCGGGAATATAACCCTAAAATATTCTAACTTAGCTTTGAACAGCTACAGCATCCAAATATTTATATAAGAGCACAATATACATCATGTTCTTGGACAACTAAAATGCCTTTCCTGTTTATCACGTGCAGGTTTTAAACATAAGATTTGTAAGGATTCCTTGAAAGTTAAAGCCATAGGAACACAATCCATCTGCTCAGTGTTTTGACAACTAAGGTGGCTTTTTTTTCTTGCATTGTGTCCTATAGACATTTCTCTGAGATGTCCCCTGAAGAGCTAACTTGATTGCTTTCCTGCTCCTCCATGCTGTCTGCTACTGCTTTAAGTGACCCAGGTTTCTTCTGCTGCTAGGAAAATTAATTCAAGAAGACAGTCCTTCCTCACAGAATCCTTCTCTTGCTTTCATGCAAATTACTTTTCTTGAAGTTAACCACAAGGTTCACTTCTGCCAGTCAAGGGGACATGCTAGACAGAGCTTCAATGACTCTGTGACCATTCAAAGGAGCCACTAATGTGCAATGATGACTGAAATTATGCAGCAGATGTGAGAGATGACTACCAAATACTTGTATATTGCATGTTATAATTAAGCCATAATGGTGTCAGAATGGTGCTTTACAAGGCAATAATCTGACTCCCAAGTGAAATCAAATGAAAAGCTGAGGGCTGTGTGGCTCATCCTGAGGCTGGATTACTGCTGAACAGCAGCTGTCTGGAATAATTTCTGATACTGTGCTACAAGTGTTCAGAAATGCCAAGGGAGCCTGGTGGAGGGGACTAAAACAAAGCAGACTTCTCCTCTTTCTTATGCTGAGCTTTGCACCGTGAATGGTTTGCCTTCAGCCACTGTGCCTGACTTGCCCACGTGTCTGGGAGGAAGCAGACTTGCTGACAGGATTGCAGAAAATGACACTAGGTGAGAGTATTGCAGATATTATGCAAAAGTGAAGAAACTCAGACATGAAAAGCTATGTCTGACTTAATCTGTTATGAATTTATTAGCATCTTAATGCTTAGACAAATGTCCTTAGGAGTTTTAGCAGTTTCCTTTCATTAATAGTCTTACCCTAATTTTCCCTACAACTTTGGAAGATAAGTCAATGACCGTACAATGATTTGTACTTGTTTGAGTTCATTTTTACCAACTTTGGGGTGCAATCCTGGCTGTAGCTTTAGCTATTTGGTGCGCTGCTCTCACCAGGACAACACCTTGTGTGAGTTCTCAGTTGAGTTTCTACCTTGTGTATGAAGAATAATGTACTAAGGGAATTTGAAAAAGCTTTAAGATACAAAATAAACCCCCAACCTCTACCATAATTCCATGCTGAAGTACAGTATGGGGGGTAATTGAATGTGCTAACAAAAACTTAGAGTGGGAGCTGCTTTTGTCAGTGTCAAATTAGTATTTCCTAGGGGTCAGAGGAGGCACAGCTCTCCATTGAGGAACCTGGATTGGTAGCCTTGTTAAGGGGGTAAATGAGGCGGTGCTGTAATTAATGGGTGCCATCAGATGCCTGGGACACCACAGCACTGAGCCATTCCATGAAGATGGGTTTTTCTCAAATGACAATTATTCATACATAAAAGTGGGAAGAAAGGGGAAGAGGAAGAAAGAGCAAAACTTCTGTCTAGTTCAAAGTAACAGACAAATTAAATACTAAGATAGAGATGCTAAATAAAGCCTCTGCCAAGTCCCCTTTCCCAGTGCCAACATCCACCCCTTGGCCCTTGTCTGCAAAGAGAAGGTTATAGTCCTATTTCCTCTTCCCCTCCTCCTGAGGCACTGATGTTCTCATCTAGCACCCACGTAAACATCTTTGCTGATGCAACAAAACCAACGTACTTCCTTCTGAGACTTGGTAACACCTCACTCTATTGTCCTACCCCTGATTCATGCCATGCTGTCAAACCTGTTGTTCTTCATTTTCTCTCTACTCGAATCAACAAAAGCACGTAATACAACTGTCTTCCCAGTTCCTCCTAATTGTTCTCAAAAATATCTTCAAGTTGTGGGTTGAAAAACAATTAGAAGCTTCTACTTGTACATAAGTAAGACTTCATATTTGTACAAACACTTTACAACTAATTCTCTTGCAGTTCTTGATTATACTCTTCCTTCTGTCTATTGCTGTTAAGTGACTGTCTCAATAAACACAGAGCGTAGGCTTTGTGAATGTTGGGAAAGAACCAAAACTAACAAAAAACCCCAACAACCCCCCTCCCCTGGCCCCTTACTCCCCCAAAAAAAACTAACAGCCCTTGTTTTATTCCAATTCACTTTATCTGTTTGCTTTAGAAGGTTTTTTTCAAGGCCTAGTTTTCTTCACAGGCTAGAAACTCAGAGCCCTTAAGACTGGTGATGGACTAGCTAGCAGAGCTCAAAGATAACTTGCTTTGTGGAAATACTGTGCCTGTCACCTGAAATATTGCAATAAACCAGCTGCTTTTTATTATTAAAATCTGGGAATGAGCTGCTAAATAATAAACACCTTCACCTTGACCAAGAGTACATGTGATACAACTACTTGGTGTGTCTTGCAGAACTTAGACATATAGACTAGTGACAGTGTACAAAGGATGGTATGTAATTCATTATTAAATCCTCTTGAGCCATTATAGTTACTGTTCTTTCTCCTTCTGCGCCACAGTCATTTTTCATATTGCCAAGACTATTTTCTCTCTTCTTCTTACATGTGGTGATTAGATGTAGACAGCTCCTGCTAATGGACCATTAAGTCCATCAGGCAGCCCATGTCCTGTGGTTACCCTGACAACTCAGCAACTGCTGCAGTTCATTTAGAAAATACTGCCTGCAGGATGGTATGGAACATGGCACAGTTCACGTAACAGGTGACAAATACTGCTTTAGCACTTAACTTTTTTTTTCCCCCTCCCACCCCTACCTCATCACATTGTGTGATCCTATGAGCAATCTCCTTCAACTCTTTCATGGATTTTTCATCTTGGAAATCATAGGGGAAAGTTTCAGTCCATTCCTTCAGGAGCTGAATGATTTTGGCAGCGAAGGATTTTAGTTTTGCCTAGAAAGAAACAATGAGTTAATTACTGACCATAGACCTGTCTGATTACAGATTAAATAGGCTGATAAAAGTTCACAGAAATCTAGATACACCCTTGAAAATATTTTGCATTAATAGTAAGTGATGGGGACAAAAAAGGGAACACATTTAACTGTGCACTAGATTCCTAAATAGTATCATTTAGCCTCCTTTCATGATAGCTTGGTGATCTCTCTTACCAAACACTCTGAAGATATTTTCAAGGTTAGTTGTGTAAAACCAGGAAAGATGACAGAACAGTTCAGACTTATTTAATTGAAATCCGTAGGATTTGTGCTGATTTATGCCATCTGAGGCAGCAGTACTGTAGTGCTTGAATTCAAATGTGTACAAACCATGTACTCTACCAACCATCTTCCATGAGAAACATTCACAAAGACATTTCTGTCCTATAGAATTTATCAGACCACTGAGACTGAGCTGTATATTAAATAAATGAACGACAGGAAAGATGTGTGTGCTCTCTCCATGACATCTAAATCGAAACAGATTTTGACAATAGAAGGTGTTGGCTTTTGTTCAAAAAGCTATCAACCTCAGAAAGGGCAGGAGATTATTTTTCTATTTTTTTTTTGTTGCTGTTGTTACCTGTCAATCTTCAAAGGCTTTTCATCAGTTAGACCTGAATTGGGTACCAATTATTCCCCTCTACATTGCACCAGTGGACAGCAGCATCAGTCCATCCAAGGGAGCAGTCTTGTAAAACTGGGCGTGTGAGTGCTGTGAGCACTTGTAATGAACAAGAAGAATCAAACCTTAATTCAAGTTATGTTCATCCTCCTACCCGACTTGTGATGCACTGAGGAAAAAGAGGAATCTTTGTTTGTGTTCCCTCCCCACTTGTGTAAGTGCAGAGGTCCCTGAAGGTAGCAGCTCCCTCTCCCCAGGCACAGCACAGCCCTTCCCTCTCCGTGCTGCCTCTTGGGGGGCAGGGGGGGCACTGAGCATGTGAGTGTCACCACAGGAAACTGGCATAAGACAAAGAGAGAATCTCTCCAGATGCTGGTAGCAGCTCCTGCCAAAACAGCATCTCATTATGGTACGTCCCAGTTTATTAATCAAAACCAAAGATCAGTGAAATTAAGCTGGTTTTCTTTTGCTTTTTATTTTTTAATCTCACCATTATATAGTCAATGAGAATATTAATAAGAACTTTGAAGTTAAGCCATGCACCTTTGAATCCTGAATTTGACAATTAGCCAGTGCCTCTTTGTAAGTCTAGAGGGAGTTTTCTTGGGTTGTTTTTGTTGTTTTGGTTTGGTTTTGTTTGAGACCTGCAAACTGTGATCTGATAGCATGCCTTTCCCACTTGTTTTTATTGACAGCATTTAATTGCTGCTGCTAATGAGATAGACACAGAATAGCTGCATAGAGAGGGCAAAAATAAAACATCACCATTCTTTTTTGCCAGCAGTGGGCATTCCTGCCAAGCAGTGTCTGTCAGTGCCCCTTGTGTGGAGCTTCAAGCATTTCTCAACAGTGTGGGACAGTGCCTGTCCTCCAAACTCCCACTGTCATCTGCCTTGGGGAAAAGACAATTTACTCAAAAGACAAATACTCATTTGCTAGCAAATGCATGGAGCTTGACATTACTAAAAGAATAATCTGTAGGTGGTGATGGACTATTAATTAGTCAGGGAGTGCACTTCCATTCAATTAAATTTAACAGGTATTTGCCTACTGCACTTTTGTTTTCCAAAAGCTGCTACAGAACTGTTTTTTAGTATTAATCATCCTGACTAATGTTTCTTTTTCATTTTTGGAACTGAAAAAGAAGTGGTGAGGGCAGAAAGGTTTCAAAATCCCACCTTAGGCCATGGCAAGCATCTCCATATGAACATTCAGTTCATGAAGAATTTATGGGTTATCTAGACTGACCCCAGTAGCTGAAGAGACTAAATCAGTCACAACTGATGCTTTTTTAATGCTGGTGTGTCTAAGATTGCTCCTTAAAGACCAGGAGCCCACTGAAGAGGTAGCATTAGCTGTCATGACTTGAAGTAGGTGCAGCATAACACCAGGCTATATTTCATCAATTTTTTTGGGCACTGCTATAGAAGGAAAAGATTTGAAGGAGAAAAATGAAGCTTCGTGCTGGTAGTACTGAGCTAAATTACCCCAAATTATACCCCGTGTACAGCTTAAACACAGTGATTTATGAACACTGACTTCCCGTTTCTTATATCTGTTTTTGAGTTGTTATGGTTTGCCTTCTTTGTATGGCAAGCCAGGCATATTGCAAGGCAAACTGTATCACTCTTCAGGTTAAAAAAAAAACTTAATGTTTCATCAGATGCTTTTTAACATTCATGAAAATAAGGTGCAAACTTTCTGAGAACAATGCTAAAGGGCCTCAGTGCAGTAGAGCATGGGATTTCTGTTTCATGTGCACTCTGATGAAGCCCAAAGCAGCGTGACAGGCTTGGTGCATGCACGTGGTAACCCAGATGGAAACTTGTATCAGCACTCTGAGTGCTGCTTTTTAACTCAAGTTAAAAAACAAAATGGGACTATTAATGCGCTGAAGAGTAGGAATGTGAACATGTAATGTCTCATCAGAGAATAAAGGTTCCAAAACATGCCCAGGATTTGAACAATTTAGGTCCTTAAACACTTGTATGGTTTTCTGTTTCTGTCGCTCTTATTTGCTGCCCAGCTTGGACTTTTCTGGAACTTCACTTTCAGTCAGAAGTCTTTCAATGTATACTTTACAAATGGTGACACTTAGATGCATCTAAGTTGGGTTTAACTGATTGTAATAAAACATGTCAGTGCAGGGTACCATTTTAAAGAAGTGCATCTCTTAATTTTTGTGAGAGGTAACTTTCTGATTTACTGTTCTCCTGAATTAAAACACCCCAACAATAACCTGCAGCAGAGGTTATTGTTAACTCTAATAGGATGGTGAGGCTTACAGGAGAAAGGGATTTTCTTGAATCTGATTTTCCTTACTTGGTGGAAGCTGAACAGTGCAAACCAACTTGCTGGGCAGGTCTCATGGCAGATACACAGTTGCTCCAGTGCACCTGCAGCGGACTGGTAATGCAGGACATAACCTCTAGCAAATGTGGCCAGCAAATGAAGATACTTCAAAGGAAAAGACCCAAATACAATTGCATCCAGCAACAAATGCCAATCACAATTTCGTATTATTCTTTATCAGTCTATTTAGCTTAACAATGAGAAGGACAGAGTGGAAAATAAATGACAGCAGCGCAAGTAACTGAGGGACATAATGGTCCATTTACCTTTTCTGCCTCAGTCCCCGTTTCCAGCTGCTGCTTCTGTTTAATGCAGATCTGTCCCACTTTGGCCAGGAGCTCGTGTGGGTGAATGAAGACTCGTGAGCTCAGTAGGAAAGTGAAGATGTAAGTTCTCTGTGCAAGGAGAAAAAAACAAAAAAAAACCAACAAGTTGAAAAGCTTTAGCAAAACTAATGTGTCTTCCTTGGAAAAACTAATCTGTAAACTATGAATATAAATTTCCTTCACTGAAAATTTCTATAATTTTTCCTGTCTCCAGAGAAATGCTGCTCCTTTCTAGCTCTGTTGAAAGGAAATATTACAGGCTTCAAGGCTGTTAACTGTGGGGTTTTCCAATTATCAAATGATTTCCTTTTAAAATGCCACATTCAGTGTGCCTAATTAGTCATCACTTACTAAAGCCACAAATGAAATATGTCTAATGTAGGGTGTTATGACTCTTAAACACCACTATTTAATGCTGCTTTGTTTCTTTAAGAGTGATTGTTTTTCACTGAGCTGCAGGAAACTGCTTCATGTGTATTCCAAACCACAGCTGTAATTTCTTCATGTATGGGGATTTTCATTCCTTTCTCCCCACAATCACTGACAAACGCTTTCACTTAGTTTGCTGGTGCAGGACAATAACTTACTTTTAAGCTTGACCTTATTTATTTGGGGATTGTTTCAGAGTCTTTTGAATATGAACACTGCTAACAAATACCAACAATGATGATATCTCATTAGAAATAGCCATTAGAAATTTAAAAGCTGTAATGCACTGTGTGGTACTCTGGATATGTATCCCTTGTACCATATTCTGGACAGTTTAATTGAAATGAGGATGGTTTTTTGTCCTAGTCTTGGTCCAGTGTTTGAAGCCAGGCTTCTGTATTGGACTGTAATTACCTGACTAATGACAGTAGCACCTCATAAGTACTTCCACTTTTCCCTTAGGCTTTCTGGTAAAATTAGGAGTTGGGAAATTATAGGGCATCTCCTTGACATTTTATTTCAATTAACCTTTGTTATGTTTGAAATGTGCACTGTTACTTTGACCATGTTTTATTAATGTGACTTTGCAGGACACAGCCAAGTGCATTTAAATAGTCAATGTGAGCTTGTACCACCTTGGGCTGGACAAGTAAATTAAGACAGCTAGAACCAATTGTCTGAAATATGCTATCTCTGCTATCAGTTACCAAATTCTGCTGCTTGCAGTCTCTAAAACAAGCTTATAATTAAACAAGAATGGTATCTTTATGACCCCAATGAGGTTATGTGGTTTCTCTCTCTAATCAGAGTAAACTGTGCTATTAAGGAAAAATGTTTTCACTTTTCTAGTACTCAGTGTGCCCCATAATACAAATTTAGCACTAACCACCAAATATCAGGGAAAAATGAATTTTTTTAAAATAAAATAAATTACAGTAACAAAAGTCACAGTGTTCTGGGAGTGAGTGAAAAGTATAATAGATTAAACATCTATCTAAACTTACAACTCTGTCCCGAGCTTCTGAAGGAAGCTAATGAAAGTACAGAATGGAGTGTGATACAGCAGAGGCACTTAAAATGATCATTCTGATTTGAAGATCTTATTAGTTCTGGGGTTCATGTATTACATTAGGAACAGCGTTAATTCTGTACAATCAAAACCCCAGTTCAGCTGTAGTCTTTGCCTTGTTTGTGGTTTATGGATGGAGGAAGAGAGGAGGTGAAGGGCTAAATGGATGGGCAGTTTGGGTCAGGTTCCTGAGTGCTGCCTACAGATGATGCCCTGTGGGGCCCTGTCACAGTCATGCTCTTGGTGACCTTGAGCAGGTGGGCAGGGCAGTGACAGGACACTGACAGCAAGGCCTCCCTCCCTAACGGCACGGTTGCAAACGTCCTCCTCAAGTGTATGTGTGGAAATCTAAGAAATTAGGCTTCTGTTTGATATTTTACGTCTCTCCAGAACTTCAGAGTTTATTTTTACATTTACGGTGACAAAAACTTGAAGCTCATAAATTCTATCAAAATCTGTGGTAGTGTACGTGGTGTGCAGTGGGCACTAAAATTAGGCTGAAAAGCTAACCTGATTGACAAAAGGGGACTTGGTTTTGTTATGGGAGAACATATCAAACCTTCTATTTCTGTGCATGCAAGAATGATCCTAAACTGACATGTTCCCTGCTCAGAATGAAAACAACAGAAAGCACTGTTAAGTGTTGGGTTGTGAGATTTGGGGTGTGTTTTAACTATGCCTAGTTATCCTCTGTTACACTTTCTACCTATCTCATGTGTTCATTGCTATCACTGTTATCCCTGAACTTAAAACTGTGAGTCTGGACTATGTGGAACAGGAATTTAGCTGTTGGGTGTGTCAGCTGTCACTGGGTTGTGTGAAATTTTTTGCACTGAAGACTTGAAGCAGCCCTCACTTTTCACTGTATTTTGCACTTGAGAGATGAGATGGGTGGGNGGCACTTTGATCCCTTCCCCGCATTCTTGCTTGGGGAGTTGAGAGGCCTGTCTGAAAGATGTCTGTATGTGTCAGTAGCAGGGAACCACAACCTAAGCCACACTGCCCTAGCAGTGACCTTTGCTCTGATAAGCTAGAACACGTTCTTTTAGGCAAAGATGTAATTTTGCCTCTCAGAGTAATTCTAGAGTTGGTCTCCTTGGTGGAAGTGTGTGTGATGTGGCACAGTGTTTATCCAGAGTGGCTCTGAGAAAGGGCCACTCAGCATCATTTCCCTGCTGTCACACAGCAAGAAAAGTGTGCACAGATGACCTGTGCTCTTATTTGGTTTCTTTGATAATGTTTTATAGGATGTTTATAAAAGTTTTGAACAGGCAAGATGCAGGAAGATACAGGCCATGACAGTGTGTACCTTCTTGCTGACCTGTCTCTAATCAGTAATAGCTGTACTGGACCCATGCAATGCTTTTTAAGACAACATCAAACTCTGAGAAACAAATTATCATTCCTTCTGGAATCCATCTGCCGTATTTTTATTCTGTTTTTTTAAGTAATTTAACAGGAACTAGGTTCATTGCTTTGGAGAACAAAATGGTTCCATTGTGGTCAATCAAGATACGCAAGGTATTGAACTGAGGGTTTTTTTGATATTTTTATTACTGACATAGACAAGGACTACAACTAAGAACCAAATTAAAAATGACAGCACTTCAGACCCCTCCCATTTCCTTGCCTCTCTGCTAGTAGCCACTCCTTATCCAATAAAGAAATTTCAGACTGAACTAAGCCATGCATTTCAGCTCAGTGGTAGGTCTTGGGGGCTAGTTGTTTTGGATAGTAAAGATTTCCCACTAATGTCATATGCCTTAGCTAGATCAAGGATTTATGTGATTTGCTGCATCTGCACTACTGTACACAGGCTAAGTGTTATATAACAGTGTAAAAACCCACAGTCTCTCAGGCAATCCTCTAGCCATGAAGAGGATGGTTTGAAGAAAGAAATTTAGCTCTGAAGCTAAAGCTGGTTTGATAAAGAATGATGAAAAAATGCTTCCATAAGCTATAAGAGTGATAGTTAAGCTCCATTTATCCTAGAAGTGACAGGTATTTTGGGAGAGGAGGCAAAAAAACCCCCAAACTTTCTGCACTTTTGAGAACGTAAGTAGACACAAAAGGGGCTTGTGCTTTGCAAGAGAATAAGAAGGCAGATTCCTTTAGTGCCTAAAGTTGTTGCTAAGTGATGAGCTGACTTATATTAAAAAAAAAAAGGAGCGTGAGTGCACAAGACTAAAGAAGGAATTGTTACTCTCTGACCCAAGAATGCACTGATGACTTCTCGAGGAGGTGAAAAAATAAAATTTCTCTGTGTGCACTCACTGCTCATTCTGGAACTTTGTGTTTGTGAAATATTTTCCTCAAATATTTTCTTGCTTGGGCACAAGGGTTGCAGACTGGTACATTCCATTCCTAACCTCCTGAACTCCCCTGTCTCATGAGTGTACATTTCCCTATGTGCAGAGCAAGTCACGGCACACAAACAAGACTCAAAAGAGCAGTACACGAATGTAGGCGCTTATCTTTCCTGTCCTCCCTTGCCTGTCTCGTGTTCTGCCAACACGACAAACACATTTTTGTCCTGCCTCTGTAACCAGCACAGAAAGATACTGTGTGTTTGCTCTCTCCCCCACTCCCTTTTTCTCTGTCCAGAAGGTTACTGTGATCATATGCTCAATGTGCACACTGGCAGCAATGCCTTCTGAGCACTGTGCTCAAATGTAGTGGTCAGAAAACTTGGATGAGTACTGCAGCTTACAGCTGTGTCATTCTGAAACTAAGGTAACCCCTGCTCCAGTACTACCACTAGCTTCTCTTGCTGAGAATTGATTTGTGATACCTTGCTGCCTTTCTTTGGATGAGTAGCCAGAGACATAAGACTAAGAGGTTTTGATATTTCTCTTGAACACTCAGGACTGGCTACTCTTCTGACAGGGCAGCAGCCTACATGGCTACCACTAACCCTCTGTGGCAACTCTCCTAAAACCACAAATGGGCATGAAATGAAGTATAAACATGTAACTGAAGGCAAAAAGAAAACTTGGGTTTGTAGATGACTCAAATACAGCTTCTTCTTTATGTTGTTCAGAGCTTATTTATCTACTCATTTTATAATTCTTTCAGCTAAATGGGTGATCTGGTTTAACTAAAGGTATATGTTGAGCTGTAGAGGAGATGCATTTGGTTTAATGCTGTTGTCCATCTCTCTCTGGAGTTACCCTTGACTGGTTCTGCTGGATGTTCAGCTGTGAGCTTGCTGTCTATTTAAACTGCAGCTTGCAGGGTGGGGTCCATGGCTGCTCGGTTCGTAATGCACTCACTGAGAGGGATATGGAGGAATAGCACCACAGAATCTAGCAGCATTCCGAAGTTGTAGACCCCTTAAGCAATACTTGCTTTATGGAACCAATCACAGAGTAGCTGTGTTGCAAATAGATTTTATGTTGCCAGGTACAATAAGGGATGTGCATTAGCAGCCACTCAAACTTGGCTACATTCCAGAAATCCAAGTTACAAGTAACCATATTCAAGTATCACACAAAAGACAAGGAGCAGACTCCTTGGATTAGCCTAAACTCTTCATGCCACTGTCAGACCACACCAGCTCTTCCCACTGCTTTCTTCTGTGTCTCTGTTCTACAATATGTATTTGGGGGTGTGGAATCGAGATTTAATGTCTAAGAATGGTTATCCCTCCGAGTCTTAGAAAGGATTTGGTACTGGCAGTACAATTGTCTGTTAGCCATACTTAAATATAAGGTTTAGGATTACTTTTGAACTGGAGTAGTAAACCATGTTGGTTTTGCTTTTTTAATCCTATACTGATGATTGTGGCATTTCTGCACATTTCTATTGAATTCTCACATGGAGAGTCCTTTTTCTGTGGATGATGATGGTGAGGATGTGTGGTATTGTATGTGGGACCTTGGAGGGACTTTATTGTGATTTAAATGCGACCACAATAAAATGCTCTACACAAATTAAACTGAGAAACATACAAGATATAGAATGGCTCACTACAATAACATTAAGTTTGACATACAAGTAAATAGTGATTGCAGTTTCCTGCTCTCTTGTTAGTTTTTCCAAGTGCTGGGATTCTTCTGTCATAGCTGCTGCTTTTTCAGAGCTCAAATAGATTATAAGTTAGATAGATTCTCTCATCTTTGGCCGCTTGTTTCAGTAGTATCTTTCATTAATAGGCACAAAGAGTAATTTTAAGTGATAAAGTGATATCTTAATATCCTAGGTTCAGATTCTTACTGCACACCCTAGAGTTATATATAGGTAATATTCACTTTGAGGACTGCACTGAGGATGTTCAACCAGTTACAAAATCATTTTCAGGCTCGAGAACATACATTATTACAGCACTGGCCCATTAAAATGTCTTTAGAAAGAGAGTATTTTAATTAAAATCTATTTTAGGTTGTGATTTTTTTTTTCCTGATGGTCTAACTAGGATATGCATAGAAAATTAGGGGAAAAATACTAGAGCTGTTTTCAGGTCTGCTTCCCTAGGTAGGAGCTGGTTAGTAGTTAATCTTGGCTGCATTAGAGGTAAAGCAGCTTAGAAGTATGAAAATTCTGTGGCTAATGCTGCTTTTAATTGGTTCTTAAGGCACCCATTTGAGTTCAAGATGGCTTTATCTTTCTAACAAGAGCTCTCATTTAGAAACAGAGAATATCCCTATTGAGCAACATCTTTAGTGAATGACTGTTGCCAGTAAAATAAATGTATCTTTCGCCTACATCTCAGTCTTGAATCAGACACAGGCAGCATTTGATGAGAGAGCACCAATCCCGATACTAATGCAGTAAAACCATGGCAAGTAAAAAAAAAAAAACCTCTTTTGGTGGCTACTTACATCCGGGTAATAGTCCATGGTGGGCACCAGGCGCTCTATCAGGGCCTCCAGTGATCCAGAAACAAGGTTCCCATCCTGATAAACAGGGTCCACACATCTCTCTCCCATGTCTGGCTGCACTTGCCCACTACAACTGGAACCAAGCATGCTGGAAAATATTGGCGTCTGGGGCATAGTTTCCTGCAGAAGCAGCAAAGAAAAGGAGAGAGGGTTAAGCTTTCTGCCAGGATGTCTTATGTGTGGGTTTTACAGAGGCATACATTAAACACAATTACATATTTGGCTGAAGGCAGCCTCAGCATTCAAGCGGAGTTCTGAATCCAAGCAGTCACACATCTGCGAGCTGGCTTTGGCATTTGAAATGCACTTTAAACTATGTCTCTAAGGCTGTAGAAGCACGAGCTGTAAGAATTTTCTCACTGCACTTGATTTCTTCCTTCTTTATGCATAAAACTAGACAGAGATGAAAATACAGAATGCTTTCTGAATTTCCAATATACTGAACAAACAAATAAATACTAAGCCTTAATGTTCCCAGTTATACTCATTTTGAAGTCAGATCCTTGGGTAAAATACTTCACTTGTGATGATAAATGGTTCACCACTTCTGTACCTAGACGTAATCCAGGTCTGAGCACAAGTGCATCTTCTGCATGTAGATATCACTGGAAACAGCAGGGGATATCCTGTCTGATCTTTTTTTTTTTTTAGCGTGTACATGAAACCAGGAACTGGGTGGAACTGTGACATATACTGTAATGTACAAGTCTAATTTAAACAGTCTCTTTGGAGATCTTTGCTTAGGATACAAACCTGTTGTCGCAACATGAAAACCACATGAAGGTTTAGGGTTTGCACCGCCCTTCTCTTGGCCGCAGCTGTATCACTGTACCGCAGCCTTTGAGTAAACTGCAGGGGGTTTCTTGTTTGTTTTAAATCGGCTACAGCTTAAATCTATGCAGAAGGCGAAGCAAAACATCCTGCTACTGTATGTAAAGGTTGAAAATGCTATTCAGCATCAAAACAGTTCCCCCTGGCTGCTGAAATAGTCAAGACTGTTTAGGAGATCAAGTGCAGCATTAACTCTTGAGCTGCTGTCTCACTGTCTCCGAAAGAGATGAGATATTGACGTAGATGAAAAGCACTTACTTATGTAGATGAAAAGGATTAGGCCATTACCGGTACCTTTAGAACCTGACAGCTGTTTCTAACTGCGCTCATCTCTTGCCCTTCAGTCTTCTCCTGAGCAATTTTTTAATGCAAGGCACATTTTTCCTCTCAAACTCTCTGAAGTCATTCATGTTTACAACTGGAATACAGAATATTTTTCTCTTCTTAGGCATTGATAAATGCTAGGTACATTGTGAGGAAAAAATACCAGTATTAACAGAACTTTTTTATCAAAGTGACAGATTTACTTATGTGTGAAACTGATAAGTAAAACTGTTTGGTGGCTTTTACCAAAAGACCATTGCGTACATACGTGATAAGAGATATAAGGGAAGTGCAATTCCCTGTAAGTTAAATAAAGTAGCTGTTTAATAGCAACCAGGGAGACCACAATGAGAAATGGAGTTCAGTTTCAGAAGTTCAGGACACAGAGTCCAATAAAATAGAAAATGCAGGATCTAATGTCGTATCAAAAGAAATGAAAAATGACAGTTCTGCACAAAAGTGCATTGAGGTTACTCAGTATTTTAGATTTATCTGTTAGGCCCGAGCTTTGCAGTACATAACACTGAGAAACTGCTGAAGCATACGCTAAAGCTAACGGCTTTGCTGTCTGTACTATGTAACTCGCCAGTAATTTGCTTTTTTCCCTTTTAAGGTCCATAGCAGTAAGCCCCAAGCTGCTTCTCAGGATGGCTGAGATGAGCACTTCTGGCTAACAACGTGAAGTTGCACAGGGCTTTTAAGCAAAGCGAAGCATCAAACAAATCCCCACCGAAACTACGCTTTAGCGGGAAACGTACCCCGCTTTTGCCATCAAGCCTTTTAAACTCCTTTAAAAGGCGTTCACTGCTGCCTCAGTTGGGTTTTCAAAGACCGCTCGGGGCGCAGCCTGTACCGCTCCGCGCCGCCCTGGCTCTCCCAGCGGGCTGGCTGCCGCACCGCGCGGTGCCCCCCGCTCCCGGGGCCGGCCGGCCGGGGCGCGCTCC
>VXBQ01007751.1:357097-425246 GCA_013400175.1 Phainopepla nitens
GGCCGCGCGGGGAGGGAGGCGCGCCCGGCCCGGGAGCGGGCAGCCCTTTCTTCTGCGCACGTTTGATCTTTCTGCTTGGCTTTGGGCGGGCTGCTTGGGGTTTGTTTGCTTGTTTTTTCCCTTTTCGGTGTTTTTTCTCTCCCCGGATGCACGCTCTCCGGCCAGCAGCCCGCCCGTCTCTCCGCGCCCTCCCCCCGCGGGGGCCGGTGCGCGGGGAGCGCTCCCGGGAGCGCCCCGTCCGCCGGCAGGGTCCGCGCCGCTCCGGAATCGCGGCCGCCCAGCCCTCCCCGCTGATAATTGGCTTTTTTCTTCTCCCGGTCCGAGTTGTTTCTCTCTTCTAGTTGCCTGAGCCGGTCATCTGATAGCCCTGGGCTTGTCCCAAGCCGTAGGGCTGACGCGGGACCAGTCCCTGTTGTGTCACACACGGGCACGGGTCCTGTCTAGAATCTGATCTCCCGTGGAAAGGCTCCGAGGTGCATCCAACCGCCCCATAGGGTCCCTCACCTGTACCCTGGAGCAGCTGAGGGCTGCCATCTTTGCAGTCTTTTCTCACACAAGCAAATCTTTCTCGTCCTGTTGTTCGTTTTACTTATATTGGGATGGTTTAGTAGCTGCTACGTTGTCTCCAGTCGTTAATTGCAATTATTTTTGTTATTATTTATTTAATTGCTGTGTTTGAATATGTAGCAGAAGCCTTCACTGGTTTCCATGGTGATTAATGTAGGAAAAGCTTTTTTGGAAGTAGGTACGCCACTCTAGGTAGGTGGGCACGGCAAATGAATTGGGCACACGCACGTACTCAGGAGTGAGGAATAAATTCATGATTGCTCACAACTTGAGGACAAGCACTGTCATCCATCCTAAACACACATTAATTTTAGAAGGATTTGTAGCTACTCATCATCTTTGCTGCTTGCTTACTAAATTACTTCTTGGTTTCTAAATTCTAATAGTTCTGCTACAGAGATTATTTTCCTTATTTAAAATGAGGCTTTTCTTTTAAACAACTGCTAGAAACGTCAAGGTTTTTTCCCCCTTGCCAAATCTGCTTTGTTGTTAGTCTCAGTCCTGTCTCCTAGCTGTATTCCACAACCTTTAGAGTGTGCAGGTGCTGTAGCAGGTCTGATACCTGTTTACGCTGAGGCTTTGCTCAGTTAGAGCCCCCTGCCTGGCTTGGACACTGAGCAAGTTCCAGGCGGTAGTCCCACCTTGGAATCCACTGAGGGGTGTTTGACCTGCTGTGCTGCCACCTTAGGACCTTACTGTGTAATGCCACTGGAGGGTGAGGGTCAAGTTTTGTTAAGTCTTGTTCAAACATCTTGAAGTTCTTTATAAAAGGTTATCGAAAGCAGAAGGCAAGAGTTCGTGGCCTATCACTGTATAACACGATAATATTTCTTTCTGAATGCAATGAATATCTTTCAATACCTCATCTAGTATTTACAGCTAAGAACAGCACCAGCAAGCCTGCAAATAGGTATGCATGAAAAACAGGTATTGGATTTCATTCTGTTTCTGTGCTAATCTGTTTTCCAACCTTACTCAAACATTTGCTGAGACTTGTAGAATATGTCCATTAATCTTAGCAAAACATACCTAGTTAACTGAGCTCTAGTCACAGATTCAGTCTGTTGTAAAAACAGCTCCTGATCTTTTTGTTTGTTTGGGGTTTTGTTGGTTTTAGTGACATGAGAAATTAGATCTCTCCTGTCACTGGAACTAAGAAATGTAGGAATTAAGAAACATTCTGATAGAATTAAGGAAAGCTCTGCTAGCTAGGCATACTCTCTCTTCTCATACATATATCTGTACTGTGGTGTTTTTCCATATTTCTCCATTCGCTAGTCCAGCAGAGTCTGTTTACACTTTTTAGTATGCATATGTAAAGGAGCATATGCATGTACATTTCTTGTTTATATACATATGTAGGTATATGTATACAAATGTTGGGGGGTGTGTTAGGATAAAAGTTCAGTGAAATGTCTTTTTTTTTTCCTTGGATATATGATACTTGGTTTTGGGGAAACTTTATTGTGCAGTCTTGTTGGAAAGTTAGTTTTTACAAAATCAGGGGAGCTGAAGGCCTAAATTCAGCTTGTACAGCATGTAGCAGATGAATCATGTTATCATTTTATTTCATTTCCCCTTCTGTAAAGGGTGGATGATGACCTTTAGCTATCTATATTCTGAGTGTTGAAATCTGTTGATACAGAAACTGTCTGAGGTCTAATTGTTTTTGTAGTTATGTAAGTTCTTTTCCTCAGCAAACTGCTTGCATTTTGAAGATGTTTCCATCAGGCATTGCCTCATGTTACTGGTGGGTGGACCCTAGAGCAAGTTTAATCAGCAGAGCCTGTGCTCGTTCTGTAGCTTGCTTTTGAGGCAACACTGCTGTGGTTCACTGGAGCTGGTCAGAGCAGCATCTTGCTGCAGAGTGAGTCAGCAGCAGCCATGCCGTGACTGTCTCACCCTTCAAGGTTGCTTCAGCTTCTCTCATACTGGCTCACATCACCCTAACACATTCCTTTATTTTATGATTAATGACCTGGATTGACACATGCAGTATTTGGGTTCTATTCCTGCTTTTGCTGTGGACACTAGACTGATAAATTTCTTAATCCCACTGTGCCTTTAGTACTGACAGTATGTATGATTAGTATTCATCTGTGAGAAGCTGATAAGGATATTTTCATGGTATTGCACTTACTTTACATGTTTTTATGTTTAGGCAGTAAGTTTTTGCTTGTGTTGTTTCTAAGTAAATCTCCTTTTCAGTGGAAAATTGCTGGTCAATAGCTTGGTAAAAACAAGAGTTTTTAGCAAAAAAATGGGTGAAAATGAAGGGGAGATCAATTTGAGAGTGAAGACTCTTAAAGAGAGTCAGGAAAGAAGCAACTTGAATTTGTTCAAATGTGCTTGTGTGTATATTTAGTTTATAATTGTACTTAAGAAAAGTTAGTCATTAAAAATGTCATTATTAGTGATCTGAGGCTATAAAGTCAATTATAATGGGACTCTTCCAGAAATGCTGTCCTTGGAGCTTTCATTGTCAAGCTGCTCAAGTCACTCGCTCGGTCACCTTCCTCACAGGTCTGTTAATAATAAACATTTAGTTTCGTTTAACAGAGTATGTCAACAGGCTTTAAAGCCCCAGAACCTGCATTGAAGGAAGCAAAGAGGGACAAAGCCACAGAAATTTGCATTGAAAATGAACCTCATTGTGTATGGCATGGTTCGTAGTGTTGATTAAATACCAACATGGGATCAAGTCTTCCTCTGACAATTCCCACCCTTTTGTGCACACGCAGGATGAACAGGGCACATTACTTAGGTCTTTGAAGCACTGCTGGGTTTGTGCCTAGCCTTGTTTCTTGTTTCTTACTTGGAGGGGCAGCCTGAACTGTTACCCAGAGCTCTCCAGCCTTGCAAGTGGCCGGGGTACAGAGTGTGACGGTGTTTGTATGTTATGTTCTCTCCCACTGGTCCATTATACCCACAGAGCAGTACAGAGACCCTGCTCTATGCCTACCACCTTTACAGGGGTAGTTACAGCAGTGTGTTCTGCTTCTTGCCATTGTGGAAAGCTTTAAGGCATATGCAGCCTGATACTGTCATGTGGAATTTGAAAAAGAATGCTGTATTAAAAACGTGCATTATATTAATGGGTTTTATGGATTGATGGCCTTGGTTGTAGAGTGAACCCTTTTATCTGGACATGAGATAAGGAATTTGTTGAGGAAATGCCATTAAACTGCACAACAGTGGCCTTAGATAGGGCTTTTACATGGACACATTTAGCATGGACCACTTGCACAGCTTTATCGTTTAAGGAGTAGAATGTAGTTAGAGCTTCAAACCTCAGGTGGCTGTCTTCAGGGAACATTTGGGTTCTGGCCTTATTCTTAGGGCTGCACAAGTGTTCAAGATTTCCAAGTAGTACACAGATTTTAAGATTTAAAAGCTGTTCTCAAACCACTTTTAGACGAATTTGAAGACTTGTAAATTTTATAGATTCATGCTGCAGAATAACTTGATGGCACATTAATAACTTGGCAGCAGATGGGAGTGGGAGGAAAGAGTTTCAAATAGTGGTTCTGAACTGAGCAAAGCTTTTTAAGCTTGAAGCAAGGTTGAACATGCTAGGCAGCAGTCTGTGGTTATTACTGACCATGCCTTTGTCTCCCTCTCTCCACACAAGAGCTTTGTCAGAGCCAATGGGTACTGTAGTTTGAAAATAGAACATTTTCCATTTTGAAAATGTTTTATTGAAGAGATTCTGACTAACTGTACCCCTTAGGTATCCACCAATTTTAAGAGCAAACCAAGATGAAAATACAGGAGCAACTTAAGATGTGGTTTGTTGCTATGTCTGTTTTTAGTTCTACTTAAAAGGGAAAACTGATTAGGGAAGTTCTATTCCACAACTGTGGAGCGAAGTGTGTTTTCACTGGTGTAGGGTCAGCTCTGTGACACCACTGAGAATAACTCTTTGCTGGGCAGTGTGAAACAGATTTTTCCCTGATGCTTGGTACTGTAGCTCCCCCTTGGACTGGAAGGAAAGGTCTTCCCCACGATTTAGAGAGGACATGGTGCTAATGTTTTTGTGCCTCTACCAAAATAACAGATTTAACATAACCTGACACGAGTTTCCTGTTATACTGGTGTGTGGCTGTTAATTAACGACTGAGATTTTAATGGTTATTTTGGCACTGCTACCAAAAGAATTTCGCTAGTAGTCTGTTTGATTCCTGGTTTTCATAGATACTCTAGTCATAGAAATCTGTAGGTTTTAGGGATTATCATGACTGTTGATTAGGATTTAAGGTACATTCAGATGGGAAACAACTGTACTGATCAATGTTTGTGATTCAGTCTGATTTTGACTCCAGCAAGGAATAACAATGTAATGCACTCTTTTTATATTCATTTTCTCAGACCTTTTAAAGTTGACTGTTTAAAAACAACCGATATTCTATTTTAAATAGGACTTGAGTTTGGGTTCAAGGAGTTCTGGACTCATCCTACCTAGTGTGTCCTTTTCTTGCATATTCATGCTTGCTCTGACACCAGCAATTCCAAGACTCTGCCACTGAGCAGAAAGGAAAAACCAATTATGCCAAGAAGGGAGCATGTACATACATCAGCAATTTGATGCCCAGAGGAAGAAAAATCTGCATGTCTGCTGATGTCAATCTTCTTGATATGGTATTTTTGTAAATGCACGTGGGTTGCTATTTCTTTTAACTAGCTCAACAAAAAATAAGTTTATTTTTAGTGTTGTAAGCTTCAGGGCATCTCAATTAACAGATCAGAATTGCCAGTTTGATTAGTCAACCTTCTGTTTCTTTTAGCAGAAACCATGACAGTGACATTGTTAGCATTCCCACAGGTCTTTTGGAGGATTCATTACAATCAGTTATGGGATCCATTTTTTCCCTTCCAATTTTCATTCTCTTTGGTTCTACAGGTTTTATTTTCCAGCTGATCAAGAGAAATTCTGGGCTGATGAGCTCATTTGCAGTAACTCATCTGCGGCTGTATTAATTTAAAACAATTTCCCTTAAACATGTCATGTGTCTTGCCTTACCTGAATTAATTCATGTAATTCAGTTCCCATGAACACCTATTGCTTGGACTCATTTTGCTGACACTGCCAAGAAGTTCATCAGCAGTTTTTGGGGGAATTTTACGGTAGTCTGAAGTCTACTCATTTTGCAGGGCTCTTAACTGCTGTTGGTTTAATTCTAATGGCTTTGTTTGAAATAGAATCAAATGTGATAGTCTTCACAATATCTTGAAGACAATATATGGAAAAGTATTGTGAAAATAGTTAAATACAGTAAAATTTTAGCAAGAGGCTGCCACCAAATTAAGTATTCAAAATTAATTTTTAAGGAAGCATTTTGATGACTAACAAGAGCTGGTGAACAAGCGGATGAGCTCCCAAGCCTACTTAGTTTTATCTAAAGCACTCTCCTATCACCTACAGTGACTTTTAGCATAGTTTGGGAAGGACTGACACTATCACATCCCAAACCATGTATTGAGTTGGTGCTGGGTAGTACAGAGCAGAGGATATTGTATCATATCTATGTATGTGTATCTTTTTTTACACCTCCTGGGACACAGTCTCAGACAATTGAAGCATTAACTACTGAACCTGAAGCTCTAAAGTGGTATGACTCTGTGTGGTCAAATTTGCATTGGGTTAAGTGAGGACTGTTCTGCAGGTGAACAAACTCCCTGCAGTAGATATGTAAACGTTGAAAGCAAAAATTAAAAAAAATTCAATTGTCTACCTGAGTGGTAGTGATATTAACTGAACAATTTCTTAATCTTCTGTTTTGCTAAAGCATCTGGGCATGAATCACTCACAGAATTCACATGACTGAGCTACTTTGGCTCAAACCTTCATGAAAGTATCTTTATAAGCACATAAATATAAGTGAACTACAAATAAGATTTACTGTCTTCCTGGAGCTTTTATTTTGCCTGTGGTCTGTAGTGGTCAAGCCATAATTCAAATAGCTGATGATGAAAAAACAGTGTGCTCATTGGACCTGTTTGCTTTGTCATTTAGGGCTGACACTCACCTGAAAGCTAGCTAAGTCATAGGATAACAAGTTTCGATAATTGTATATTGTTGTGTATTTTTTTTAGGGGCAGGGGGAGCACTTATGTTTTTGTCAGCAGGATATTATTGGATTTTTCACCTTTTTCTCTGCCTTTTTCAAGTTTATTGTCCCAGAATTAAAAATCTTTTAGCGAGGTTGTTTTATCATTTTACTTGAATTGTACAATTTACATTCTTCTGCCTTCTTCCCAGAAGAAGTATCAGATGGTATAAAAGAAATACAGTGAATTCAAGAGCCACGTATGTTTTGATGAGTCTGGGTTTCAACCCTACAGCTGCTGCTGTGGCATGAAACAGATGTCGAGTCAGCCAGCAGCTTCAAAGGGGATCCCCTAGGCATGAGCATGTGGGAAACTTAAAACTGATCCTATTTCCCCAGGGGAAGCTTGTTCCTTCTGTTGCTCACTTGTGTTCCCCGTTAGGCTCTGTTCTCAGGTCTGCAATAGCTGTGCATACCATGAGCACAGCCTGCTTTAGTTCAGGTTTAGAGACTTGTTTTTAGGGTGTCTGTGGGTGGATTTCTCTGGTTTGAGTTGTTTGGTTTGGGGGTTTGTTTGTTTGTTTGTTTTTGACTTTTTCTTTTCATTTGTGCAGGGATGCCAAAGCTCCCTGAAATCCAAGGTCACATTAGTAGAAGATTTTTAAGAATAGATCTCGGAAGAGTGTAATCTCTGTAGAAATCAAAGTGCTGCAGTGTTTGATGCTATTTTCCCTGAATTTCCTGCTTCTCTAACTACCTTTTTTTCTCCAGAGCTAGACAAGGTAGAAGCAGATCCAGATTGTCAGTATAGCTAAGGAGAGAAGCTGTAGAGATACATGCTGGGTTTGAGAAATGAATAGCTCTCTCTAAGACATGGCTGCAATAAATGGAATAAAGCATTAAGTGGTGTTCAGAAGTGTGGTCTCTACTTGCCCAAGAAAATATAGTCAACTCTGTTATTTAGTTTTCTCTATGTAAAATCTTGAAACAAACAGCACTCTACACATAAGCTGTAAAATGTTATGTAAAGCTCATATATATACACACATTGCATAAAAACCAAAATATGTAACAAATATTCAGTTATTTTGGATAGCAAGAAGGAAAAAAATTGTAAAAATTATTTCCCTGCCATCCTGTCCCTCCCTGGGTGCTTCTGTGTATCCTGAACTGATAGTTACCTACTGTTTGACTGATATTTGAGCTGGTGGTTTAAAAGTAAAAGCTCTCCATGTCTTGGCAGATTTCCTGGCCAGTCTGTCTGTAATGCCTTTAACTTTCCTAATTATATCAGATTTTTGGCCAGGTAGTACTCTCATACTTCTTTAAAATCTGTATACATGAAAAAAAACTTCAAAGTGCCTTCCCCCCAATGAAGCTGCTTAAGCATAATGACTTAAGTGTTGCAGTACTGGTTGTTAATTTGGGAATGTTCACTGAAAATCAGATTGTTTTTCTTGTGTAGGACACTAGTTCCCTTTGAGTATTTTATAATTTCCTCTTTCCTCACTTGCAGCTCCCACAGAATATGTGCATGGCAAAGATGAGCTAGAAATCCTGAAGTTACAAGACATCCCACTGGGAGTTAGTTCAGACCTAATAATACCAAAGTAAAAAAAACCAGCTTGTTTCACATTAAATGTTGCAAATGCATGAAGTTATTTAAACAGTTATCTTTGCAAATTCTTTAATAAAATCTAGCTCAGTTTCAATTAGGGAGATCTAAAATGCTCTACTGTGTGTTTTCAGCATAAATGTTTAATAGATTTACATATCACAACCATTTTCTACCCAAGATACTATATTCTATCATTTTATGTTGTTTTAAGAACAATTAGGACCATAATGTAAAGCATTATAGACAAGATTCTCCCATGATTACCCACCAGCCTGCATCAAATTCCTCTGACAAGAAGGCTGAGGAATTTCTTGTCATATTATACTTTGTGCAAAACGAGTCCAGAAAAGGGGGTGTATCACATTTAAACTACACTGTGTAACATGTACCACACGTTCCTTTTTGGATCTGCTATTTGTTTGATAGAAAAATTCAGTGATGCTGGAGAAATCTGAGGCTGGAGAGGCACTCAAGTGTTGGCATTCTGAACACCTGATAGTTGAGCACAGTCTTGCTGCATGTCCTTGGTAGATGAAGTAAAACACCTACCCCCTCTAACACCTATGTCTATTGAAGCAAAGAAGGGTTTGTTGAAGTGGAGCACTTGGTTCTAGAAATGGCATTGTAGTTTTAAGTCAAAGGAAGACAAGCATTGAATATGCTAGTGCTTTTCATTGGTAGTTATTTTCTAAAGTAAATGGTAGTCTTGACTGGCCCTAGCATTGCATGATACATAATAATTCATATTAGCTAGTAAATTAACTTTTTAAATGGATGTTCTATGAATTTGTTCAAGTGGCTGCTTTATGTTTTGCAGTTCCCAGTGAGCCTATTGAGTTGAAATAATTCTTTTGTTGTTGTTGCAAAAGCTTGTTTACTGCTACTAAAAATCCAGAGAACATATTTTTTTATGTAATCACTTTGTTTTTATGGTTTGCAAAATACTGGCAGACTTAAACTGAGGTTAGTGAAGGAAGGCAACACAGGATTTCACCAAGGGCATCTGTAAATAACCATACAGAAACCAGGGCATCTCTGGCCTGTTGTCTGCTACCCTTGTCAAAACTGTGAATAACTAGGCACTGATCCTGAGTGCCAACCACTGCCTAACTTGGCACTGCCCACGCTTAGACAGAACTCTGGAGAGAGCAAAGCAAGGAAAACATGTCTCTGATAAGAGTGCAAAAGCCAAAGAAGTAGCCATATATATCTCCTCGTTACTCTAGTCTGCACTATCATGATGATCATGTGAGCTCCAATCTTCACAGAATCCACAAATAAAGTAGAATTACAGAAACATAAGGCAACAGTGGAATGCTCACCCCATATCTTTTTCTGTAATGTAGCATAAACATCCAAGCAAAAATAGCTTATCCAACTATAGAAATATTACTACTTGGAAGATTTGTATTATTTAATTAAAATGCTAGATTGTCAGCAAAATTTCCCAATTAATGGAAATAGCCTGCTTAGACACCCTTTGATCTGAGCTGGTGTTGATCTCCGTGTTGGCTGATGAAATTTTCAAGATACATGTTTTGCCTGGGTATTGACTCTTAGGGTGCTATGGTAAATGATAAGACTTTTGGCATGGTAGTTTCCTAAAAAAAATACTTCCAAAAAAAGGCATTTTCATAAGGAACTTCGGCTTCTAATTTTATCCTGAAAACATCAGAATTGCATCTGAAAACAATTTATAGTTTGTCACAAAATCCTGCTTTGACATGTGTTTTGTTAATTGAATTTCTGATATGTGCAATTCCAATGTGTCAGTTTAAGGAAGCAGTGTGGCTTACCTGGTTCAGGTATTCACAGCTAAGATAAACTCTCATCTTCATTCTGTGCAGCATTGCCATTTCTACTAAAACCTAATCCATTATTCATTACCGCTTCTAATTTTGGCCTAACTTTGAACTGGAGATAATTGGAATGTCTCCAATTGTCTCATATGTTCATACGTCGAAGAGTATCAATTCAGAAGTTAGCATTGTTCTTGTGGTATATGTATGTGCATGTTTTAAAGAGTGAGGAAATATTGCTTGGTTAGTGATATTGGGATATTCGACTTTCTTCTTTCAAAAAGAGATGATAATAAATTTGTTATCTTGGGGAAGGGGTGTCATAGGTTATCGTGTCCAATGCTGCAGATCTGAGTATTAGTACAAAACTTGTTAGAGGCAACAGAACTCATCTAAGTGACCCCAAGTAAAGGTTGATGCTCAGTGTTGCTTAATCCCTCCTTTCCCTTTGGTGCTGCTTGTGATCACAAGTCCCTGTTTTTGCTACTGAGCAAAATGATCTTATCTTTTTGTTATTACTATTTTTCCTTCCTCTACATTGTGTTGATACGCTTGGTTCAAAGTCTGATTCTGCATCTGTTTTGTGTTGTAAATGCAGATAAAAAATACCTCCTCAAGAGCAAAAATTTAAGGATTTTGCTTATTTTTTTAAACTCTGGATATGCTATCTCTGTAAAAGTGACTGCTAATAGTGTGCACACCTAGGAGCTCCACTGAATCAAGCACAGCACTCCAAATGTTACAGCACTGAAGTTATATCCCAGGTTTGATACACATAGGAAGTACTTAGATTTATCTTGAAGTTGCCTGTTCAGTGTCCTGCCAAGACCTCTGCTCAGTTTAGAAGATAACCAAAGTTTTTACAGACCAGAGGTGGTTGACATCTCTTCATTGGCAACAGATAAAAACTAGAAAAATACAGTTTGATCAGTGAGATTTTGTCTGTCCTTTTCTCTGCATGAATAAGTAACCTTTGTTAGAAACAGCTAGCTGTCAATACAGTCCTCAAACCTAACCTAAGTAGTCTGCTCACTTTTCTGATTGCTTTGAGGAGCATTCCTGTGCAGCTACGGCAAATGTCTTAGCATAATTTTTCATATCCTTTTAGTGATAATTTGTGCTCAGTTTTCAGCTGCAAAGGACTAAAGGAACATTTCAAGCCCACACAAAGTCTGACGAGAGCTCGTGACTGTCTACAATTTGTAACAGCAGGCTACATGTTCCCTGGTGCAGCAGGGAAAATGGTCAGGATTTGGTTTATTTAGGGTTTCTTTTTTAGCAATATTAAAATACAGCTGATATCTAGCCGGAAAAAAAAAACTAAAACCAACAATTGTTTTTTTTTTTAGCTCCATACGAGCAGAACAAATAATTTGGTAAGATTATGACAAAATAAGAGGTACGGGTGGATTAAAGATGTAGTTTACTTCTTAACATGTTAGTGAATAATGAGAGAAAAATCAGCCCAGGGAAGGCATCACTCACCTTGTAAGCTTTTAACCTTTCCCCAAAGGCCTGTCCAGCAAATCCCTTGAAGTCCCATGTTCAGCTACCAGCATTTTTTGCTACCCATCTTTTCCTTCCTTTCCTCCAGCCATCTTCTTGCCCCTTCCCCCCACTTCCTATTAAAAGGAAAGCTACTGAGAGCTCATAAGTAACAGACTCATGCTTTCAGTCAAAGGAGGGAGCTGAATAGCCTTCCACTCAGAGTTCAGCGGATCTGGAGTCAGGGCCCCTTCATTAATGAGAAAGGAATCTGTTCACCTTCTGAAACCTTTCAGCACTCCCTCAAGCTGCCTGAACCACACAACTTGCGTTTCTCATAAACTTCCCCACTGTGACCACAGTTCCATTTATCTCGTTCTCTCCTCCATCTCTTGAAAACTAAATATGCAAAGGTAATTTCCCTACTCTTTCTGGGTCTATGATCTTTCTTTGCTCATTAGGAGATGCCATTTCAAATTAATTTCTTTCTCTGGCTCCTAAACCCTTGGTTTCAGTGAAAAAAATAGTTGGGGTTAGAATTATATGCAAGAAAACATAACATTTGCATCAGGCTTGCCAGACATCTGTGCAGTGCAGGTCTAAACACTGGTTTTGATTCTCAGGCTCAGTGGTTTCCAATGGCAGTTTTTTCACTCAAACATCTTGTTTCAGTTCACACCAGCTGAGTTTTGTCTTGAGTTTACAGGGGTTAGAACAAACCCTGGAAACTCAAACGCAGAGCTCAACTGAAGCAACTGTCCTTTCTTTTGGTCCAAACTACATTACCACCTAAATGCTAAAATCATCCTTACCTCCTGAACCTTACCTCAGGTTTAGTGAAAACCTTATAAACCTAGCATGGTACCTGCTTGGTTTGGGAATGTTTTATTAACTCACTTATTAGCTCATTTTAAACTAATTCTGTATCATAAATATGAATATGTACTACATCAGGAATTATATACTTTCATTTCACATGTTGTCAGAAATAGGGAGGCATTCTTTGTCATTAATTTTTTTTTTTGGTCTGTATCTATACTGTCCATAATGTGAAAGGAGTAGTTACTATCAGTGAGGGAATAAAGGAGAATAAAGCAGTGGGGAAAGACATCACACATGATTTCTGAAAGAGACACAGAGCAAGTATCCAGTTGTTATGTTATTCTGTGGATGATCTCAATACTTTGGTCTGGGGAAAAATGTGTTGGTAGCATTCCTGCTGTTATCACATGGCTAAATAGAAATTACTTTTCTTGTTATAGGTGTGGGGGGAAAATGCATTGTATGTAGGAATGTGAATTTAAAAGGAATGGGAGTTGATAAGAAATGGATGTTTTATAGATGCAGTGTCGCTGAGCATTGGTTTAGGTTTGGGTAGTGCCTTTGACATGAGGTCGTTTCAGTTATGCTCAAAAATCTGAATCAATAGCCAAATTCAGACTTCTTTTGGTCTTTAGATCCATTCCACTTCAAGAGTTGTAATTTTTTATGAATGCATAACTGATACTGAACATTTTTCTGTTAATCTCGCTGGTGAAACCGTGCAGTATGGCTCTTTCTACTAAGAAAGAGAAAATAGTTTTGATTGTTGAGTTCTGTTTGTTATTTTATCTTGATGTTACACACAGCTTGAGGATATAGTGACTGACTGAACCTGAAAATCTGAGTGAAAAGTACCTAGAATCTTTGAATAAAAAAAGAGATGTCTTGTCAGAACAAGCCATGTGCAACAAAGATTTCCATGGCAGAAAAGAATGAGGAGAGAATGTACAACTGGAATACTTTCTATGGGATGTTAATTGCTATGAGTGCTGATTGCTTGCTAACTTAAACAGATATTGAGTGGTCAGAACCAGGGTATGAAATGCTGTCAGTAGCTTTCTCTGCCTGACAATCATGTAAAAGAATATTTTTTGATTGGAATTAGAGATGTAGCTCTAAGATTTTGGGCACAACCCACTGCTTCCCTCTGCTCCACTTCCACTTGGTTGTTGGGCTTTTTTCATACCTTAAGTAACTTAATTGAAAATAATCGGGTCAGAACGCAGGGATGAGGGTAGCAGCAGCAGCAGTGCTGTAGCTGTGAGTTAAGCTCCTGTTGCATCCAAAGGCCATCACTGCAGCGAGTGGCTGTGAAATGTGCCAAACTGTGTCAGCTTGTTGGGACTCAGCCACTGGCGCACGAACAGACGAGCAGTTGTTCCTGGTGCCAGTGGTGAATATCCTTCAGGCTCTGTGTTTGTGCTCCTGCCCGTGCCTACTCTTCCAGCTGTTGGGTGGCAATGCCTGCTGGCAGGCTCCTGGGCAGCCTACACAGTAGAGGGGGAGAGTTTGCTTCTGCTCTCCAGGCTTGGTTTTACACTAGCAGGCTTTTCTCTCCTCGCCATCATCTCAAGGCAGAGCCGGGCGCTGCTGCCGGCCGGGATGCGCTGTCCTCGGGCTGTGCCCTCGGGGTGCTCCCGTGACCCGGCCCCAGGTGTCCTCTGGCCTCCCTCACCTGCCTGGGCAGCTCGGCCTCCCTGCCCAGCCCCATGCCCCAGTGCTGCTCTGCCACCTCACAGTCCTCCTTGCTACTCTCTGCCCTTAGAAAAATTAAGAAATCAAAGTTTTCAAGTGTAAGACTCCTCCTCTCATTGCTTGGTGCTAGTACTGCTTTGAAAAGTAGCCACAGTAGTCTCTTGTACCTCGAAGAAGCCACTGAGACTCTGGGCTGACTCTCCCATGAGGTCTGTCCCCGAGGGATTGGGGAGAGCCTTGGGGCCCTGCTGTGGCAGGCAGGCAGCGAGGGGGTCCTGCTGCAGTCCCCAAGCTCTCACGTTTGCCTGTGGGGAACCTGAGAAAGGCAGAGGTGGAACTGTGGGCTGGAAGGAGAGCCTGGCTGCCCTGGACCTTTCTTCCTCGCCAAGTGCCATCTGAACATTTGACTTGCATTTTGCAGCACGGCTTGCCGTCATCCCTCAGGAAGCACAGGGATTGTTTGAGTCCCCATGGTGCCATGACCTGTTTTTTTCAGGATTTTTGCAGTTAGGATCACTAGGAAGAGCAAAACTCCTAGGCACAGCTGAAGCTCCTTGCAGTGACTAAAACTTGTGTGTTGCAGTAACAGCAAATGGCATGAGAAGTTTCAAGGACTGCTTGATCCTGAACTGTTCCCTGCAGATGTGCCCAGAAGAAGTTTATTTAAAACTTGTGTTCCTATTTCAGTTTTCTGAGAGGAGCACTCAACCGCTATTAAATTCTGCCGATCAGAAAATAAACTTTTTGTGTCATCTATCTTCTGTATTCTTCTGATTTTAGAATTGATTTAAAACTTCTTTACTCTTACAGGGCCTGCTCTGACTTTTTCAGGTAGGCAAAGAGTGTGATCTTTTGAATTATTTAAGGCTATGCTGAACTTTTTAATTTCTGCCTGTTTACTTTTCTATTCCTACTAAATTTCAGAAAAGGCTAAGAGGGGGAAAATGATCTCTGTTTATTCATACAAAACATCTCTGCAAGTCCCACTCTTGCCCCCCAAGGAAGGACCATCCTTAAACCAATTTAAAATTTAGGGCTCTAAGCCCACAGCCTTCTGTTTTGTTACTGCTGAGGTTAACAAGTCAAGGGTCGTGGCATTAATCAGTGACTATGGTGCAGAACAGTTGCTAAACCTGTGGTGAAATTTGAGCCTGCTGTCATGGGAACAGAGTGGGGAAGGCAGCGTTTGGGAGGTGCCAGCCTTACCCTGGCCAGGGGGAGAGCCCACTAAGGGCACCTCTGCCTGGAGCACTGATGATGACATCTCTGTGTGTGTGCATGCTGCATTTAATCTTAATTTATGGATGTTTCCTCTATTCTTTAACAAGTCAGCTGGAGTCTGTTCCCTAAAAATTAATGTCAGTCGTCACATATCTGATTATTGGTCTGGGTGGTGAGAAAGTACCAAAGAGTAAGGGCAAACTCCACAACCCCTGAAGTTTCTGAGATGTTATCTCAGTCCAGTGGTGACTGATGCCCTAAATTCTTCTTTACTCAGGTCACAAGTTTTCTTTAGCACAAACAACCCTTAAAGGAGCTGTTAGCAGTGTGTACAGCTTTTACAGTGCAGTTCTGAGTCACCATACTGGAAGATACACATGTAATTCCTGTCAATTTGTTGTTATTAATTACAAGAGAGGACTATTTCATGCAGATTGTCCCTTTCTTTCATGCAGTCAGACAGCCTGACTTCTTCATTTTTATTGTTTAATTTGTGATCAAAACAGGAAGATGCTGCTTTTGTTAAGAAATCTATCTAAATTAACAGATTGTTATTTCTTTCTTTAGAATACACAAATCAAATTTCATGGTCTCATTCTGGGCAGAAAATCTTTTCTCCTGGGTATCACCAGTCTACAGGGAAATTATTGCACTTTAATATAATTCCTGAAACATTAATCACAGAGACTATGGTTTTGCAAGAGGCAAAGCTTTAGTTGTTTGGAGTCTGTTAAGCTATTTATTTACTGTGTGTTCTCACTCCTCCCTTAAGACCTTCAGAAATGAAAAATATAAGGGGATAGCAGTTCCTTTTCTCATTTAAGTATGCAAACATGGTTTCAGAGCTCTTTTTCCTGTGGCAAAAGCAAGGTCAGAGATAATATAATGTGTCTAAACTAGATTCTGGTTATAATTTGAAAGCATTCAGTACTGCTGTCTGGTTTTAGTCCCAACAATACATTATGGATGCCCCCTGGCACAAGGCAGAGAAGCCTGGCAATTGCTTCAATTTGTCCCCAGTCCCTGCCCATAGACCTGGGCACAATGCAGAGGTCTGGTCATAGCCCGCCTCAGCTTAGTGTGTTTCCTGCAGCTTTGCTGTCCTGACTTGCCCATCTACCGCAAGTAGTGCAGCATTATTCGTCCTCATTTCAAGTGTTTATCAAAGCCAGTGATAGATGTTTTCCAGCTCTGTGTTTGCAGACATCAGCAGGTGAGATAAAGCTACCCTCAGTGTGGTAGGGCTGTTCTAGGTTACTTTCAAACACCCAGTTTTGCTAAAAGAGTTTCATGGATTACTGAGATTTACAGTACCAGTTTTAGGATTCACTTACTCTGTCTGTAAGGAAGGCTATTACTTGAATAAAAAAAAGCAATGTGCATTTCTGTTATTGGTGGTGGCCAAAGCAGTAATGGAATGCCTGTTGCTGATGATAAACAGGTGCCATCCCTGAAAATAAATTAAATTTTGGCCAGACTACATCTAGATGGTATTTGCCTAACTTTTCGCCTTTTGTTGGATAAATTCTATTGCTTTTGCGGATTATATTTATTTTAAAACATGTTTCTCATTAAAAAAATAAAATTAAAACACATCAGAAAAATTAGACCTATTTTCAGTCTTCTATTTTTTGCTATCAGTTTCCCAAACTATTTCCTTCCTCAAGGGATTTAAATATATGAACTTCTAAATACAGAGATAGGCACTTTCTCTTCTTCTGTTTCTTTTCTTTTTGAGGGATTTAAAGTTTTTCTGTGCTTGTAAGGCTGGAGCCCTGGAGATTTGAAGCTGCTTTCATCCTCCAAAATGTCAGCACTTTCAAAGAAGTGGGTTCCTGTACACTTCTTTTGACATGCTCTGTAATACTTTTCAGACTTGGCTTGGAAGCTCTTTCTCTGCAGGTGAGAGGCAATATGGGCAGGAGACACATTTATACCTTAGACTCTGGCTAAAACAATCACCAAGGAGAGGAAAGCACCCTGACACAAGCAAGCTGTGCGTAGTCCAAATGATTGACAAAAATTTTGCATCTTCACCCTCTTCTTTCTGAAGTTTGCAAAGCATCAAAGTCATGCATGTGAGAGCCAGCTTTAGGGTGTCTTGGCTTTCTGTTCCTCTAATGGGAAGGCACGTGAGAAACCCTCATGCAAAACCAGTGGTGTCAAGTCCATTTCTGTCAGTCTGTGATCTACACAGAGCAAGAACTCTCGGCCTCCAGCTAAAGTTTCCTCTTTCTGGGTTGCAAAGTACCAGGTGGCAGAGCTGGAGATTTGCTTAGGCTTATGCAGGACTCCAGCACGTCTCGTGGTTGCACCAGAAGGTGATGGGAAACAAAGGGAAATGGGGAATGGAAATAAATCCTCTTCCTGGTAACCCAAGCCAGCAGTGGTAATGAAGAGCCAGAAATTGACAGGACAGGAGAGGAACATAGTTACTGCTGCCAAAGACAGCTGGGCACATAGTGGATTAGTGTGGAGAAGGAGTCAAAGCAGGGTGCACAAACCTGCTGGGGCAACAGCAGGAGGGGTGGCTGAGCTGGGAAAGTAGTGCATGGAAGGAGAGAATGCAGAAAAGAGGGTGAAGAAGTAGGAACACAGAAGTGAGACAAGGTCTATTTGACACTAAGGCTATTTAAGACATCTGAAAAGTTGTTTTCTCCACACACATGTACTGCATATTACTTCCCTTGAGGAAGGAAAGGTTCCTCCCATGTTAATATGAATGAAGAGTTTCAGTGCAAATGTCCTCTTAGATTTGTGTCATATATATTGTGGGCAAAAATAAATGGCTGTGGGGTTTTGCAAACAAAAATATGTACTTGCAACAAAAATTATTGGATTGTTCAATTATTATTATGTTTTAAATTCTGTATGATGGTGTTGAGGAATGGTTACTTCTTCCTTTTGGTTTATGCTCAGGATTTCATTGTTTTTTACAGCTGTCATACCACTTGCTTAATGGTTTAAGCAAAGGCATAAGTGTAACATAATTAGAAGATATTATTTGATAATGCAGGAAGGGAACTTCTGAACAGTTTTATGTGGGTGATGAACTGTATTATTCCAAAGAAAAAAACCTAGTTCTGGCTGAAACCTCCTCCCACAATTTTCAACCCTTAAAGCATAAAAAATTGATCTACTCTTTCTGGGCAATCCTCAGAATATTGGGTTTTTTACATCCTCAACCTGCAAACCATAGTTTTTCAATGTAAAAGCTGTTATTACATCTTAATTGAAGTCTGCACAGTAATAACCTACAGGTAAAATTTTGCAGAGTATGAACATATATTGTGTGAATTTATTGGGGTTTGGAGTAATATTTATGGGTATAGATAGATGAATGTCATTAAGTTTAAATATCCCAGAGTGTATTTAAACCAAGTTTATTTAAAATAAATCCATAATGTTCATTCTCTTTATTCTTAATTTTAAAATTCCTTTTCAATGGAATGTTAATTGCTTGTCAAATCGATCAGTAATGTATAAGAAAATTTCTATTATAAAAATACCTGGGATTATATTAAGAGAAAATCTGCCCCATTTTTTCTGAGTGAAAAAGGAATGACTAGTTTAAGAACAGGGTGAGAGCATTTCTAGGACTTAAAAAAATCTTAGCATTTGTGAGAAGGATCAAAGCAGCAACCTGGAATATGTATTTTCATATGTATGTTTAAGAAATAACATTTTATATAGAAGAAAGTCTTGGATGTCTTTTTTTTTTTTCCTCTTGATATGTTTTTTCTACTCTCACGGAAATAAAACAAGCAGCTAGATGCAGTGTCCTGGCATGCTAAACTGGCATGAAACACACAGTTCTTGTTCTGCTTCATGTTACTTTATCCTTCAAAGCATACAAGTATCAAATTTGGAAGCTCTTGTTTCGTGAGTCCCTGAGATTTCCAGGTTATCACAGTGTGACGTTTTCTGCCAGGGGTGCTACTGAGTGGGACGGATGTGCTACAGCTTCCCTACTGCAAATAGGAATGTTTATTTTACTCATGGGATACTAATTGCTTAGCTGTCCTGTTTTGCAAAGCTGTGTGAAGATAAGGAGAGGGAAGGAACACGAAGAAGAAAGGCAAATTCAAACCATAGGTTTGGGGCTGTCAGAGGGAGTAGGTGTTATACGTGAGAAGTAAAGGTGTTGGTAAAAGGAGTGACATTTACTGAACTTATTGCTCAGGCTCCTTGTAGTTCAGCTGTGCCTACTGATGATATTTGTAAAGCAGCCCACTTGTAAAAGAGGAAAAACTGACCTAGTACTGCAAAAGGTAAAAAAAAAAAAAATCTCCAACATTCATTCTGTCTAAATCTAAAAATATATTTTGCAATTCAGAGCAGTCCTTTTTTTTCCCTTCAGAACTATCAAATCTGTCACATAAAAAGCTTATATCAACACAGAGCATGTATTACATTAGAAGCATTTAATGCCAATAAGTAAAGCCTGTTGAAAACATAAGAACAGGTGTAGGGGTCTTTAGCTATTATGTGGATGCCATATGGCTCAGCTGTGCAGTTCTCTGAACTGAGTCTTCAGCTGTCCTGCATGAGTGAAACATCTAAAACTAAACGTGCCAAGGGAGACAATTGATACAAGGTTTGCTGCACAGACAGCAAACCAACCTGCTCTTTATTTACTCTTGAAAATTTTGATAGGGAAAATTAGCTAGGCAGCATTTTGACCGTGTTGTTATTTACTCCAGTGAAAAAAATGAAAATCTTTGGTGGGTTATTTTCACGCCATTAAGCTCCTGAAGGCTGACTACTGTGAAGGACATAATGCAATATGTAGTTGTCAAGTTTGGGATTAATGTATTAGGATGCATTGTTAGTAAAAATCAGTACTTGTCACATCTGGGTGAGTCCCATGAGCTATAACCATCTTGAACATCTCTATTGTGCCAGTTGTTTCCAATTTTGTTTCCTACTCTGCAGAATTTCCCAGGAGATGTGATGGTCAGTAGCGGGCCAAAGATGGGCTTCAGACCTAATCTAATCAATATTGTGACAAACGTAATGAAAGGAGCTGTGTCACCTTGGAGTCCCAGGAGGTTTCATCAGCTTTGCTCCTAATGGGATGTGACAGCAAGGCTGATCTGTGTCTCCTTAGGACAGGACAGAAGTTGTGCAAGGGCTGGTGCAAGGATGGCTGCGTGACAAAGGGTAATCTAAGTCCATGGCAATTGCAGCTAAAGACTGAAACTAGAGGTCCTTAGAAGTTAAAGCATTACATAGCTATTTCAATAAACTTCGTTTTCAAGTGAACCGTTCAGGCATTTATTATATTTTCAGTTCCTCTAATAAGTCATCTGCATTAAAAAACAGTAACTTGTTCTGTTTCTGTGGGAATGTTCTGAAGTTGGTTTCACAGTTTAGAAGGCTGTAGTCACTGTCTTTATATGTATTCCAAGCAAAGCACTTCCATTCCAGTTCTCTGTAATGGTTTTTGATTTTATTTGTAATTCCCCCTTTTTGCATTCACATCCAATAAGATTATTTGTCCCCCAGTGTGTGAATTTTGCATGAGGCTCAAGTCAATGATTACTTTTTTCCTGTAATTTCCTCCCTTAGCACTTCTTTACCCTAAGTGTAGTGCTGCCCTGGTAGACTTCACTGATGCATTCTGGTGTGCAACCTCAAATTTTTGTGTCCTTGTAGTTTTGGAACAGTAGCTTTGCTAAAAAATATTTTTATGATAACTTCATTTTCTGTGATCAGGGTTGCATATATTACCAAAACTGACAAGTTTCTGCCCTTAATTCTTATGATTCCTTTTTCTCTGCTCATCTAGGTTCAACTACTTGCCTCATCTGCCTTTATAGTTTCTCTGTTCTTAAGTATTGGCCCCATACTGTGATACTCTTTCTAAAAAGTTATTCTCAAGGCATTTACTTGCTTAGTCTCTTTAACTTCCTCCTCAAGATAAATGGCAATTACTGTCAAAATGTTCTCATGCATAGAAATCCTGTGACATGTAGATCTCTTGAATATCTGGAAAGCTGCAAAGATATTACCTAAGTAACTATCAGTGTTGGACAAAAGTTCTTGAATATTATTCCATCTCATTGGGGAACTAACCTAACTAACCTTTTAAGTTTCCCATGAAAATTTACCTACTCATAGGACTTTTTAAAATGAAAACACCAATTTTGTCTGTCCTTTAATGTAAGAGCAAGTTGTTTCTCAATCTCATTTTCAATTATTCAAGTTCTCCTCTCTAAGGATTTCCATAAATTGCCTTGATATGTAAATAGTGGAGCAAAGCTGCCTTATACTTTTGACTAATCCTGCAATTACATTCTGTAGAGCCTTTTTACTTTCTTTAATATGGAACTAAACCCTCCTCTCACCTACTCCTTTACATAACCAATGCACTAAGAATTATGGACATGACAGCAAAATCCAGCTTTTAAATCCCAGGCACAGTAGCTGCGTGCTGTTGCTGCTCAGCGTTTCTTTCTAATAAGCTGTATGCAGTGCAGTATCTTGTTAGGTCACTTGAAAATCGTTTCTCAAGGGATTGCATGACTTATGTGTATCAGGTCCCTACCAATCCACTTACAGCTTAAATGCACCAGAGAGAGAAACCTAGCCCAGAATTGTATCTTATTTGTTGCAGCAGAAGCCTTTATTTTGCTGTACACTACCATGATAGTGTTTTTGATGTAGCAGAAGTTAAAATGAAAACATCCTTTTGCAGTTTTTTTTTTTGAAAGTAAAACCTATTTTTTTGATCTTATGGAAAATATTTTTTATTCTGATGCATAAGGTAACAGAAGGTGCATGTTGCAATTCAAATGCCCTGTTACTCTTGAAATTTCAGCATTCCTGCTTAACTTGGAAAAAGAGGGACTGAGAGAAATCTTTGGAAAAAAGTACCCATCTTTGCTGCAAATGTGAAACTTGATTACTGATGTTCTGGAAAGCATCACCTGAGTTTGGGATGGGTTGACTCCAAAAGACATTCAAACAGCGCTGTAAGAGAGCTTGGATTCTGTGTTTATGATGCAGTGTCCTGACTCGCTTTAAACTTACCTACACAATACTGAAACCATCTCACTTGGTGAATATTCATTCAAATCTAAGTTTCTGCCTCTTCTGTTACTCCCTTCCAGAGGGAAAAAAGTTCACTTACAACAGTAACGTGAAATATTAACCTCTTTTTCCATTTCTCCACGCCACCATTGCATAAAGCTACCACCATGCAATCTTCCTTCTGGCTGGTATCAATTTGTTACAAGCGACCTAATCGTGACCTAATGCACCGAATATCAGTGAATTTATGACCTGCATCACGATTTTAAACGTGCATTCTCTGTAGCATAGCATCAAATCACTTCGTCACGCGCGGCTGAACTCTGCCGTCCCCCGCACAGAGTTCCTGTCCCTGTAGTTTTCCTGGAGCTGTGTGTGGCTCCAGCAGAATGAGGAGCAGACCGAGGAGCCCATAGCGCTGTGCAGACTTACCTGGCTCTCCAGGACCATGTCCTGTCCGGCTGGGGCACCCCGGAGCCCGTCCCCGCTCGGCGCTGTCCCGGGAGCCCGGCGCGGCCGTGCCGCTCCTCTGGCCGCGCTCAGGCGAGGCGCGCAGGAGTGAGCGCAGCCCCGGCTTCCCGTTACCATTATACCCAGAAAAAAAAAAACCAAAGTGCTGCGGAAGGTGCTGCACGAGAGGAAATTCTGAGTCTCGGCCCTCCGTTACGTAGGTGTCATGTGCTGGGCACTGGCTGGGAACTTCCATCTCTGCCGTCCTTAACCCACAGTGAAACCAGGCTGTTCGCTGCTTCCCCTGCCTTTGGGGTTACGGGAATTGGCATGCTAGCTAAGACCTGGGCACAGATATTGGGAAGGAGAGGAAGCAGATTTGGACATTTCTAGTTGGCTGATTTCTTCTATCATTGCTGCTAAAATTACTCCAAAATTCCTGTTTTGGTGTAGTATGACTTAATTTGTAGTTTTCTGGGGGATTCTGTTGGTTCGGGTTTTTTGGCAGTTTTGTTTTGTTTTTCATTTTAATATAAAATTCCTACAAAGCTACCTAGAAACTCTTAACAATGTTTTCTATGGAAATCTGACAGCTAGGAGCTAACACTCTGGAATTAAACTTGTTGACTTTATTATTATTTTTTTTTTAATCAATTATTGTTTGACCATTCTTTGTACTTGATTTTTGCATAGTGATGTGCAATGCATACCAGAAGTTCTTCAGAAGCTCACTTAAATAATACAGGAAGAATTGTAGATGTATTCTGTTTGGACACCTGAATCAGTAGTAATAAATGAGAAATTCTCTCCATTCCATATATGTCAACAGTGTAAAATCTTCCAAGCAGAGGCAAATCAGTAAGTAGTGAATGTTCTGTGTAGGTAATTTAGTTTGTAGTTACTGAAGACTTCATGTTAGTGGTGAGGTGGGTTTTGTTTTGTTTAAAGGTAGAGAAATTTTAATAAGGATGTAGAAATAAATAGACTAGACAAACAGAACAGTTGGTAAGGAATGAGGAAGACAGCAGAGGTGATGGCAAAAGACAATGACATAACTTGGTGGAAATGGAACTGACGTTTCTATACAGGAAATAGGAAGGAACAGTTCAGAAGGGGAAGGTAAGAAGACAGGGATATGATTATATGCTAGGAGGGGACTTTTGGTAGAGGTTAGAGGAATATACTTAATTTAGGCTTGCAGAGGATGAGATTTTTAAAATAGACACTAGTGATGGGTAAAAATGGTTTGACTTTACCAGGTGAGGTGTGTGTTTAGGAGCACAGAATGAGTCCCATAATCTGGGATTTGTCTGAAACAACAGAAAGCAAGGATGGGAGGACAGGGATTGTGTTTTGAAAGCAAATGTCAACAATATGGAATTTTGCAATGAACCATTATTGCAATGTGCTTGCCGGCATTTCCTAGTGCACAGTTTGGCTTCAGGCAGTTCCAAGAGGTATTCTTCTGCTCTCTAACATCTGAACTAAATTTTATTCAAGTCTAAGTCTGCCCAATGTGATTTCGCAACAATATAGATCTCTAACTATAAATTATCCTACACCAGTGCTTTCAAATTAAAGAAAAATCTTTTATGTAAGACTCATATAAAGTAAAATAATACTTACTTTGCATTTCTTTACAGCAGCTTTGCACAGTGGTTCTGCCATCCAGCCTTTCCCAGTGGGTGGATTTCCAGCTATTTCACTCTATGATTTTTGTCATGTGTCTTGCCTCCTTCCCCTTAAAATGAGGGGTGCAATGGATTACTATGAGAACACACTGCTAATTTGCACTGAAAATGCATTGTAGCATCAGAATAAAATTTGACATACATATTTTCAGAGAGGGGAGTATCATAAGAGGGAAATAGGACAAATTATGGTATACAAAAAGGGAAAAAGGCAGAATTTTAAATACTTGGTGCCAAGAGAAAGGCAATAGGAAAAGTTGGAAGGGTTAAACCCCCCCAGTTCAAATCCACCAGTGACAGCAGTTTTTTAGTAGTCATTAAGAAGTTATTTCTAGTAAAATACCAATATTTATATTGCTAAATTTACTAGTCATTAAACTGTTTCCCAGAAAACTTGGAATTGAGAATTTTATTCCTTAGCGCAGTTATGATCATAGAAGAATATGAAATCTTTTCTTTTCCTTCGTGAAAAGTACTATCACAGCGTAAAGAAAAATGACAGCACAATCATATTTCATCAGGATGATGTGTACGTCCTTAACTATATGTGTTTAAATGTGACATAAAAATAAAGAATATGGAGAATCAGGCAACTATTCTGTTGGCGGCTAAGGTAAAATGAATTGAAGAGAATTCAGGTTTGAGCTGTTCAAAGACACCCTGTAGTTATTGTAAACATAGAGATTATTCACCTCAGAACAACTTGAAAACCATTTTGTAGGTTTTCAGTAGTTCTTGCATTTTTTTCCCTCTTTTTTTTCCTCCTTTCTACTGGAAATGTGCTGTTGCTCCCTGACTAAGTTGAACTTTGTTGTGATTACTACTGCTGATTTGGGCGCTGTCTGTCATTTCAAAACTTTTTTCTTTTTTTTTCTGAATATGAAATTAAACCAGAGCTGTGAGCATCCTGGCTGGTGCCAGCCACATGGGGCACTAACCTGAGCTGCTCTTCTCTGAGCAGATATTTCTTTAGCACTGAGGCCTCTGCCTTTAACCACTTTGAATTACTTGCTGGAATTAAATATTGAGGGAACTTGACAGACTAGCAGAATACGCACACAAAACTAATTTCTCTTGAAAATTGGGGTGAAAAATAACACTTATTTGCCCAAAAGTTTAGTACGTGGCTGAATGTATAAATATTTACACCAAGTAGGGTAGGTGTCAGTTATGAGAGTGATAATGACTTTATGGCCATAAGGAATTAAGGTCTAATCTTCATATACTTGTACCTCCAAGTCTGAATTATCCAGAGTGTTTCAATGTTATCAATGAATTTTGTTTTCAGTTAGTGCTTGATCAAACTCTCACCTTAAACCAACTTTTAAATAATATTTAGGGTCCCTGTGTTCTTAATTAAACTCTGAGTTAATTTTAATTCAATATAAAAGTTTTAAAAGCAAAATCATATTTCTTTGATTTTCATAATCAAAACAGAAGGAAAGACAGGCATTAAGCAAGAAATATCAAAAATACATTTTTGAGTTGGATATATATTTTTTTGTTACTTTCATATGATGCAAGATTTTTACATGTTAATAATATCATTGAAGAAATGCTGCTCCACTTCCTGCAGGAAGCAAAGTGAAAATGTTGGGGTTTTTCATGTTTGTTTGTGGTTCTTCTTAAACAGTACACGTGTTCCTGATTTAGATGGGCTTCTCCAACAGTTATGAGGATGAAAGTGGTTTGTCTATAAATATTAAGAAATCTTCTGGCAGGCCTTCCAAGCTCTGCTGCAGATGCCATCAGAACCTCAAGCAGCAGGAGCAGACCACTGTGCTTAGTTTCGGCTATTAGTAAACATGGTTACCAGGAGGCCACTACATTTATGTAGCTTCTACATCAAGTTGGATTTTTTCCGATAAAGTAGTGATGTGCAAAGCATTCTAAGGCAAAGTTTGTCTTGATTCCAACACTAGCAAGATGTGCTTTTAGCTGCTGGGTTGTGTTAAGCGCAGGTATGGATGCAATCAACACTTTTTCTGTTTCCCTGTTCAGCCTCTTGCGTACATCACGCATGACTGTGGGGGAAGGTGGGTGTGCCCACGCAGGGTTAAAGTAGGCTGTGACTTCAGAACACTGCAGACAGGCAGCTTCCCCTTTTTTGTAAAGAGGGCAGCTTCCTGCTAGCACTGATACTGCAGAATGTCTGTAGAGTGGAAACCCCCACCCCTCTCAGAGCGTTGTGTAGTGGAACCTACTGCAAGGGTATAAAACATAATGGCATGTTTATTTTTGGAGAAGCGGGAAACTACTGTGGGAGTAAAAAAGTTCTCATGGGGTTTTTTCATCATTCACCCAATTACTTGTATACAGTGATGTGGAAGAGAAGAGGAAAAAAAGCTAATAAAATCCTATAGAAATCACAGAATTGGAGGATATTTTTGAAAAGTTGGATAATAGCACTTATGTCTCTTCTGCATTTTCCTTGTAGAGATGTTAAGATAATACTAACGATGTCCCAAATATATTTTTTCACTATTTGAGAGCTGTTTATTGGTGAGCCCAAGTGCTTTTGTTTTTTCCTAATGTAAAAACCCTTCTATGCTGCTGGCTTCAAATTAGATGCACTACACTTCCCTAGAAAGCTGTATGAGTGCTGTCTTAGAAGTATGAATTACAATCTAACCTAATTTTGTGAACACAGACTTCTTTTACCATTGGAAGCCACCGGCTTTGGAAGAAGTCACTTGTTTTGTGTCCATTTTTGATGTGTAAAGGTTGGCTCCAAAAGTTTAGCAACAGAGTCAATTTCTGAATGTTACTACTGCAGTTTAGTTTTGCTGTGCATTATCTCTAAGCTCTGGCAAGGCTACTGCAACATATGAATACGGATTTAATTTCCTTTTTTAATTTGTTTTTTATCTGCATAGTGGTTATATTTTGACTTGCACTTCATTATAATGCAAAAAGTTGTCCTAGTGTCTCCTCTTGCTTGGCATCGCTTTGTTACTATCATTTGTCAGTGCCATTGATTCTGACCTAGAACAGGGGACTCTTACAGGATTTTAATAATTTTTTACCAAAAGGGAGGGGATGCTTGTCATGAGAAAGAAAACAAGTGGCATGGTCTGATACAAGGGCAATAATCTGGCCTTGGAAAGGTGGTTGTTAGTACTATTACTCTAGAAGGGGATTTGCAAGGATTGTGGGGGCTAAGCATTATTTAATGTTGAAATTTTTATTTTTAGTATATACTTGGAATAGTTAAAACAAAAGTGAAAAAGAATAGTTGGGGTTTTTGAATATGTGGGAATTTTTAACTTTTTTTAATTTATAATCATTTAGCAAGCAGGGAAAATTTTGAGAAAAGAGTTCTTGGGTGAATAAAACTGTTCCCTTTCAGTTTTATTTTAAGTAGGAAAGAGGAAGCACTCTAGAAAAAGACCTAGAATACAATTTCATGATGTCTGATTTGTGGCTTTCTGAAGATTGTCTTTGATTGCTCAATACAACTTGTTTAAGAGAGTGCCAGTGAGAAAGAAAAACTGCTCGAAATCATCCTCCCTATTTGAAAAAAAAGGCTCTTTTGCTTTTTTTCCCCCCTGACAACAACGCAGCGATGGAAGCCAGATTTGATTATGTTTGTCAGTTAAATTTTAAAAATACGACACGTGAAAATGTATCAGGAAAACATGTAGTTTATGACTGATACAATCTTAATTTTTTCCTTGAAAATGGAGATAAATTTCCCTTTGGCTATCGCTGGTACTATGAGCACAGGTTAATGCCTAGCAGAGGAAGTGAAAATTGGTAATTCCTCACAAGTGTGTAAGAGCACATCTTCCCAGCGGTGCAGGTGCCCCTGGCTGTGCTGCTTTGAATCCTGCCTGGGTGTGGTGCAGGTTGATGCTGTCAGAGGCACTCGCTGGGTTATGGAGGTGGTGCAGAGCATTAGCCCAGGGCTTTACACCACAGAGTGGGACTTGGGTTGTGGAGCTAATCGCAGCGTTTGGGGGAAAACTCACTCCCATGGTTAATTTATATGCATGTAAAAGGTGGAGTGATCCTGCTTTTTTGGAAAGTGACCCTGGGATGTTGTGTTTTAACCTCAGGCTTTATCTACAGCTTGTTTCATGCAAAAAGCTGCTCTTAGACTTGAAATACTTGTTACTCCCTGTGGCACCTGTGCAATTATGTACTCAATTTTTAAAAAGCATGGAGAAATACAGAGAGAAATAAAATATTTTTATTTCACAGTGGTTTCCCTATGATCTCTCTTCTTTTGTTGTTAAGCAGGCACTGTTTACTGTTAAATAGGATTGAGTGATTTCCATTGCTTTTTCTGCAATTTGTTGGAGATATTCTTGCCATAGTGATCTAGAAGGTATTAAAGGTCTCTATTACATTATACTTTCAATGCTTCTCAGAAGAACTACATGTGAAATAAAGATGCACACCTTAGACCACAACCTGCATGATCCTATCTCTGCCAGGACTCATCTGGCAAGAGCCAAGCGTGGCCATTTGTGGAAACATTTCATGGTGGCAGTAAGTGTTTTGTTCACCTGAGTTTTCCTCATGTTGGCAGCACTGCAAAGACCACAATCCCCTGTACTTCAGGTGTAGCAGTTCATAGCAGAATGTTGCTCCTTTACAAAGAAATGCAATGTTTTGCTACCCATGATTATTATGGAAAAATATGGCATGCCTGCACTCTTGGCAGTTTAGCTCTGTTACATTACTATAAATGTGATTAAAACAATGTAATCTTGGTAGTGTCTGAAGACACAAGCTGGGACCATGTCCATCAGCTGGTTGTGCTGCAAGTTCCTTTGTGAGCTGTATTTTATCTCCCTTGTTTCTTGCTTGATACATGGCTATACTGGCTTTGATTCTTATTTTTCTGAAGCATGGAAGTAGAAGATGGAAAAATGTATTTGTCAATTACTTAACCATCTCCATCATGACCAGTCACCTCCAACCATGAACACTTTTATTTCAGTATTAAAAACTGGAAAATGGCAACTATTTGGTTGCAACCATCCTAGGCCTTACTGTTTCATTATGTAGAACTCTTGGTGATGTTGAATAACGAGCTCAAATTACTTGCATTAAGTCTGCGCCTTTTTTGTTGTGTTTGTTGAAAAGTGTTTCAATTTGCAAGTCAGAAGGGGAACTTCTGGCTGTAGAACTGCTGTACACTTTTCAGGAAATAGGCTATTTACTGGGGTTTTCCTTGGTTAAGCAGATTTCTTGGCATGGGCTCAACGTGTGCAAGTTTTAAGCCAGGTTTTCCTTGGCCTGTCTCCATTCCTGGGTCCTATATCCACTTTTAATCATCTTTTTTAACGCAAATATATGAGGTCACGTCACAAAGGAACATTGATTTCTTCTAAAAAAAAAAAAGGCATCGTTTGGTGAATCACTTGATATTTGCATTAATGATGAACCATTATTTGTCTCTTACTAAAAAGTGAAAAGTTGCACATCATGGAGAAAAGTCGGCAGTTTTATTGTGTTTTGGGAACTGTGTTTTGCTTTATTTATATTCAGGTCGTTCTCTATAGCTTCACTGTTCAGTGAAAGCTCAGTGTTGGTGCTTTCAGCTATTCTCTGTGGCCACAGCCTTGTCTTTTCTGGTGTCCCTCAGTGTGTGTCCCAGAATAAAATGAGGATCCTCCAAAGAATGTGATGCTTCAAGCAGCCACCTCATGTGACCAAAGCAGAAGCTGTGGAAAAAGCAACTGTCCCTAATTCTGAAAGGAAATACCCAGCAACTAAAAAAAAAAAAAAATCCAGGTCGGAAAGCACCAGAAGTTTCCCACTTAAATCTTCAGCATTTTTGTTGTTTACAGACGACTCAAAACTCCTTAATCTCAAAATGGTTTATAGTCTCTATATGAAAATTGTTATAAAAGGTGCTTGAAAGTGATACTCTGGAAGAACATAAAGAGGTTTGAGAAGCAGGCCTTATTCCAGGAAAAAAGACAATATCAAAGAGGATGCCAGAATAATTCTGGAAAGAAGAGGGGCTGGTGTTGCAGCCAGGATGTGTTTCATTGGTTTGAAGTGAAAAGGAAGCAAAGAAACACTTGAATTTTGCACACATTATGAAGCCATAAAAAACCGGACATACATTAAGAATTAGAAATTCTCTGATAATAAAATATTGCTTTTATGGTAATAAAATAAAATAATATGGTAACAAAAGAGTGGTCACTTCAGGATCTGGGCTGAGGGCCAGCAGAGAGTGAACTCTGCTTCTAGTATGAATCACCATGTTGTTGTCTCAGTGACACGTTATTTTCCTGGTAGATACAAAGGACTGCTCTATGGAAGATTGACTTGAAAGAGTAAATAAAGGTTGCTGTGACAAATGAAGCTGGGGAAAAAAACATGCCACAACTTGGTTGCCATTCTGCACACTCTAAAGAAAACCTCAGCCAGTGGCTTCTTACCTTGTGGCTGTGTGCCATGGACAGTAGAGAGCACAATTCTCATCAACCAGGGTAAGGTGGCATAAGAAAATGCAAGGCATGTAGCATCAAAGTACTAAAGGGTTGATTTTTTTGGTGATATCCTTCCTTTATTGAGAATTTGTTTGACCATATTGTACATGGATGTACTTCTGCATTTCTTTGTCATGTAATTCAGGTAGAAGCATTCCCTGCCTCTTACAGTTTATTTCTGGATGAAGTTTCATTGCTAAGTGTCTCCTTCTTTGGGTTGTTTTTAGTCTCCCACACTGCATTGTGGTGCTTTTATCTATTTATTTATTTATTTCAAATGAGTATATTAGCCTGTGTTCTCTCACTATCACATAAAGCAAAAAACTAGAGAGAATTAAAAATTCTATGTTCCATCATCTTACACCCCAGATCAGTCTGGATAAAAGAATGGGATAAGTACTGGAAACTAATGCTGTGCTGTTCATAGCCTGCAGCTTATTTTGAAAAGTTAACAATTCCTAGTCATTCTTTTGTTTAAATCAACAACTTGCTTTTAAATTAGCTTCGTGCAAAGTTTTTTTTTCTTGTTTTGTCCACAATGTTATGGATACTGTCACAAACTGCTATAAACATCTTAGGGATTTTATTGACAAACTGAATGAAATAACTTAGAAAAGCTATCTGAAGAAAAACCAAAACCAGCAGTAACTTTTCCTTTGAGTAACTGTGCATCTCTCTGCCCTCCTCTTCTCATAACCAGTGAGACAGGGAATGTTATGATTTGGTTCTGAGATTGCCTCACAACAGAAATTCTTCCTTCCAGTTTACAGTTGGAAAAACTGCCAGTGTGTATTTCTGTTTCTTAGGAAAACTCATTAGCACTACACCTTTGCTATGATGAGAAAAACATGACCAAGAAAGACATCTTTGGTAATTACAGAAATGAGACAATCATCACAAAGAGACACAGGAAAAAAATGAAAGAAAACCACTGTTGCATGCTGAAAATTATTAAGAACTGTGCTTCCAAGTTCCTCCTCTGTTTTAGCAATTACTTTATGCATCTGTCGCCAGTATCTGCTAGTAGTTCTTTGCATTTAGGTTTCCCCACTATGCAAGCTGATATCATCTTGGTTTTTTCGATTGCTTGGTTGGGTTGTTTTAATTCGGTTTTAGGGTGGGTTTTTTGCCCTTTTTTTGGTTTTTTTTTCTTTCTTTCTTTTTTTCCTTTCAGACATTTTTTCCCTCTTGCTGATTATGTGGGAGGTGCAAGTCAAACATGATGAGTACGTGAGTACCCAGGAATGGTTTTCCTAAGAGCAACAACACAAGAAAAAGGCTCCCCAGGGCATGGTCGGGTGCTGGTGTGTTCTCTGCAGCTCTATGTGGTGCCTCCATGCAGATAAGCCCTTCCTGCCCTTCCAGCCTTCTGTTTTATAGTTGATCTCAAGAGAATCAGCCTCAATCTGACAGACATGGTGAAGTTCAGAGGTGACCAGGCGACCTGGTGGATGTCCCTGAGCTTGTTTAGCAGAGCATGATATCCACTGTGTCATACACTCATCTATGCTTCCAGCGTGCATAAGTGTGACATGAGTAAATAAATGCTGAACTGATCAGCAGCAAAGGTGAGGAATACCATTTCTCTCCTATTAGGTTATTTTAGGCATTTATTTTCATCTGTCCATGTGTTGGTTTATGACAGAAGTGTGTGTGTTCTTTACAGAAGCACAGAATATTCTGCCTTGGAACTGCTCATACTGCCTCAAAAAATCAGTTTCAGTCTTCAGCTGAAATTAAACTTAATCAGCTGATTTCGATGGTCACAATGGCCTGGTCACCAAAAATGCATCGTCCAACCGATTTATTAATGCACTAGCTGGTGTACCAAGTCTATAATGTGTAGTTCTGGCTACTGGTGTAGTTTCTGGAATGTATCAGACCTAAAGCATACCTAAATTCCAACTTTCAACAATAAACTTCAGAGTCATTATTGGTCACATTATATTTAAACTTTGAGGTTTGAGACAGTATATGAGATTCTCAGCTGAATTAATTCTTCCTTCAGTTAAAATCATCACACTGGCTGAAAATGAGGCTCAGTGCCATACCAGATGATACAGGACCAGTCTGAGAGCCCCATAAGAAGTCTGCTCTGCTATTGAGGCCACAGAGGGACAGATTTTGCAGACCAGGTGCCATCTCGTTCTAATGCCTCTGCTTTGCACACTGCAGGTGGCAGCTGCCAACACCCAACTGGCTGAAAGACACTTGGCCCTGCTCAGAGATATTTAGGCTACTTTTACCTCACCCTTCCATCATATAATCTGGGGCTTTACCAATCCTTTTATTTGCAGGGGTTCCCTTTTGCTCTTATGTGCTAAAACAAAGGCTTTGTGTAAATGTTTTGTTCCCAAAATCTGCATTTGCCATTTGTGAGGCATATTTTGTCTCAGGACTCTGAAGCATGCTACAAACAGTAATAAATTCATTTTTCCTGGCGTAACTGGACTTTTTTTGATTATTTTTTATCTGCTAAGTTTGTTGGCTGGGGGCTGTCGAATTGCTTAAAATAAGGTACTTAAAAATAGTACTTTTCCATCATAGGTAAGGAAGGACTCAGAAGACACAAGTGCCAATAACTTTATGTTTCAAAGAAAGGAATGGGTACTCTGTTGAGTGATTTTTGTCTGATGCTGTTCGGAGTTAGTGGCAAAGACAGGCAAACCATCCAGCCCTCATGGCATCCAATGCTGTGACCCACTCAGCTCATTTATTGGCACAAAACCTCCAGAGAAACCCATAGCAATTTTGTCTCTCTTTGACCTTTCATCACTCTTTTGCGAACACATGAGGGAAAACTCTTTTTCACGCAGTTTTACAGTAGAGATAATGTATAGTTTCTACAAACAAAGTCATTTCAAGCATCTCTTTGCTTTCACTGAACTGAGAAGAGATTTAAAATTGAATTGTAAAGCTTGGTCATAATTAATCATAGCACTATGAAAGTGAGTTTCAATTTCTTATAGATAGTTAATGTTGACACGTGATCTCCTGTGGAAAGCCTGATTTATCTGGCACTTAAGCCTAGTGCAATTCCTTCTGCTGAGGTCAGTGCTAGAGTATCAAAATATTTTTAAATTTTTTTTTTTCCTAAATCTTCTTAAGTCCTTCATTATAATTATGTGATACTATGCATCTTGGTTGATTTGGAAGGCAGGTATTATTATTAATTTCATTTTTTTCTGCAAGTGTAGGAGTTTCCCCAGTTACTCGATGTTAAATCTGAATTAAAAGCATCATTTCTTCCTCATTCTTAATTTCTCTTTTTGCTGTAGCATGTAGGGACACTAGTAGTGATTTCCTTATTAAGTTCTTTGACTTGGTGTGCTCCTCTTGAGAGGAATGTTGCAAAGTTTAATTTTAGATTAGGTATAGATTAAGTAGGTTTTACATTTTTTTTACTTTTGAGTTACAGGAATTATGTAGTTCAGTTGTTATTTTTTGCAAGTCTAAGCCTTTCTTCTTTTGCATCTATTTTATACAATGAAAGCACTGCTGGAGTTTGGTTTGACTTGTTGGAAATATTTCAGAGAAAGGATCATAGAAATGGGGCTTAGAAGTGACCTGAGGCATCACTGGAAATCCACCCAAGATAAGGTACACAGTATTCATGGAACATGGATTTGAAGTGGCCCTTGAAAAGTTTCAATAAAAGATTTGTTTGCTCATGCTGCAAACCAATACAGTCTCTTTGTGGGATATTTTCTGGTATTTTTCATCTCTTGCTTTTCTCTGGATGCTGCATGTTTTTATAGTTTGAAGCTCAGATTTGGGTACTGTATTCCAGCTGAGAGAAACTAGCATTAAAAAAGAGTGGATTAGTTACCACTACTGCTTGCACACAGAATTCCTTTCATCTCTTACAGCCTTGTTTTAACAATCACACTGAGTTACATTGTTGGCTCGTAGTGTGATCTGCTACACCTCCTGCTTAGTGAGATCCTCTCCCTGTGGGAGTGGATTTGTTAGCAGCTCTCTGGGCTCACCTTGCACATGTCTATCTTGAACTTTGTCCTGTTGTTTTTAAATTCTAGTTTGCCAGGAATTTTCAGTTTGAATTTAAATGCAGTATTCCCAAGTACATCTCCTCCTGCTTTAGTGATATTCTTAAAATTCTCATGCATCATTTATACAATTTTTGATGATATTAAACTGCTGAATAGCCTGGGCAGAACGCAGTGTAGATGCCGTGTAACCCCACTGGAGACAGCTGGCTGACACAGGAGCAGGTAGGTCACTGTTAACTGTGGCTCTATTATGATTCTTCAGCTGATGGTGGTCCTGCTTATGCAGCTTCCCTGCAGGGAAAGCTGTCCTAGAGTCCATGTGGGAATGTCCTCTGTGGCAAACCAAATGGCTTGAGGGTATTTTAGATGTGTCGCTGCAACTGTATCCTCATTGCTAGGCCAGTTATCCTGCCTAAGAAGGGAGTTAGACTGTTTCGACATGACCTGTCCCCAGCAAGCTTGTATTGGCTCTTTCTTACTGCTTTATTGTGCTCTAAGAGTTAATAAATAAATAGTACATTTTCCTGCGTCCTCCTGAGCATTGCAGTTGGCTTCCCTGGATATAATGCAATGAATCCCTCCTACTTCTACCTAGGAAAATTCTCTGCTCATCTTTCTCCAGTCATCTAGGGTCTCCCCTTCTCTGCTCTTTGCTGGTTGCAAAACAGAGTCTTACGGAATTGTCACAAATAGACTATTGCAAAACTAATTACACATCTATTCTCATGAGCTTCTCATCTGAATACTGCAGCTACTAGAGGATTAATTAGCTGAAAAAACATCAAATGTTTACAGCTAACTGAATTTCAGATTTACATCTTGGAGAATACTATTATGCTAAATTTGCTGTGACTTTTGCACACAAATTCCAACAACAACAAATCCTGGATATAAAATAGTTGGTTTCCAGGCCAGCTTCTGCTGGTTTTGCCCCAACACACTGACTCCCATGCTGAGCTGCCTTGCTCCAAACACACCCCCTCAGGCTGTTCACCAGCTCCTGGAAGAAGCACGTCTGCAGTTTCTCAACTGAATGGCCATTGCTCAAATAAGTTCAAGTGTCTTTGGCAAAAATGGCTCACAACAAACACTGATGCTAATCTGTTTGTGTTCCTGAGGCCTAAATATCCATGAAAAGTAGAGTAAAATGGGGCTGTAACTCAAAACATCATGATCCAGGGGTTTAATCCTTTTCCATTTGCATCATCTGTGCAAAGCCCACATTTCTGTGTTCTGTCTCCTTTCTCCAGTCATTATTTATAAAGAATGCATATAGCCACTTAACATTTGTTATTGTTTCATTCACATTGAAGAGCTTAGCAATAAACAATACAGGGAGTTGCAGGAATTTGCTTCTAGGAAATCTGCTACATCTCTTTTGGCTGTTATCACAAATTCAGCTGATAGCATATAAAAGAGTAAAATCCTACGAGTCTTTTTACACCCATCCACGATATCCTGTTTCATGAACTGGTGAATGTTCCCTCTTGTAATGCTCACCTGCACTTTTTAATCCTCAAAAATGACAGTGTTCATTTATTTTAGGACTACAGATTAGAATAACTGATCCTCTGACTGTGTCAGCTCTACGCAAAACATCAGCATATTCCCTAGAAGCAAATTGTTTGGGTTACATTTGTAGAAAGAATTAATTTGTGTCATTTAATGTCAACTCTGTTTTGGAATTGATTTTTTAGACAGTCACTATCAGCTTTCTTCCTGGCACCTCACAAGCCTGCTACGGAAGAGCTTGTCCCAGATCAAGACATGTAAAATTTATGATATAGAATTTGTGTCTTCAGGGATCCTCTGTCAGCCAAGGAGACAAGGCCTCTTGTTTCTAGAGCTGCATACAACAAGGCAGAGAAATGAAACATATAATTCAGAAATATTAGAGAGTTATTGTGAACTTTTTGTCTCTTGCGTTTGGATTTGACTTTCCTGGATTTGATCTCCTTTTGAAGTTTGACAGGGAATTTGTGTTGATATCAGGGGAAATTGGTCAGATCTTGTGTGAGATGCTGTGGGCTAAAGATCACCTAAGTCCTCCCAGCCTGGAATAAATGGGGCTGCTCCTGTGCTTTAATCACAGACAACCTCTGTTGATCAGCATTTTCCTGTGCAAGACTAATGAACAGAACCAGTAATAACATGTGTGATGGCTTGTGAGCAGAGATTTTATAACACTACACCAATCTCTCGAGAGCAGAGAATCACAGTCAGGGAAGTTTACTCGGCTATGAATTTATTTTGCAGTGTTAAGAGAAAAAATTATTTTATTATTCATGCTGCTCTGGAAATAATAATACTAAAAATACCACTGTGTGTTATTCCCAGTTCTGGGAAGGTCCTTCATAAAATGTTCAAGGTAGGGTAGCCTACAGAAAGTTGCTGAACTTGCAGAGCTACTACTTAAAATATTGCGTGTAAAGAGAGGAATTCTCTGCTTGCTATTAAAAACAAGCTTTGCCTTTTAGAGTGCAAATTCATATTCTGTGACCTTTTTGAGCATTGCTTTAACTCACACCGAATCAATATTGAATGTATCTTTTCCTGTCTTCAGTCCTAGATGTATTTCATTGTGGGATAAAATGTTTTGTAACTACATAGATAAATTATTAGTATCTTTTTTTTTTTATTATTTTTTTAAATCATCTTACAGAAGAAGCATTCGTCATTTGGACAGGCTTGCCATCTTTTTTGCTTCCATTCATTATGTTATTCTTGCTGGAAATTGGTGTTATATCCTGTTTCAGCGAAGTTTATTTGACAATTACGAGTTTTCAGTTTTAAAATCATCTGTAAACCTTTCTTAGTGCTGTAGTAAACATGATCTTTAAAGGCAAAATTTATTAACTCATCAAGATGGCTTTGAATTCCTTGGGCTGGGTTTGCGTTTTGTGTCTTTTTGGTGTTTGTTTGGTATTTTTCTTTGTACATGTGCAGTGTGGTATTTGCTTTGGTCACTCAGCAATTTAGCTTTTTCATTGTTCATAACACAGAAGAAAACAAAAGGAATGCCTTGATCCCAGCTTTACTATTTATTCAGAGGCTGTTGAATAGGGTCAGTGCACTGTGTGGGATGAGCTGGTGTTGAAGTTTAACTGCTTTGTTAAGACTCTAGGGATATTGATGTGTGTGTGTATACATGTACAGACACACATAATTGCATCATTTTAAAAACTACCCAGTAGTTGCTATAGTCCTACTTGGATTAATTAGCTGTACATGAGTGGTTTTACGTGTGAAATGCTGATGATGATCACAAAAACAGGCAAAGAAAAGAGTGAAAAGAATAGCTACCAAAAAGAAGTTCTTATTACCATAGTCACTCAGAAATATAACTTGAGACAAACATAATAAAGTTGTATAAATAGCAGTAAGCTAATCTTATGTACTATTGAGCACTGAAGTAAACATTACTTTCTGTGGACTTGCTTTTCCCCCTTTGGTATCAGGGAGGATAGGCTGCAGCCCTGTCATTTGGTCACAGATGATCTGTGGGAAGAAGAGCAGCCTTGTTGCAGGCCAGGGAGTATAAAAAGTTACAGAGCTTGGAGAGATAAGTACCTTTGAAGCTGATTTTTTTTGCCTTTTGAGTATCACCATACTGTGGTGCTGTTAGCAGTCTCTGTAAGATTTCTGTCACATAGATATGAAACAATATATGAAATCTTTCCTGCCACAAATAGCAACACAAAAAACCAATGAGTTCTTCAAATGGTACAGGGAAAAAAAAAATCTGCATCCAGTTTGAGCTACAGTAGTCAAGAACAGAGCAAATCACATTTGTGTTCAAAAATGACTTTTTTTTTTTTTTAACAGCTCCTGGCTGACTTGGTAAACTCCTCTTCTAAAAATATAGGGTTTGTTTCTGGAATGGTGGTTGTCCTTGAGTGTTCTTTCCCTGTCTTCCAAAGCAAAAGTGATACTTCTTGCTTTAGGTGTAAAGAGAAGAAACTCAGTTTGCTCTCTTAATCCCTGCCTTTCTGTAGTAAAGCTAAGAAACACGTGCTTTTTTCCTGCTGCATAGAAAGAAAAAGTTCTTTCTGGTGTGAGCCTACTGTGTTTCTCTAAAATGTACTGCTACAGTGTGTATTTTGATATTTTGTGGCAAATAGCAAACGGTATATGTTGCTAAATGTGCATTGACTTGCTCTTGGTTGCTGATTCAGGAGATAAAATTGCTAAAAACCAGATTTGCTTGTTCTTACAGTTCGTGCTCTGGACAACGCCAAAGGACAAACCCTCACTCTAACTCACCTTCACGCCTAAGAGGCCTCCAGTCACATCTGCTCCCAACAGTAAGTACAATTTCTGCCTCTTTCCTCTGGTTGCTGTGGGATGGGTGGGTGGGGAACTACAGGAGCCATTTCAGGCATTTTTGCCATCTATTCAGCATTTGCTGCCATCACAGAACTTTGTGAGAAAACTATTTGCTTTTGGTAGTTTGATGAGCTTCCCACTGATTTTGTGTGTTGAAATACCTTTGTAACAAGTGTGATCAGTGGTGGGAATCAGTGTGAAAGGAAGCTTGAAATATATGGCCAGGAGCGAGGGGATGCAGAAGCTGGTCTGGAGGGGATGGTGATCAGAGAGGGTTGGTCTGCAGTCTCAGCAACTGCTCCAGGTATTCATTTCTGAGATTTGGTTTCCGAAATGAAGAATCACCTTTTGTTCTTGTCACTTAAATTCAGAGACCTCTGCTTGGTTTTGGCCCAGGATGCTCAATTAAGTTGTACTGGAAAGCTGTACAGTGATTGTGAGTAGAAGCCCATCTGCAGGCTGCAGGAAAGCTGCTGTGGTTTTATGGCTGGTTTTGCTCCTATTTACAAATTTCCAGAAGTCTAGAAGCAATCTCTTCCAGTTTTCTTTTATTTCTAGATGAGGAGTTTTGTTTGTCTTCAGCTAGCAAAGAAGTATTCTACAAGTTTTGTTAATGAACATGCTAGCAACAGAGCATCTTGCACAAAAATGCTTTTTGACGAGGTTAATACTGTGAGGCTTGCCAAAAGGTTTGGTATTCCATAAAATTTGTCAGTTTGATATGTGTCTGGTAACCAAACATCTCTGAGGGTCTTTCTCAGATTTTCTTTCTGTGATTAAAATAGTGCTGGGATTTAATGATATATCCCAGTCTCTAACTTGCCTTCAGTACTGTCCCTGTATGTGTTCCTATAGATGTAACTTGTGGGGCAGTAAGACTGTAGTATGGAAATGTGGTTGATAGATATTGGTATTTCTAGTTCTTTCCTTGTGTTCCATTTAGCTAGTTTTTCTGGCTACTCCCAGTTACACTCATACAATTCAGAGATGTGGTTTTACACCCTGTGTTGAACACTGTCACCTGACACACGTTTCTATCCACCTTTTCTGTCTGTGCAGCCTGGGTTAAAGAGTACTGGATTCAGTCATCTGGAGGTGGAGAGGTCTCCCCATCATAATAGAATGAGAAGACTTTTGCTCAGTCTTAGCAGAGAGGTGAAGGAGTGACTGTGTATAGACTAGGATACCCCTTCAAATCAAAAGGTCAGCAGGAGGGCAGCATGTGTTAAGGGGAACTTGTCCTAGTCTCAACTGTGACGTGTCTATCACTTAGAAAAACACATGGCTTTTTTCAGAGTAGCCATCATTTTCTTGCTCCTCATACATATTAAAATTCACCTGGAAATATAAATAGTAGTTTTTTTCAGCTCTGGAAAAGCCCATAGGTGAAAAAGAAAATGTAAGAATGTCTTATACGTCACAGTATCCTTCTGATAATTTTATGCGCTGCATTTAATGAAAATTTCTAGGTAATGCAGAGTAAACTCTGCCAAAAATCTTACGACAATTTTTGGTCTTCATTGCTCCATAAAGACATTCCACAAGGTCATATAAAAGGATTCTGTACACAGCTGATAAGAATCAATTCTGTAAACAATCTCTTGCTGAGAATGTTATATTTAGCTTTTATTCATTATGAATTTCCCATAAATAACAGTATCAAGGGCTTTAATATTAAGCTCTGTGAAGAGAGCCATAAAGCTAGCTGCCCAATGGTGGTGTGTGCAAAGTTTAACCCTTTTTTCTTCCAGAGCTTCTAGTGTGAGCACAATTGGAAGATAATGCCAATTATTATAGATGATGTTTGCAATTTGAAGGAGCTGTGTTTTGCCAAGCTGTGCGAGTATGTACTGAAAACATAATGTGCTGGTTCAACCAAGCACTGCTCAGTGTATAATTTTAGCCTGGTGAATCATTATGTTGTGCTAAAAGCTTGCTACAAGCTTACTGCTGTAAAGCATTAACGCAGTGTCTGTAGGCCTCCATCTCCATTAAGTCAAATCCCATTATAAATGCCTCTCTAATGACACGAATTTGCTGTGGACTAGTAAATGCTTTTTCCCCACAAAGCCTTTCACATCTATGTGCAGGGCCCTCTGTGGTAAAGAAAGGTTGGGTGAATTAGTGCGATGTGGGAGGTTCTTAAAAAACTATAACTGAATCTTCCCCATTACTCCCAACACCAATGCTTTGACTGGAAACCTTACAGATTAATGCATTGAACTTGGAACCATATGGCAGTGATAAAGCATAGCAAGGACTACTGTGCAAGTTGCACAGACAGCTGTAATTGGAAATCAGAGATAATGTGGAACTCATAAGTCTCAAAAGTATAAAGAGCAGCTAAACATCTGCATAAAAAACCCCTGTGTCTATGGAATAGGTTTTTCTTGCTATCTCTCATGGAGTTTCTTCTTTTGAAAAGAAAACCAAAGTGGAAAGGTGTAAAACCTGTTAAATCTAGTACTCTTTGTCCTTATAGTAACTGTATTAAATCTTGGAAACATGCTCACAGAAGCTTTCTGTTGTGATCTGTTTAAAAATAGGGCTGCAGAGTCAAATATGTACAATAACACAATGCTTAAAACTGTGTTCTAAAAGATATGGTGAGAGAACTGACAATGGTACGTGCAGTTCTTATAACTTTTAGTGCCAGAGTGTATTAGAAAACTATTCCAAACACCCACAGAACGATGCTGAGCAACTCATCAGTGATGAGTTGCTGAAAGTTGCGCAAGACTGCACTTAATAGGTGCTCTCAGGTAAACCAAACAGTAGCATTCCTGGCATACTTGTTCCTCTCAGAGCTTAATCAAATCATCACAAAAATGTTTTTCAGAAAAATAAATAAATAAAAGAGATGCCCTTCATTCATTGGAATGACAAAGAACCATCTCAGAAAGATATGAGAGACAGTGACAGCTAAAATACCACCCAGGGTTCTTGCACAGGAAATGAAGGGGTGCACCCCATCCAGACTCACACTGTAGGGATATTTTGAAGTAGCAGAGGTGTAACCAACTCCTTTAGAAAGTGAAACAAGCAACATGCGTTAGTAGCCACAAGCAAGCGCTCTGCTTCTCCAGTTGTCCAACCTCCTAAAGATGTTAGACAGGAAGCCATCAAGGAACACTGAAATACTGTCCAGCACTTTGGTGAGGTGACAAAGTCATAGCTTACAGGCAATGCATTACTGTAATAATTATAATGGGATTTGACTGCTGTGGCTCTGAAATGCTGCACAGCATAAGGCAGGCCTTAGAAAACACCTGCTGGAAAGCAACTTAATTGACATCTCTTTGACATCTTTCAATATTTCTGTAATAAGAAATTATTGGGAATTTGGAAGCACCCTAAGTTTTCCTTCAAGCCCAGACTAAGCTAACAAATTTGCTCCCTTTTGGTTTAAAATCTTTAGCTGATCATTTTTGTTCAAGGTAAGGAGTATAATTTAAGTGATATGAAAAGGCACATATGTTGACTATATTTGCTGCTTTAATGTCTTATCACTGAAATGCATTTAAATTATGTTTCAGAAGAAAATAAACCAGCCTAAAACTCTATTAAGGTGTCTATCTTACAGCAGAAATTGGGCCTCATTACTCTCTTCCTAATAATCTCAGTTAAAGCGATGCTGTAGATCCTGTAATTTACTCTCAAAAATTATTTTTCTCATTGCATCTAATAATAGAATAGTAGGAAGGAAGACTTCTTTCTTCTCAACATATTAATTAGTTTGGCACCCTACACTGAAGAAGATCAAATTTGCCTGCAATGTTTTCTGGTGCCTTTTTTTTTTTTTCCTTTTTTTAAAACAAATATCAAGAAAGAACTTTGTCTACCAATTAATTTGTGTACCCTTGTCATGTAATTAAGGTGTATTTTCTTGTATTAAGGAGCCTCTTCTCCTTCCTTATCTCTTTTCTGCTTTTTAATGTTCACTGGTGGGTTCACCTCTGTATCCTGCAAAGTTTGTTCAGACTGTTTTGTCAGACCAAGACTAAATCAGTGCCTTCCCTGTTCAAGAACAGATCAACACTTTAACAGTATATAGTAGTAATTCTTATTGCTGCAAAAAGAGATTTTCTTTGCAGCCTCCTTTTCCCTTCCCTTCCTAACCCTCAACATACGTGTGGCCATGCAGAACAACTCATGTTGTCCCTTCTATAGAAATATTTTCCTTAATGGAAAATAAAATTTGGTGCTTTTTAAAGTAAGTCATCTCTGTGCATTTCTCAAAAAAAAAAAAAAAGATTTTAATTCCTGCTTCTCTCTCCTTGGCACTGTGTGTGGTCTGTGTCCTTTCTGCTGTGAAGAAGTACATCTTGAGCCCAGTATTCCCTTTGAATGCATTGACAGGAAAGGGTTGATTGCCTCTCCAGGCTTGCATGTAGTGTTCCTGTCATTACCCACCAGGATCACTTTTATTTTTTCTGCAGTGTTACGTAATTGACTCAACTATGATTCATATCAGCACTCTGGTGGTTTTCAGCAGTGCTGCAGTGTAGGCTGACAAGTTCTCCTCCTCCATGATTAAAAAAAATGTATTCTCTCCTTTGATCCAGTGGCTTTAGTTTTGTGGTGCTCTCCACATCCCAATTATCCTTTGGAAAATTCAGATATTAAAAATGGATCTAGTGGTGCATGCTAGTCTTCTATGGCAAGCTACTTGCCAGAGCTAATGCTTAAATGGTTAATTTTAAGCTGTGTGGTAAAACAGATGCAATTCTCTCTCTGTTGGTGTTCAAGGAAAAGATATGAGTGAATATGAGGTCAGCCAAGTTGCTATGAAGAGCCAGTTATGGCTGAGCAATGACATTTTTCCACATGCACAGCACTTGCCTCTAGACTAAGCATAGAAATGACAGTCTTGGTGTTGTAAGGTATGTTCATGGTTGCTTCAACTCAGTCTGAAAGGCCAGGAGTTCCACAGATTGTCAAAACCATCATCCTTATCACAGGATTAGGTGGAGGAGGCAAGGATTACACTGACCTTGAAACTGAGTTCTGTCATCCTTTACAAAGTTGATCCATTTAAGCTTGGCCACATTTGTTTAATAAAGTACCTCATATGTATCTCAGTTGCTGCTCAAGTATGTCTGACCTTTTGCTTTCTTTAGGACATTGCCTTATTAGTAGCAAAAATATGAGCAGATGTCCTTTTTTATTTTATCTTTCATTTCTTAATTTCTAATGTGCACAACTTCTGCTTCATTGGAATTGCAGAGAAAAAAGGGCTGATAGATTTTCAACATTTTTGGAGGTTTACAAGGTATTGATGAGGTGAGTGTATTACCCATTAGCAACCAACCACTTGATAAAATTTGATGCTTAAATCACTATGAAAATTGGTCCTAACATGTGTGTAATCTTGTTGCTTTCTTTTTCTTGAAATACCATATTGCCCAAAAGTTACAGGGCCTATATCAACCGGTGTTATGCTTTTGTGTTATACTCTTTTGGTTTGTTCTCTTCAATGTCTGCCTCCATTAGTGAACCATAATTTGTCTTAGATTAGAGTAAGAGTATTTCCTGCTTAAGGGATAAAATCTCTTGGATCATTTTACACCAGAGAAATCCCTATCCTTTCACAACTTTAGCTATGTAAACATACCTTCCCTTAGCCTCCAAAGAGGTTCTGCGATTGTAACAAGGCAAGATGTAAAGTGTACTGCCTTCAGGACCAGTAGAAGCATTGCAGGCCTGAACTGAGACCTCCAAAGGATTGTTCTAGTCTGAGGGCTCAGACTCTGAGTTTGTGTCTTAGCTGCTTATTTTAAATGCTTGATTTTCCCCCTCACAATACAGATATTTTGCTGTGCTAGCTGATCGGGTTTTATTCTCTTTATAGTCAGTGCACGCTAAAGAAACGTGCCTTTTAATATGTCAAATCATCCCTGAGAGAGAAATCTACATTTGCAGGAGTTCCTCCAAGATCTGAGAAAACCTGCTTTAGGAAAAAAGCCTGCTGAAGTTGTCCTGAGTTCAAGACATGTACATCAAAATTAAACTGCTATTATGTGTACTAAACAAAGAGAAGCCATGCTACTTAATTCAAGTAGCCATGTCAGCTGAATGGCCTGATTACAATCCAGTACTAAATCATAATTTGAACTAGTCACCTGGTTAAAAATGTGGCAGCCCTACCTCATTATTAAAAAGTATCAGACTAAGTTTCTAGAAGAATCCTGCCCAGTATTTTCTCACTGAGAAGTATAGATTTGGATAAAAACCTGTTTAAAATTATTTTTTGTACTACCCACTTGAAAATATGACCTTTTTTCCTTTAAAAATACATGAATAGATAAGAAAGTTTTTTTTTTTTTTTGCAGTCCTTTTAATCTCTTAGAAAAGGTAAGGCATTTGTTGTCATTGAGAAGCAAGGATAAATGTCAAAAGAGGGAGTTTTGTGTATCTCAAGGATGTCACCTTTCTTTTGTTTATAAAGATTTTTCTTGTCCTTTTTCTTTTTTATAGAAGTCATTCAACAGTTTCTGTAAAAGAACACTGAAAAAAACCCATGCTGAGTAAGAATCCCTGTATCTTCCCTGTAACTGACCCTAACTTGTATGTGAGCTGTTGCATTTTTCTTAATCTCTCAGCAGTACTTTGTATGATTTGGGCCACACAGTTTAATTTTGTAAAGAGGCTGGGATATTCCTCTTTAAGAAAGTCTTGTGCAGTTCAAATACAGTTTCTTTAATCTAGGAAGGCTTGTAAATTTTTTCCCCTTTAGTCACAGGGAGAAGTTATTTCTATTTTTTTTTTTTAAGTCAAAACCATTTGATTGAAATATTTGGCAAAAGAAGGTATTTAAAATAGTGCCTTCAGAAGCTTATAGAATGGGCCAATGCCTTCTCTTTTTCCCTTGATTCTCACTGCATGAAAAATAGTGTGGAAAATGCATGAATATCACCAAAATTTTCAGAATAGGAGAGAATAAAAGCTGGTCAAAACCTATGGGGAAATTAAGAGAAACCTTTGGACTCCAGTCCAGTGAGAGAAAGACCAACTTCGAAGAAAATGACTGAGGCAGGAGGATTTTGAGAGAATCGGAGGCTTTTTTTGTGTCATGCAAGTTCAGATTTGTTCCAGTGTCTCCGATTCTCTGAAGGCTCAGTAAGAAGTTGAGGATGAAGCTTCTTGGCTTCAGAACAGGAGAGCTTCAACTAGAAACATGCTTTTTGTTTGGAAGGTGTCTAGATGGTTGCTACTGGTCTGATGGAAATGGGCTTCAGAGATTTTCTGCACTGGATCTCAAAGCTGCACTCCAAAGCTCAGCGCTGAGTAAGGAACTTGAGAGCTGCGAAGAGGAGAGAGCAGATCCTCCTCTGCAAGAGGTGCAGTAAAGACTCTTGGTGAAGCACTTGGCAGTGAGGGAAAGTTTTGGCAGGCCGGACCTGTCCTAAAGCAGTTCTTGGTTAGTGTGTAATTAGTCCTAATGTCTTAGGCCAGCCCGTGGTAGTTTGCTCTGAACAGAGAGACTAAACCAAACTTTGTGTTGCTGTGTGGTTCACTGAGCACTGCCTGTTGTGAGCAGGTAGTTCATGTGAAAGGTGATGTGATTTATGTCACTTCAAGGCTGGATCAAAACACTGCAGGGGGTGAAGTCAAGATTATACAAACCTCTCTAATAACGACCTTCCTTAGCTTTGGAATGCTTTACTTGTATGTGCAATTATTGCCACAATCATTTTGCAGCCTTAATAACCTTCTCTTTGGCGTACTCATTTAATTACGATTTTATATTTCATCCCCTCTTCACGCAGGAAGATATGGATTTTTGCTCAGCAGTAGTTTGTTCAGATTCCTCAGTCTAATTGAATGAGGGGAAAAAAAAAATCTGGGAGCTATGACCCACAGTACATGAATAGAAGGCTCAAACTATTTGTATATATTTTGGTTTTTTCTTTGATTCATGTGTATGTTTGCATGCATAAATTATCAAAAATTTGCCTCTTTAATATTTATTATTTCAGTTTTTATATTTAGCTATTTGTCTTTTCCTTCCTCTCTTCTTCCCCTCCACCCAACAATTTTTGATCACTACGAAGTGAAGAATATCACTGAACCATATGTAAACTCTTGGAGTTACCAATGCAAATTCCTCACATTTTTCAGGGGAGGAGAGTTTGTGGCATGCACCATCAGTCAGTGTGATGTCTTTATCTTCCCTAATGCTGCAGTTTGTTTAAAGATATATTTTGTTTGGCATTGTCCACAAAAAAAATAGAAATTCATGATAACTGTCCTTACTGATGCAGTGTTCCTCTTCCAGCAATTTAACATAGAGACTTTTAGCACTAAGCCAAATGCTACACAAAATCTGCTATGGAAACAGCTCTCTGAACAGCTTGAAAGACTAGGTTGCTGTTATACTAAAGCATTGTAATTTGTAAGTAAGACTGTGAGCTTTGCCTTTCTATTTCCTTTGCTTCTGATATCTGGATTGGAGTTTTCTATTGACCAGTACCAGGAAATTATTTCAGATGCAGTTGTATAGGAGTAAAGGGACTCATTTGCCTGTGTGATGTTCTGAAAAGGCAATTTTTGTGGGGAGAAGTAATAGATGAGTCTTTGTTTGGAGCTGCAATGTGCTGCAATGAATTTATATTTCTCCTCTTAGCATTCTGTGAGGAACCAAGCAAACATATGAGAGGAGGTAAATGCAAAAGCACTTGGAACCTTTCTTCACTGGCTGCTGCTGTTGGGCTGTTGAAAAACACCACTGCAAAGAAGCTTCTTTTAAGAAAGGATAGGGAAGTAATGTGTTACACTCTTGAAAAATCCAGAGTGACGAAAGGGATGAGAAAAGTTTCTAGTTCTTACTATGAAGCATTACAGTCAGAGTACTTTCCAGATCAAAAGACTGAAGATCTATGAATATATTAAAAGCTACAGTTGCCACTGATGTGGCAGCAGCATGAAATATTTGATGTATGGACATGTATTTATGCGAAGAATTTGAGAAATCTCCCCACCAGTGCTGATCGGTATGTGCAGAATGATATGGCATGAAGTGGTTTTTGCTGCCTGATTTACACTGAATCTATATCCCCTCCTCCCCTTTCTCACTCACAAAACAGTTTCCATATTTTCTCAGCAAGACTTCACTTAGAGGCATGACTGTTCCTGAATGCCACTGCAAAGCTTGACATGACAATTCAGCAGCGAGGCCGAGCCACTTTTCAATGTGGGACCATTTAGAATGGCCCCAACACATGACGTTGGGTCATTTCAACACCAGTATCAATATTTCATGCAGTGCTGCAATGACAGATCATTGAGTCTTCTTTTGGACCAGATGTTTCTTTTGTAGATGTTATTTAGAGTGAGTTGAAATTTTAGTTTCCCTTTATGCAATTTAAATTCTAGTCTTGTTGATGGCAACCCTTTCTTGAGGCACTCTATCCATTAACTACTCATTTTTCATGGAATAATATAATGCCTTTCCAGATTATTATTACAAAAGCAGTCTTTTTCTCAGATTTAATTGTTGCTTGCACATAAGCAATCATCCAGCCTTCTTCCTACTAAAGAAACTGTATTGTTATTAAATGAGTAGCAGGATTGAAGTCACTCATCTCGAAGATAATGTCCATTGTTAAAAAATGTAGTTGAGTTCCTGTTATCTTGCTGAAGTGAAACATGAAGAGGAAAGCAGCAGATCAATGCTGGTTTTTGGTTTTGCTAAAGAAAATAATTTCAGCCTGGAAAAGAAAGTTAAATTCCTTTGATCTGTGCCATATGCTTGAGTTTATAATAGGCTTTTGTGTTCCCACTTAGCTGGATCAGATTGAAAGTTGGATAATTATCAGTGAGGGTTAGAAATAAAAGAATCAGTTTGCATGTCAAAATATCTTCATTTTGATGTCAGTCATGCTGTCTTTCTGGTACAGTGAAAACTGGCTCTAGGTTTAACAGTGACAGCACAATAAACAAACTTCAACCCTTCCTTGGCAATTGGTTATTCTGCTTCGTGGACAGGGGAATTAGGACAAATGTTGCCAACTATGGCTGCTGTGGTGGTATAAAGGCTGAAAGGTTTGCATTGGTAAAAATTTTAATCACACCCCACTAAAACAGAGACTAATGATGATGTAAATATTCTGTTCCTATTTATCTTCATTTTTTCAGAATAACATTCACATGGGAACCATCTTCACATCTACATCTATAGAGTTTGACCAGAATTATTATTTGAGTGTTAACTTTGAATGCTCAGATGCAATAGGTTTAATTGACTTGAACAATTGTATGTTTTGGAGACAGATCAGCAAGTCTGCTTGCTGATTAAAGATAAGTTTATTGACATTATCTGTATTGATGTAATGACATTTGTAAAGGTACCAGCAAATAGTGTTACTGTATGTCCTACTATGTGCCTTTGCTTTGCAACCACTGTGGATTTAAAAAAACCCACCTAAAACCAAAACAAACAACAAACTCCCACTGCCTCAAACAAAGCAAAAAATCAACCCAGTAGTTTTCATGTTTTCACAACAGTAAAATTTTTGCATCGGAGTTTTTTGCAAAGGAAGCAAGATCAAACATCTGGTCTTATTGCTGTTGTCATCCACTCTGTTACTTCATCCAGGTGAGTTTGTCTTGGGAAATGTGAGCCAAAATTGTGTGCACCTGGATCTAATTAAAGAGCTTTTAGTTGCTTAAGAAACATTATGACCTAAAGGCTCTTATAAAACCAAGAATATCTAAGGTACGTGAGGGAAGCACTGAAGTCTCCACTGAGATTCTGTTCTTTGTGCTATGTATTATTGTATAACATTAAGCTAAGCTCCAGCAGTTGTAGGTGTTGGGAAAAGATAAGAGATTGTTGCAGTGCGTGACGTGCATTGCCATGGAAATACTGTTCTTTAGAAGAAATAAGCCTCCTTCCTATTGTGCATTATGGACTACTAATAAAGCATATGGAAAAAAAAAGAAAAGAAAAAAGAAATTAACTTACTTGAGCAGTAGGCAATAATAAATGGTTTTTAGAATATTGAAATAAGACATTGGGGTTGGATTGCAAAAATGCATTGTTCTACAATGGGCAATAATACAATTTTGAGATGTCTTTGAACACTTTCTAAAACTCATTTGGTATAGAAGGGCAAAATCTCAGTTTGGAACATTGCAACTCATTTCATAAACTCAGTGCCCAAGAAATGTTCAATACTTTGGAAAAGAGTGGGACTTACCCCCTGCCACCAGATTTCAGTTGTGTATATATTATCCAACAGGATAACATGATAACTTCTGGATATTATACACGAACTAAATAATAAGTAGCTATTGGTAGCTAAAAGTTCTGTATTAATTTGTGTAGTTGGGCTATTTGTTTTCTTCCTTCTGGAGTTTGATTTGGGTAAGAGCAGATGGCTGTCGTTCTTCAGTAAATGGATACCAGAATCAATACAAGTGTTTAGGAGGTGCTCATTAGTGGAAGCATTCATTATTTTTCATTCTTGGAAATTCAGTTTATTAATATCTGAGAATAAAATTCTTTCCCTGATTTAGTCACACTGCTTAGAAGGCTTTAAAGGCATTTTTCAGACAGTTCTTAGGAGTTTTATTTGTTTCATTGTCCTTTTTTTTTTCATGTTAAGCATACTGAAAGAAGGATGAGAGCAGAGATGTACTCAAATCTTTTTCTCCAGTTTGTTGAAGACACTTTGGAGTCTGTTTGTTGACTGTAGTGGGTTTTGGACTTCCCAAAATGGGGAAAGATGTTTGACTCTTCCTGTTTTCTGTGCCCTACTGTATGCGAATAAATGGATAAAGAAGCAAGTATAAATAAACAATTTTGTTGCTCTAGCTAACTGGCTGAAATTGCCATCATCAGATATTACCTAAGGTAAGTAATTTATCTGTGTTTGAATAAGTATTAGGGAGACAATTCTGGTTGCCTCAACAAGAAAAACACGAGGAAGGCAAGCCATTTCTTGCTAATGAAGTGTTGTTTTTATATGGAAATCAGTCTGATTTTTGACAACTCTTTTAAAGAATTGTTGTTTAATTGAAGAAGTTCATCATTACTATTGCATGTCTACTGATTGTGTCATGATACTAACAGGCATATAAAATTCCTAGTGGCACAGTAATAATTTTAGCTGCTTTAGGAATGAGAAAATATGCTGCTTCATTGTGATTGGGATAAATGCTGCTGTCTTAGGATAAAGAAGTCCTTCAGCTATCACTTTCTTCCCTCTATAAACATGTATTATTTTAGATATGTTAATTTCCCCCTCTATTTCTTTGCTGTCTTTTACAACTGACAAAAGACATCAGCTACTGACATGCAGATAAGATATGCAGAAGCAGGATCCTGAATTTTGAGAACTGACAAAAAAAAGAAGAAGAAATCTAAATTAATGCATTTCCACAAATCCTTACAGATTGATCTTTAAAAGACAAATTGCTTTTGCTTTCCCTCCCCCCCACCCAGTATTTTTGCCAGTTCTTTTAGGTGTACCTTCTAACTGCAAAAATCCAAAATGGTCCCGTTTTGCAGTCTTTGCCATTTGTTTAGAATTCTGGGCTCCTAATTCTATGAAGTGCAGACTATAGCTACATTCTTTTATTAAAGCAGGCAGAAAAAAATCGTGCTGTGTAGGTTTTGTTTTATTCAACCAATTTTTGAAGACAGCTTTAAAAATGGTTAACTCGTTATAAGAAAGATGTGCTGCAAACACATTATATACTGTGAGGCGCTGTCTTCCTCTGAAGTACTTCCATGCCCTGGTTGCCATGGCAAGAGAGAAAAAGAATAAAAAAATTCCTGTAGCGAATACCTTTATAATTCCAAAATCATTGCTCAGCAGGGCTGTGTGCTTAATAACTCATAAAAAAATACTGTGGATTTTTCAGAAGGCTGCAAGGGAATTTCTCCCTGCTCTGTCTCATCCTGTTCAGCTGATTGCACATGCTGCCGAGGGGCAGCAGTGACCCGGAGGGGGGAGCTGGTGATGGTGGATTTTTAGCTTTGCCGTGGGTGTGAGCATGTTCGGACCCACGGGAGAAGAGAGGCTGCTCCTCTGGCCGTGTAGGCAAGTGGGATGGAGCAGGGCTGCTCTCCTGGCCCTGCAGAGGCAGGTGGGATGGAGCAGATCTGCTCTCCTGGCCCTGCAGAGGCAGGTAGGATGGAGCAGGGCGGCTCCCATCAGCAGGAGTGGTGTGAGAGGACAGGGCAGCTGCATGTCTGTCAGCTTCAGGGTGAGTTTTTTGGCAGTTTCCTATTCAGGGAAAGGTCCCTGAGCCCACATGGCTCATGGCTTCCAGGAAGGCTGAAGATGCCACCTCTCAATCACCCTCCTTCACAGACGTGAGCTGTCCCCTCTGTGCCAGATTCCAGCTCACACTCCTTCTGGCATCCTAGCAGGCCTGGATATCCCTGTGTTATGCTGTGTTCAATTGCACGAGATTTTCAAAAGCTCTGGACTTTATGCTGGAACTGGGGCAACATTTTTGCTTAAGGTATTTGAATACATTGTTTTGAATTCAGGGTACAGGTCTCCAATATCTTGACTACTTTAAAAACATCCTGAGTCCTCCTAAGCCATAGGAATGTAATTCTTGAAGCTTTTTCAGAGAAGTCTGACCCAAGGGTGCTGGTGCCAAATAAATCATGTTAGTACTTGCAGAATTTTGCAGAGTTCAGGTTGAGACCTGCAGTAGAGTGATGGCATTTGAGACTTTCAGTGATAGATGACAGTGCCCACAGTCATAGCAACTTGATGCAGCATCCTACTGCTAGCACCATCTGGTACAATTTTTAAATATAGAAGGGGATTTTTCTTAGTCAGCATGTTTCTGTCAGAACGAGCTCTTCATAGGCCTAATCTGAGTGCCACTGCAGAGCTTTAAACTTCATCAGCTTTCTAATGAAATAACCCAGTCTAATCTTCTCAAAGTATTTGCTTTTTCTTAGCAAATGGAATCAATTTTTACTCTTCAGTGATTTCTGTGGCTGTGTCTGCATTTATGTCTAAAACATTTCCTGTCTTTGCACTATCATTTGTATTTCTATCAAAAACAGTTTTAGGGTCTAAGAAGTCATCAGCTGCTGAAATATGTGGAGAGCTGCCTTTTTGCTTGAATATTACTACTAGAAAGAAAAATGTTTGAGGATGTCATAAAACAGCTTACTTAGCTTCATCTCACCCCAATTTTTATTTAATGGATGCCTCCAAAATGCATAAGAAAGCAGTGCTAAAGCCATGGCAACTATCTGCAAAATGCCGCATAACTTTTCTAAGATTGTTTTAAGCATCTGTCACCTAGGAATCATGATGGTTAAAAACATTTATAAAGCATTCTGAAGGCCACAGATGAAAACACCTGTTTGTATAGTATTGCTTGTTGGTAGTTAAGATAGTGCTGTGCAGGTTCTGATCCCTCTTTGCTTATTGTGCCAGCAAAACTTCTTGACATCTAAAACTTCCATTGCTCCCACTGTCCCATGTGTCTGTACTGGTCATCTGCATGGAAAAGGGCCTGTTTCTGAATGTGAGGATAAATAGACTTGGAGGTAACAGCAGTACACACTGCAGGAAAAAAATTTTCCCTGAGCTGACAGAAGGCTTAGGCCAAAACAAGCTGGTTCAATCTACTGGCTGTATTTCCTCCTCCCTCCCTAGGAGACAAAACTGCTCTGTTGACATCTGAAACCTTTTACATGCATGCTCAGGCAATGGCCAGGGTGGAGGGCCACTGCTCATTTGCCCAAGACTGTAAGGCAAAATTGTCTCTGAAGGAATGCACAACTTGTCCTTGCATTCAGAGGACAAGCCCTTCCCCTGCCTCCTCCCATGTCCTTTGGACCCCAAGGAAGGTGTGACACAATAGGGATGTCCCGCAGGGTTGACACCCGCACGCCACTTCTTCCTCTGATTGTTCCCCCACAGCTGTTCTGCAAACATTTCCTGCCCTTCCTGCCCCTGAGTAGCAGCTCAAGATATTAAATGTATAAGGAATTTCTCACTGTGTAAGTGAAATATAACTTTACAAATGTACGTGGTGTTTGCGTATCTTGGGGCCTTAGCTTGGTCTACTTAAGAAAGATTTTTATATTTAGTCATTGTTAGGATTTTGCTAAGAAGTGGGTTATTTTGCCAAGATGAGTTCCTGTTTGTCTTCTCAAAATATTTTACAGCATGGTAATACTGCATTGACCTGAAATGCCTCAATAATTTGAATAGGTAAACAGGTGACTTGGAGCGTGAATTTATTTGTGTAGCAGTCCATAGTGCTCCTTCCTGAGCTGTTAGTTCATCCTGAAAACCTGCACCTCATTTAGATGTTGAACAGAGAGTTTAGTTGTATATTAAATAAAAAGCCTCCTGAAAAACAGCTACAGTAATCATTGTTTATAGCTACATATCATGTCTGACACATAAAATGATAGAACAAAGTCACTAGCTGAAGTCTTGGGCAGCAGATTAGATGTATGACTAATAAAGCCTGAAAGCCAAGATTGGTGACAGACATTTATGTTCATCCTAGATAATGTGAGTTAAAGAAGCCAGAGATTATTTTATTTGAAGAGCCTTAATGAGGAAAAGAGTGAGAATCACTTGCTAGCAGAACACAATGTGGTAGATGCTCTTCGGTGTGGGCTTGCCAGACCTGGAAGAGGTTGATGCTTCAATGTCACTTGCTCTCTGAATTTGCACATTTGCAAAATAGAAATAAAAAACCCTCTTTTTCTGCAGCTTCTGTTCAGCAAATCCCTCTGCAGATACCATTTGTTTGCTGGGGTTTTTAACTTTGTGCGTTAGCAAACTTCAGCCTTGAGTAGCCTAAGTTAGTGCTGCAGTGAGATGGAAGAAAAACACTCCAAGAGAGGTGACTGCCATGAAATATAATGGCAGAAAGTGTGAGTGTTGGCACTAATCTCTGAAATTTTTTTCTGTTTTTGAGATTTGAATTCAGTATTAGTCCAATACAGTATGTGGCTGAGAAGAAGGGCGCTCAGTATCTGGATTTTTTCACAAATCTGCAGATTTCCTGCAGTGGTGTTATGCACAGGACAAGAACAGGGCGCAGAAGGAATGAATGATTATAGGATACTCGTGATAAAAGGAGCCTCATATAACCATATAGTCTTCCCTTCTGTGTACTGTTTTATTTTTTTCCTTTCCTAGAATTCTAGACTGGTTTCATGTGGCCAGTTCAGGTTTTCTGTGCTTGCCTTTCTATTTCAACAGATGACTAATATAAGAGTACCAAATGCATGGTGGGTAAAAATAATGGTGGGCAACTCTATGAATCCTTGTGAGAGCCAAGATAAACAATGTTTTTTTAAATCTGCACACTATTGTTAATCTATATAAACCATATTTGTCACCAAACAATTAGCTGAGTGGTTGGAAACAATGTCTGTAAGCCTGCATGGCAATGACTGAAGATCCTGGCACTCCAGATCAGAGTTCTGACTCAAGTGGTCCATCACAATTCCAATGATAATTTCAGTTCAAGAATTGTAGTAGTTAAGAGCTCAATATAATATTCATAAATACGAAACACATTTTTCTGTCTGTGAATACTGCATTTCTGAGCTAGCCTTTCTATTGTCTTTGTTACATTTGGTAAGATATATTTACCTCATTTGAGAAATGCTGAGCTCTGGTAAGGTTGCAATGAATGTTGAATTTGCAAGGAACTCATAGGCGATCTGTGAGCAGCCATGGGTTTCATTGACTTGTTTATCAGCTCCCTGACTTGTAGGGCAGTTATTATGTAATGAATTCTTGAGGGATCTCCATCAATCCTGGCCACCTCAGGCAGCTGCAGCACAGGCAGGAGCTGCATTGCAGGAGTGAGTACTGGAGTAGAGTTGATACTAGCTGACACAGATGATCGAATGATCAAATTGCAGGTGATATATACTACAAATTTTACAGCTCTGCTGCTGTGTAACGTTTGGGGAAAGCTGAAATCCTCTAGATGATCTCAGGAAGGAAATATTTTTAAAGCTACACCACTGATGGAGACGTGATAATATATTGCTTCCATATAGCTCCTATCAGTAAATTATACCTGTAAGAAAGTTGCTAGGGAGATGATACTGGACACTGAAGGATTCATATTTTTGAAGCAATTGGCACTAAACTGACAGCTGCTGTAGCATCTATCTTGGTATATTTTCTTTTGCTGTGTGATACAAAAATAAATACACAAAAGGGAAGAAAAGTTCTTCTGCTTGTGTATTGTTAGGTGTCAGTAAACTGTCTTTGAATAGCATGTGACCTTAATTTCTGGAGCACAACATGCTCTAGTGTATTATCTCATGAGTTCAGTTGCGTTTGTATTTAATTTTTATGAGCTTTCTATTGGTGTTTTATTTCTTACCTACTGCCCATCATACACGCATAAATTACGTCAATGTCCTATTTTCAGTCTCTGATGAAAATATATCATATTCTTGTGTAGTTTTTTTAAGATTCAAATCAAGGCTAGTGAATTGTTACAAATCACTTTTGGGGCAAAAGGAGAAAGTTGATCCCCAAAAAGTGTTTCCTCCTCGGCACATTTTGAACTCTGAAATCCCCTTGATTTATATCCTCTTACTAAGAAGGCAAGTAATGATGAAAATTCTCAGGCATTCAAATTTTTTAAAAAGTATGCATAGTTATTTGGGCAAGAGTTCCACAATGCAGGCACTTTCCTAAGCTTTACACTGAACTTTTACCTGCATTCTTGACTAGAAGCCTCTCCATGTTCCTACCTTTGAGAGCAGACCAAAATCACTCATTTCTTTCCCCGAGTTTGGCTTGTGCTCTGATGTGGAAATTTGAATTTGTTCACAGTAGGACACATTTTTCCTTAGCTGATGTGCCTGTTTATTGTCTGGGTAATGACTACAAGTGGGAAAAGTAAATTTTATGCTGTAGATTTCTATTTTTTTTTTCCCTTATAGAACCATGTGAGGATTAAAATTATCCTGGTGTTACCCTATGAAATCCAATACAGCACTATTGGATTAAAAGCACTTACTTTTTAAAATCAGTTATTTGGAAGATAAGATGCCCATTGAGCAGACTTGTCTCCCAAAGCCACCAGGGTGATTGACAGATCATGCTCCTTGGAGCCCATCTGCACTTCACAAGTCTGTTCATGAATGCTTATCTGTCCCCAACAGATATTATGAATCTTTCTCCTGCTATTCAGGATCCTATTATTATTATTTGTACCCACTTTTTATGACCAGTCATATTAAAAGCAACATTTTCAGTGCACAATTTCTATACACAGATAATCACAAAATAATGAGGAACAATCAAGCCTATAAAAAATGCACAATGGAAAATTCGTATTTTTTCATTTTAATTTGCTGTTGAAAATGCACATGGAATGGAATAATAATTGGGTTCATGACAATTCTCTTAACGTAATTCTACTTATGACATTAAAACCTCAAAAGTTGGCAAGAAGGATTTTAAAGATTGGTCCTCTGTGTATTTATTGTTGGAAAATTTCTCAGCTTCTGATGACTGTTATGGATATATTTGTACATTGTTTTCTTTTAATTTCAGCTATTTCTGATAATAAATGCAGTAGCAGAAGTACAGGATCTTCCTTGTGATAATACATTCAAGTGGCAGTTTCCTAGAGTGGTGTCAGTGTGCTTTCTATAATGTGGTTAGAAGAGGGTTGACTTTGTATTTCTGGCAGATTTTCCAGGTGGAAGTGCTTCCAGGTGCCCAGGCTTCACACCCTGGGTTCGGTGAGCCCAGGAAGCCCTGAGGCTCTGGAGTGGGGAAAATAAATGTGCATTGGTCTTGTGAAACTCCAAATGAGCCCTGCACTATCCCAACCTATTTGGGGCCATCTGTGAGTCCAGCTTAGTGATATTTTTATCCCCTAGAAAGAATGACAGCAGCTACAGCTGCCTTTGTCGGACAAAACACCCTGTTCTTCATCAAAATCAAAAATGTTTATTCCCAGTTGGGTGTTTGCTTTGCTTTCTTTGATATAAATTGCAGTCTAAAAATGAACTTTGGAGAAAGAAATTTCATCTTACTGAGAAGCCTCCTGTGGATTTTCTTTTTTTTTTCATTTTGCATTGAATGAGAGGTTGTTGAAATTGATTTGTTTCTATGGAGTTTTACAATGTGAGTAAGTTATCAAAATTTTTAACAAACTACTTCACTGCTTCTGACACTGATTTCAGTGTAATGTGACATGTTAGAATTTCTGGGGCTTTTTCTATTTGTTCCAAGTGGGAAGGCTGTATTATACATATTATTATGTTTGCAGTGTCAAGTGTTGATAAATTGAGACATTTTAATGTTACTTTTATAGCTTAATAGCTTTTACAACTTCTTTTTTTTTATATGTATACTATTAATACTTTCTAGATACTGTAGCTCTCTTTTATATGTTCTTTGATTCATTTGAGTGTAGGATAGCTCTCCTTTGTGAGCATGACTATTTTGTGAAATTTTGGATTGTTACCTTTTTGGAAAAAGAAATTTGTGAATAAATGCAACATCTTAAGGTGTTGAATGATCTCTCGTAAAAAATGTTTTTCCTCAGTCTTTGTCTCATGCACATACTATCTTGATATATGTGTATTTTAAAAAATTAGAGGGAAAGACTGTATGGTTTGGTTTTGTTTTGTATAATGTTCCACCTTCCTACTGTTTGACTTGGCAATCTTAGCAAAGCTTTTCTAACATGCTTTTTCCTGTTGTTTCCTATAATGTATGGCTGAATGACTGCACGTATAAAAATTTGTATTTCCTTCTTTTTTTTTTTTTCTGTTGTTGCCACTTAAATCTCATTTACTGTTTGTCTCAGTTACATTGAGGAAATTCTTTCCATTTTGCAACAAATTCAGAGAATGAGAGTGTTCACTCTGATATTATTTTTTTTTTTGTTAACCTGACTAGCTTACATAAAACTGTATGGTTTATTTTTTTGCTGCTTCTTGCTTGCAAAAATTCAGGAATGTCGATTTCCTCTATGTGCTTTGTTCAAACAACTATGCAAATAATTCCTCTGCCTGAAAGTAAATGAAAAGTTTGTTTTGTTTTGTGTTTAAACATCAGTCTCCAATAGCTTGATAAAAATTCTGCTGCAGCCCATGTAGAATGGAAATAAATTCCTGCAGCTTAGTCAGTTTTCTGGGATGGTGATGATCTGTGACAAGCATGGTAGAGTCCTGTCTCCTAAAAAGTGTTCCAAAACCATCAGCAGATTCTACACAAGTTTATGGTCCTAGAGCTTAGGGGAATTTAATTCAGTGATGCTGAGATACATGTGGATTCTTCCAGTAACAGAATTCAAATCAGAATTATTAACTAGAAATGTATGGTTAAGATTCAAAACCCCAAACAACAATAATTAATGCTTCAAATATATGTGAGTAAACAACTCCCCATCTCTCTTTGCTATGGCGTTTCCTAGCAACTGCTGTGTTTCTCTGAACCTGTGCTGCCTTGACAATACTTGTAGGCATATTGTACATCTATACAGGGCTTTTTGTTCAAGGGCCTTTACAGGCCAAGAATGTGTTTGTGAAGCATCCTTGAAATGCAGCTGTTATTTGGTAAAAATGAAAAGTGAGTAGAGCAAACACTATTGCATGATTGGTAAGAGGGATGGGAGAATATGAAACAGGAGTTTGGGCTAATGCTGGCAGGGATCCCTTCAAACATAAGAGACAAAGGCTAAAACTCACCCTCTTTATGTTCAAGTGAGCAAGGTGCCTTTTGGATGGTGAGGGAAAGCAGATGAATAGACAATGTTGTTAGGGCATCATTTGAGCAGACAAGGGAAGCTCAGCTAAGTTACTGTTATTACTGCTGTGTTCTTGGGCAGTATTGCAAACCTCTAGTCCTTCTGCAGTGTGAGCTCCTTCACAGGCTGCGTTGCAATTCTGAATGCCCTCCCCTCCAACTCGTGTTCGCCTGTGCCCGAGGTTCCAGTTCTCTGCACTCTGAGGAGCTACCCCCTCTCTGATGAGCTCTGACTGCCTCTCTCACTGGCCTTGGCCGCTCCCACATCATGAATAAGCAGCTTCTGTATCCCACCTGCCTGTGATTTGAGTTTAAAACACACACAAGGTGTTGTCTTTCTAGAAATCTCAATAACATTGTTCAATATCTTGCATTTAGGGCATCTCACCGGGCAAGTTGCTTTGAGTTTCTTTAGTTTTGTACGCTAATATTAAGAAATTAATACTTTTGCTGTTACCTGTGGATCTGGCCAAAGATTTTCAAACATTTCCTAATTCAGGGAAAGCAGAATTTTTGTTTAGGGTAACTTTTGGGTCCAGACAGAGAAATTCTATTGCTTTTCAGCTACTCTATAATGATTCTTCATTAATATTATCTATCTAGTATTCTAGACATTCTGTTCTTAGGAGGCATTCAAAGACATGAACACTCAGATGCATTTAATGGTAGGTTTCTTTCTATTTTTGCAGCTTTTAATTCTTTCCATTTTTGTTTCTTTTCATTTTTTTGAGCAGAAAGGATTTTGAAGCCTCAGGCTATTGGTCTGGAACTGCTCATCATTTAGACAAATTTGCTATGGATTGTGATTCAACCTTTTGTCTTCATATATTTCCTTCAGAGGAATTAATGTTGTTTTTGCATCCCATGTAGTTGTAGATTTCCTGTCTGTTATCAGATCATAAGGCTTGTTTCTGAGCTCCGAGTCCTTCAGTAGCTCTCCAAACTTCTGTCATTTGGGATGTTAAAAAGTAGGTTGAGATTTCAATGCTAATTTGTAACAGAAAATCCATGGAAGGTGAATAAATCAGCAAACTCTTCTTACCATCACAAACCCATTTTAATAACATGAGCACTGTTAAATTTTAGTTTATTAATCTGTTACTGATTGCAAGCTGGTTTGGCACACTACCCTAGAAATGCTGCCTTGAAATCAGTTCACGAGCTGAAAATAGGTGTGCAATAAAGATTTTAATGCGAGGTCAAGCAAATATTATGGGTTGTTATCTGATTAAGCTACATGAAATGGCTTATCATTCTAGGGCTACCTATACCATATATTTGCAATAGTGAAATGGCTTTCTACCTTTGGGAAAAAACCAAAACAACTTACAACCAAACCCAACCACAGTTTGCATACGTTGGAATATCAGCTGAGAAGACAAAGCAAGGAAAGCAATTGCTTGGGGAATTACTGCTGGCTCGGATGCAGTGGCTGAACAGCAGCAAATGAACTACCACAGCTGCTTCTGTAGCCTGCTCTGCTGACTTTTGTGCTGAACTGTTTCCACCCTGTGATTAATGGTGAAGTTTATCTTACTGAGCCGTCATTTCGACATCTTTCACTTGTACAGCAATCACTCTAAAGAAAAAAGAAAAGGGTCTTAGATTGGCCCCTTTATTTTTGTAATCAGGAACAGGATGCCCCAACTCTTAGCTCAAACTGACCCATTATGTGCATTTGAGAAATGAGTCACAGCCAGAACCTTTCCAAACAGCTTCTGGTTGGTGGGAAGACAGAAAACTCAAATTCCCAGATATAAACATGCTTCAATGTTTTTGTATGATAGTGAGATCCAAAGCAGCACAGGAAGCACTTTGAAGTTCTTGGTTTAGAGTTGCTAAAGTGATGATAATTTTGGGATGTGTTTTTGGTGACATGGTGGCACCATTAGATGTGTCAGTTAATGCAGCAAGTTCGGTGGTTTGCTACGGAAGAACAGTGACGAAGTTCATTTTCAAGTCTAATGCACTCCATCTACATTTTCAGTCCTTTTTTTTTTTTGAGCTTGATATTGTTACTCCATTCTTTTTCTCAGAATCTGTTATCTTTGTTTCATAAATATATTACTGAAAAAAGCAATTACTTTAGAGAATGCTGAGTTTTATCAAATTATGTTATCTTTCCTTGAATGTGTGTTTTCGTTTAAGGTATAGACCAAGGCTCATGCAAGGGTTTCTTACTCTTTTTCTTCTGGTGTCTCTCTAATTCTGTACGCACGCTGTGTTTGAAATGTGCCACCCTCTGGTGTGAGAAGCAAATGATGGAAAGCCTCAGGCTGGATAGTACAGATCTCCCTGCTCCTGTTCATGGTTGAGTCTACTGTTTGTTTTGTGTTCTTCTCTGCCACTCTAAATGCCATTTCCACAGCTGCATTTCTGACTTTCTGTCTTAAGCATTCACTTCTAAATAGAGATTAAACCCACTGAACAAAAACTGAACCTTTACACCAGTCAATAGACTATTAATGGTGATGTATAGGCCTTATTTGTCCACGTGAATTATCATGATGATGTAAAATTGGAGTTTTTAGTTTCCTTATTAGCATTTACCTTCTGCATTTGCCCAGAATCAATTTTGATTCTGTTACTAAATTCCAGAAATACCTACCAAAAGAAGCTACTCAGAGGAGCAAATACTTTATCACAGTTATGCTTCTGCTTTCATGGCTTTTGGTTTTCCACAAGGAAAATGCTTCTTTGCTACAAATTTAACAGACGAATTCAGAGAACTCATTTCTGATTTAGTGCAATCTCTTCCACAAGATATGCAGAGCACAGCGGTTTCTGCCTCCTCCTGTTGTACCCCATGGTGACACCATCATTTGCCTCTCACTGCAATGATCTACAGCCTGGCTGGGCAAAGAAATTAATTCAGTGCCTTCCATCTTACTGCATTTTAGTCACCTCAGTTAGTGGGGCGATACAGACTGTCTTGCTTAATAGCATTTATTTTGAACACAACAAGTACATTCCAATTAGTTTCTGGCTAAGTGCCTACCCAAAACTATTGTCTTTTGGAAAGGGTGGTATCTGGGACAAAATATTTGCTAGAAGCTTCTTATAGCTCAGCTTCCTTATCATTAATGATACTTGTCAAATTGGTGTTTATGGCAGTGACTGTATGTGCAAAGACACATTCTAAAGAATTCTGTTTGTATTTTGCTCTCCATCATCTGTACCTTCATAACTTTTAGAGTAAGAAGAGATTATAAAGCAAAATATGAGCACAGCAAAAAAAAAGCACAAACTCTCTCACAATGCTCTATTCAATGAATCAAAAGTAGAATCTGACTGATGTAAGAAGCCCAGTTCAAACAAAATAATCTGAATAAAATGCAGCACTTCAGTAAGCTTTATGAAGTCGATGCTTGAACCCTAATTCTGATTCCAGCATGTAAAATAGGTAAATATTCGAGTTACTGTTATGGATGTTCTAACATTTTCTTGTTCATTAATTATTGTTTGGGGAAGGCTTAGATCACCACAAAGATAGCAGTTAAATAACTTATTGCCATGCTGGTAATGTGCCTCTTCTGCTTCCATTATAATGTAACCAGATCTTTAGTGTGAGTGAAGGGCAGAAAGGGAAATATGTCTATATTTGCTGGGTTGTTTGCAGTAAGTAACTCAGCCGTGGCACAACCCCGCCAAAATTGTTCAATATCGTACTCTTATATAACCTCAGATTAAAATTAGTTCATAACTGCGTGTGTGGTTTCCTTGGGGTCTCTCTCTGAAGAAATTATCTTTTTGATGCATGTTAAATATGACTATGTCTTTCTATAGTAAACTTTCAAAGTCTCAGCTTGAGGTGTGCTCGTGAAAGGATGTTATTATCTTATCTACAAAACAGAACCTTTTGGGGAAAATGTAGACCCCTATAATAACAAGTATTTGGGATTATATATTTTAAGAACAAAATCCAGATTAAAATAATAGGATAAAAACTGCTTTTAAATTTGATTTTGATTTACAGAGTTTAGACTTGGTCCAGGGTATTAAGGTTAATATGTACAAGCAGCCTAAATCTGAAGAGTTGTTAAAAATCTCACAAATCCTTGCTTCAGTTCTGTCTTTGTAAAAGCTCGGCTCAGTCTCATTGCAGTTTCTGAGGCTGAAGCATTTAATGGCTTCTTCATTCTACTAAAAAAAGTGTTCAGGTACTGCATGTAATCACTGGGGGTAGTGGGGAAGACAACACATTGCAAATAGCCCATTAAAAATAGCAATAAATTAAACAATCACTGGTGTTATGCAACGTTAGTTAATTCCAGATTATATAATGACAGTATTGCTGAATGTTGGTGACCATTTCTGGTGCATATGGGGGATGGCACTCCAACCAACCAGAGTGCAAATGCAGCACTTGGACAAGTGAACAGGAAGAAAAAGTAAACCAGAGCTCTTCTCGTCTTTTGTCTGTGATTCTTCATGAGCTTCGTCTCATACACTTTAAATGGAATTACTTGTGGCCGGGCAGAAAGGGGTTTATTATCTTGTTTAGGATTAGTGGTATATAGTTTCAAGAGCAATAGGATCAGCAAACTTGCCATGAAGAAAGTTAACAAATAGCTGTGCAGTACTTCAAAATAGTTATCAATAAAATTCATCAAAGGGGAGATAAAATTATCTGTTTTCCCAGGAGGGATTAATAGGTTTCCAGGTCTATTTGTACTCCCCATAAATTTCAGACATTTTAAGAAGGATTAGAAAAACCCTGCAGGTGATAGCAAGCTGAGGGATAAGAACTGGTGGGGTGGATACCAGAGTTTGGGAACTGATGAGGTGGCCTCAGTCCAAGATGACACTGAGGAAGACAGCAGCAAAGTCTGCACTAAGACTAAATACCACATGTGCAAAAAAAAAAAAAAAAAAAAAAAGCAACTGGCTAGACAGCAATGCAGAAGAAAAGAGTATGGAATTAGCAAGGTGAGTGTGTGTAAATCATGGGCAGCAATCATCTCCCTCTGGTCCTGCCAGGGTGTGCAGGTGGTGGGGCTGGCCTGACTGTGGGCACTGCCTATAAGGGAATGCAGAGCAAGAGGAAGGAGTCCAAACAACAAGAGAATGACAGAAATGGTTTGAAAATGTGGTTTATGAGGGTTTGAGGAGTTGTGTGGTTGAATTTAGAGACAAGAGCAGAGTTTCAAAAATCTGAGAAATATTGTCATAAGGAGAGAAGTATTCTCACCAAGGGCAGGACAAAAGCTAAGTTGCTTAATTGCAGCGAGGGAGATTTAAGTAACAAATTAAGAATGCAAGTTTTGTAGATCAAGAAGTAAACTGTATTCCTGTCTCCTTAGGAGACTGCAAAATAACTTTCCTTGGAAGTGTTGAAAAATGGATTAGATGGATATCTGCAAAGACAATAATTCAAAGCAGCAGTTAGCTTAGATCCTTTCTTCACCTTTCCCTTCCAGTTGTGCCTCACTACATTTCTGTGATCTTTAGAAGAAATTCACTGCATTATTTGTTCTGATAGGAATGGCTCTCTTCCATGTGTCCAAAAGAAGGTACCTGAAATTGTAGTTTGGATTATTATTCTACTTGACATGGAGCATTTGATTTTATATTTTGGCAACTAAAGTGCAGCAAAAAGTCCTTGGGAAGTCAAGCCAAGTTACTTGCCAATGTTTTGTGTATACTGAAGAAACTCAGTGTTAGTGTAGATTAATTACTCCTCACTTTTTCTACTGAGAAAGTATTTACATCTGAAAAATCTGCTAAAAGACTATGCTATGCCCAATAACACAAAATAAAGAAAGAATAATTTCTTGGCTCTGGGAATGGAGGGATGGAATTTATCATAAAATTATTAATATATGTACATACACATATATATATTTAGTTCTGGGTCTTTATTGGGTGTCAGTTCTTGAATTTGGACCAGAACAGAGGAGAGAATTGTACTAATACATTACTCTGCGGTTTTCCAAATAAAGTAGTGAAAGTTTGTGGCATCCATAAATGAAACTTGTAGACAACAGTGGGTTTTGATAATTTACAGTAATAGTTCAGAAAAAAGTTATTTATTTCAGAAAACTTTAATGATGTTACCCTCTTGATAACAACTCTAGTTTTCTATCCTCTCAATACTACGTGTTCTTGCAAGTGGAACTTACTGGAATTATTAGCTAAATATACCTGCAACTTGTTTTATATTTTCTATTAAATTTAGTTCTTGGTACACAGGATTTTGTCTGCTTAAGATTTAAACTTTTACTGCACAGATATTTTGCAGCACAAAGGTATGGTCTTTTACTTAAGTAGAAAAGTGATGCATATTTATGAAGGAAAATAGAAAAAAACCCACAACATTCATTAAAGGAGAGGATGCATCAGGACCCCTTTCTTTTATCTCTTGTATCAAATGTCTGCAAAAGTCTTAATTATTAGCAAAAAAAAATTCCATTACTGCCTGTTAATTTGGAATCTAATAGGAACATTGTTGCTGGTTAGCTCATGTTGATGGCTGAAGGCAATGCAGGAAAATAGTTTAGATGTGTGTGATTCACAGGTGGTTTTAAAGGGTCTGAGACCTGAAAGTACAGCAGTATTTTCTAGAATGGTAATGCAAATTAATGCCCTCGAATATTTTCTTTTATTATTATTATTATTTTTTATTTTATTATTATTTTATTTTATTATATTTTTTAATGTACTTCACAGTACATAAAAAAGCTTTGTCTTTACAGGGTTTTGCTGTTCTGCTGTGCTTGAGAAAGCTTTTTGTGCCCTGCTGTACCCTGTTCAAAATAACATCAAATATAATAGGTTGCGAATGTTATATCCCTGTGCTTCTCCCTACTCTTTATCAAATCAGTGGTTTAGCAAAATCAAGTAAAACTAAAAGTATAATTAAATGCAGCTGGTACTTAAAGTTACTGCTTCACAAAACTTGCCTGTTTTCCTGAGCAAAATCAGGTGCTCTAATTTTAAAATAAATTAATAATTTCTTTGCACAAATTATATGCTGGGAGGAAAAAAATGAAATGAGAGAACCACCCATCAATAGAGATTTTTCTTTATTGCATTTACTTGAATTCTGCCAGTTGTAAACACCCTGATGACTTCTAGTACAGTAGCAGACTGTTTACTTTGCTCTAATCTCACTGAGATGAAGGAAACTCCCATTACAGTCAGGTTTTCCAAATGCATTATCATTTCCTTTTGTGGATAACCACACAAAAATCCCTAATTCTCAGGGGTTTAGGACTTGGCTCATTCTCACAGGGAGGTGCCTCTCTCTGAGCCAACATCTCGGGCTTGGTTTAGGAAAAGAAGACACTGCATTTGCTATACTCTTTCTTCCATGCTCTGTGCTTCCATAACTGTATGCCTCAGTTTTTTCAGTAAATAATATTCGTAGTAGGCCATGAAGAGTGCAAGACTCCCCCAGTTTGCAACAGACTGAGGACTGTGGAAGTGTTCTAGAGCTCCCCAACTTTAGATCACATTTAGTGAAGATGAAGCCTTTCTCACAAAGGGTCATTGAGGCTTTGTTGCTGAAAACAAATGTGCCATCAGTAATGCCTAGGAGTTAGTAAGTTTATCACTTTCCCCTACAGATTTAATGAAATAGTTGTTAGACTGCAATTTTCCTGACTGGGTTTGATAATCATGAATCTTGCTCTTATCTTTGATCTTTCATCTGAGCTATTAGGTGTCACACTGCTCAGATAACACTAGACTTGCAATAAAGGAGAATGTGATCTTGTATAAATGCAAAAGCAACCCTGCAAAAGGAGTTTAATGATACTGGTAAAATTAGAAATATGTTCTTCCCTCATGGTGTTATACTACTGTGTGTGAAAAAACAGCTTGTTCTACCAATTGGGGCATGATGGTATAATACCATTTTGTTAAGAAAAACAGGGTTTGTGTCAGGGTGTTGAAGTAGGTTGACGGATTTTGGAGGCAGGAAAAATTACAAAAATTGTTGAAATTTTTACATGGCAGTTGGCCCAAAGTATTTTGATTCTTGTGTGAGATGAGAATATCAGCCTGCAGAACCTAGTATTGAGTAATACAACTTGAGCATGCCTGGCAGGAGCTCTGATGGTTCCATCCTCACCTGCTTCAGCTCACAGACAGCTCTGAGGGCTCTGGGCTGCAGTGGCACTTTCACCCCTAATTCTTTGCTGGAGGAAGGTGTAGTTGAAAACACTTTTTTTTTTTTTTTTT
>VXBQ01007751.1:425271-515750 GCA_013400175.1 Phainopepla nitens
TTTTTTCCCTAAATTGCAAGAAGCAATCAAGATCTGTGAACAAAGAAACCATTTGCTTCTCTGCACTTGTGGAATGCACAGAAACTGCATTTCTACAACTGTTATTAATGTTCTTTATTTGTACCTGCTGGTCATTTGAAGTGCTTGTCTAACTTAATCCTTTATTTGTAATTTGATAGTAATTGTTTGACTAATTTCTTCTCTTTTTTTCACGGCTTCAAACCATCACTGATAGAAGAAATTTTTCTCAAATGTATTTCACAGAAAATTTATCAAATAATTTCATTAATAAATAGTTGGGAATATTTGGTATAGGAGAACTGGCTGAATGTTCTGTCCCAGATGCATGGTCCTAGATCCTGTTTTGACATAGGAGGTGTTTCACTAACTACCAATGAGGTTTATTCCTTTGCATTTATTATTTTTGTTACTTCACTGGAAGAACTCCTTGCTGAATTTGGTTTGATGTGAATGCTTGCAAGGAGTGAATTCTTTCTATGTGCATTGTGCTGCCAGTAACATTATTCCTTTAGAAATACTGCCAGTAAATAGACTATGCAGAGAAAATAAACACAGATGCTCATACATACAATAGAGATTAGTTTTAAAATTTCTACTAGTATTCATAGAATTTTTTTCAGTATTTTTACAGACCTATTTGCAGTAGTAAAATAAAAATTATTTTCTCGTTGGTGATATTATGACTGGGTGCAATGTATGTTGTGCATATGCTCTTGGTCACTGTCAGAGAGGATCTAGCATATGTCAGGGATTTATTTGCAGTGAAGCTTGCTAGTTTTTGGGGAGAAGGTTGTAATACTAACTATTTTAGAAGCTAGTTTTAAAGTGGTATGAAGAGTTTCAAACAGTTTGAGGCACAAAAGGTACCAAAAAGGGCACTTTTTTGTGTTCTTTTAAAATTTGTCTGTGGTTGGGAATTTATCTCCATCAGAGCTTTCCTTTTGAATTTGATTAAATAGTAATCTTGTGAGCATTTGCATTTGGTAAAGTGATGATTGTAAAATGGCAGCTATTATCTGATAGCTGTGTGCTCTAGACAAGCACAGGAAATATGGTAGAAAAGAAATTAGGTGAAAATCATTCCAAGATTGCTCTTTGTGTTTTGTACCATACTACATAAATCATTTCTACGTACAAAGTAACCTTAGTCATCTAAACTTAAGCCAGAGGAATTGTGACTAAAACTGCAGATCACTTGAGGCTTCTTTGGTGCTAATTAACTTACTTAGCTCAGTTGGTTGGCAGATTTTAATCACCATAAAAGCTCCTGTGGATATTTTAATTTGTTTTCATTTTAAAATCAGAAGCATATGGTTCTTTAAAAGATGTGTGCCTTTTTCTGTATTCATTTGAGAAATCATAATTAATGTTTTCATATGCAAGACATGCATTTAGTTTCATAATCATTAATTTTCAAACTTAACCCCTTGGAAACACTGACAGAGTTGCGGTGCCAAGAACAGTCAGCATAAACTTCATTTCCTGCAAAACTTGCCTTTTTAACCTTAATCAGGGAAAAAAAAGGGCGTTTTCAAATATTTCTGACAAAATGACCCAGATAACAATACAGTCTCTTAAGCTTTCAATATATATATAGATAGATTGTTGAAAGATAGGGTTTCTCTTATTTGCAATTTCAAAGTTTATTTTTAGTAACAAAATTATTAGAATAGCAAAAAAATTGAAAGAACAAAACCTGAGGGGTAGTGGGTGTGCCTTCAGACGTTCTCCTTCAGATCCTGGCCTCTATGCTATTCTTCAGATTCTACCCCATCACCTCTATTAAAAATTGCTACCCAATCCTACTCTAAACAGCTCCAAATGTTCTCTGAAATGTTTTTTTAGTTGAAATAGTTGATGTAGACCAACACAGTCTTTTGAGATTGCACACCCAGGTATTATATACCCTTCTGTGAGTAGGTGAAAAGAGGCCACGACCAGGCAAGCAAATCAAATCCTCCTGGGCATGATTTAGCTGTCCATTAAACAAAAAATTAATGATCTATTCATGAAACTTTAGAAAGACATCTTGATATGCATACTTTCATGAAACAGACATGTGTAGAAGTATTTTTATTGCACATTCTACTTGTGTATCAAAGACTTGAAAAATAGGTTTGCTTATTTCCCAGTTTATTCCATTCCTTCTCCAATTTAATTTTTAGCTTTGTCCTACAAGGCAAGAGTGGGAGTGTCAAAGTTATGGACATTTCTCCCTATGAATTCTCTGCAATCAGGTTAAGGACAAATGATGAATCACCACTGATGATTCCAGGTACATCTCTTAGAGTTTGCAGATACTGACTGATGAATAAGGTTGAAAATGTGGTGTCCATGTCTCATTCGCTAAGTGTTATTACCAAGCGATATTTTCAAGTGCAAAAGATGGATTTAACAATGTTTAGTACACTTGGACTGTGTTTTGAAATTTTGTTATAAGAGCATGTAAGGTGCAGATTTAGAGTGTTGACTGTGTTGTTTTGATTCTCTTTAGTCTTGCTATTGTTTAGTATCACTGCTACCATTCAAAGTAGTTTTAATTTGGTGCAAATTGTTGAACAAAAGGTCAAAAAAAGCTTGAAGAAAATTTCTGCCTAGAGTGCACTTAAGCTCATTTCACAGGTTGCTTGAAATTAGAGTGTTTGGTGAGATAGCTAATGTTAATCAAAGATATCTCCCTCCTCATCCCAAGCCCCAAAACACTGCAGTAAGATAACCTGTAATATTCTGCACCAAAATAATTCCTTTGCATGGTGGAAACAGTAGGAGGGAACCTGGACAAGAGCACATCCTTACTGGCTTTCTCTCAGATCAGTGTTGTGTTGTTTGCTGTAAAATGTGTAAAGAGACCTCCATGTAGCTGTTTTTCTCCGAGCCCCTGCGGCAGTGCTGGCGTGCACCCAGACGAGCTCTGTGGAAGCCTGACTGCAGCTGGGCTGGAGCTCTTCGCTGCAGCAGCAGTGCAGTCCTGGACTGGGCTGTTCCTCCCATCTCTGCTCGAGGGAATGGGTTTTCTGCATGCTCTGCCGGTAGAACCTAGCTTGCTGATATGCCTGTCATTGTCCTTTGGAGGAAGGAACATGTGGAGAGGAAACAGGGCCTCGGTTGTGCTCCCTCTCCCGAGCAACCACATCTGTGCTCAGATACTGGGGAGCAAGGGAAGCAAGGACTTCCACCCATTGTATTTAGGGAATGTCTTTACTGATTACCAAGGCTCTTAAGTAGAAGTCCTTTCCTGCATTTTCAGTTAAAATCTAGTTTTATTGCATTTCCATTGGGGACCACCTCAGTTAAGTCATTATCAGCCTCGTATAAGTTTGTTATGCTGAAAAGAGCAGAATTCTGCTCTACACAAGCGTTGCATCAGAAAATACAGCTATAGCTTTGACTAGATATGAAGGATGTGCCACTTGCTTCGATGTGACTGAAGAGAGTGAACATATGTGGCTGTACTGTTCACTCATCTGCATTTTACAAAATTGTCTCTTTTTTTTCTATTAGTGATGTGCATTTTACCGTGAACGTATTACTGCATTTGTACTGGTTTTACTTTTTGCGACAGTCATCAAAAATGTTTCTGAATGTTCACATTTAGTCATGATTACACACCTGGGAATGACTGCTAATATAGCGGGGCTTAAAATTACCTTTCTGGATGATGATTAACATATCAGCTTTACACATCAGTAAAAATCCATATTGCCAGGAAAGTTAAGGAGAAAGTATATATAAAAGAAAAAGAAACAGGGTAAATGTAACACACAGGGCATATTTATTCAATGTTGCCATATGTAGATGGCAGAGAACAGTGCAAGGTTGTCACGCAGGGAATAGCTGCATAGAGGCAGTCCTCTGCAGAGACTAAGAAACCTTGAATTTCCTCTTGGAGCCCCTGACTAGTGAGGCATGTTTGCTTCAGAAAACCTAGGTGGCACAGCTCCTGTTCCTGGGAGCACACTGTGGTGAGCACCATGCAGACACCGCCGGGTTTTGCCTGTCCCCCTCCGATTTTCCGGGCTGTGCCGCAGGCTGCAGCGGCCTCTGTTGGAACATCGCCCTCTCCTGTGACTGCCTTGAGCCAGAGCTGCCCAAATCCTCGCAGCACCTCCCGCTGCGTCCCCACCCCTTCTTCCCGGGGCTGGCAAGGGGAGATTGTCCTTGTTCCTCAGGCTCTTCCAGGACAGAGCAATTCCCCTGGCTGCCTGGGGGCTTTCACTTCACCACGCATTAACTATGCAGCATTTTTTCAGGAGTAAGGAAGCCTTTCCTTGTTTTTCGTGCTGCGGTAATGCTGACAACTGTAATGCCGTGCAGAAACCCTAAGTATTAAAGGCATCACATTTTTGCTTTTCAGATGTAAATTGATCCTCTCTGCAAAGATGTTTCAAAAGTGTGGCACAGCTGGGGAAGCTCAGTATTCAGCATGATCTCTCTGAAGGGATAAAAGTAGGAGCAGATTCTGGACTTGGTTCAGGTTAGGATATCTTGGCTTGCCCTGCTTTTTGTGACACCCAAGTGATGTAATTGATATGGCAGTGATAATATACAGGATGAGTGCTCTATTAATAACTTCCCTTTAACAGCCACTTAACCCAGAACCTTGACTTGGCATTGCAGCCTCCACTGATAGTGCTCTCAGCAAGGGTACTGACGGCGTGTCTTGAAAGCTAATGAGATGCCTGGGAACAAATGTTTGGCAAGATTGGCAACTTTTGGAGGTTTATTTCAGGTACAGTTTGTCCTGGTGTAAGAGAATTGAAAAATATTTACCCTGTGTATTCTGATTCTTTTTCACCCTTTCAGTTCTGTGACTGGAGTGATTTTCCTACCAAATTTGCAAGGATATTATTTATCACTTATTCTCTATCTCCTGTAATAAATCTCTTCTGTTGTAACACCAGTAGAAATCCAGTTAATTGTATATACCTTCGTTCTCTCTTTTCAAATAACATACATTTACCTTACATAAGTTTGTATTAATTATGTCTGGGGAAAAAAAAGCATATTGTACCCTGTAATTTCCACTTAGTGGTCTATAATTTCCTTCATTTCTCTATATTAAACAGCAGTGTGTATGTCAGCAGTGCTACAGATGCAGTCTGTACCAAAGTGGTAGTATGGGTAGAAAAATGCAAAAAAGCAACCACAAACCCCCAAATCAGAACCACAATAAATGGTTTTTACCAATCCAAAATAAAATGAAGGCAAAATTAAATTTTGTCCTTCAGGAATTTTTAGTATTTTATATCTTGTTAGAATAAAGTCTTAGTCACTTATTTTCCTTTATATGTTGGTCAAGCCTTAATTATGCTTGGATACAGGTTTTCCTGAACTTACTCAGTGGGAGGATGAGAGAAGAATACATGAAGCATATCTTTTTTAAGCACATGGATTGCCTTTGGTGCAAGAAAATGTTAATAGAAGCTTTCCTTGATGCAGTGGTTCAAAACTGCAGAGTGAAATGCAGATCTTTACCTGAAGTACTTAGTGCCTCACTTGAAACAGTGCAGGCAGCTGACAGTCAGGCTCTGACACCTCTGGTTCTCAAATACTCGGTGTCTAAGCTGCTTTAAAATCAGTGTGGCTGAAGCATACACTTAATGTTAATTGCATATTCAAGTGCTTTGCAGATCTGATGTTTTAAGAAATTGAATAGAACACCTATATTGGAAGCAGCTCTTACCAACCCTGCAAATAATGTACCACAGTTTTACAGTCCTCAGCCTTTGCAATACTGTTGCAGGATTGAATTCTAACCTAGGTCAAAGCCTACAGTTTTATTCTTATCCTGAGATTTTTCCACGTTTTGTTTCCATTTTCTGTTGCATAACTAGTATTTTAGTTCTAAATTTTCTCAGGCTTTTTTCTCATTCCTTTACACTTAGGAATAAAGTAGATGCCTGTAGGGAGAGGAAAAAGGAAGGCGAGAGTACAAGAAGTAAAATGAATCATGCCTGTGCATGAACAGGGATGTGGAAGCTATTTATACTGGTATAAATACCAGATTAGTAGGATTTAAAATGTTACTGCTCTGTAGGTTTTAAAAGTCCTTATAAACTCTAGGTTAGTTTTGCTTTACTTCTTTCAAGGTAGACTTATTTAAGAAGATAGATATTTGCTTTAATTTTTAAGAAGATTTATAGCACATTATGGTTTTTTTGGACTCATAAACTATTTCTCTACCCACTGCTTGCTCTTTGAAAGAAGGGCTGTCTCACACTTGCCAAGGAGAAGTGGCCCTTGCTCCTACTCTCACTAGCTCTCAAATGATTCATTGCAGATTGGCGGACTCTGTTCTTGTGAATCCCCAGACACATTTGGCAATCTGTTGGTATGATGCAGTCACTACTAGATATGGATTTGCAATTCCATATGGAAGAGGGTACTCCTCTTGTCTATTTCCCCCACACCGTGTTAGGTGGGGAAAATAGTTTGTTATTTCTTGCTAAGTAAAGTCGTAACTTTTTTTTTTATTATGAATTTCCAACAAATTCTTGGAAGAACACAAAAAAAAAGTTGTCAAGATGTATTGAAACATGCCTCTCTACTTCTGAGTAAAGGTCTTTCCTGCCAGAGCAAGCAACACAGTCCAGAAATGCATGATGCTACTCTGGAGGTTATTTCTTACACATAAACCCTTTCTTTGGGCGTGTTACCAACTGGCACACCTCTTTTGTTAGGTAAATACTAAATGCAAATTAATCTGCAAAGCAGTCTCTGGAGGAGAGCTCTCTTCTTATTCCTTTCAGACTTCTAGCTCTGTGTGGTAGTAACAAAAGCAAACGAGGTTTTCTAGGCTTTTTTTGACAATTCTGGTACATGGAGAGCACTGTGCTAGATATAAGTTCATTTCCTTATTATGTCCTAACCAAGGAAGTTTGATTCAGTTGATACCAGGTTTCCTTTGCAGATGTCTTAGAAAGATAAAACATGTCTGTCTCTCTCAACATTTTGGCATACAATTTATTCTTCTCTTGACGTGCTTTATTTTATCTGTTCTACATCAGACAGGTTTTTTGCCTTGATGATTTTCTTCCCTGCGTGCTGAGAGCTAAATGTCAGTTAGTGTGCATGGCAAATTACTTTTCTCTTGTGTAGATTACCTTGAAAACACTAAAGGTGCTGTTGGCAGTAGAATAGACTGATAACAGAGTTGAGGAGGGGATTCTTGCAGAAGAGGGAGAAAACTGACTGCAGGCTTGCTCCAGGGGTGAGGCTCAAAACCCAGTGTAGGCTGTTTGTGATGCATGCTGAGAGATGTTGCAGTTGTAGGAGGAAGCATTTCTTAGTGAAAATTATTTGGGAAATGATTATTAAGTTAACAGGTAGTCTTTATATCTCATGAGTGTACAACAGCCACAGGGCATTTTATTTTAGTCATTTATTCAGATCTGGAAGCAGAAGCTGCTGCCTGTGTTGGAAGCTGACTAGACTGAAGACTGGTGGGCTTGGGGTGGCAATGTCTTCAGCTGGAATGTGTCCTCTGATTTGAGGATGAATGTGGTGATGATGTCTTAGAATCCTTTAGCTTGGAAAAGACCTTTGAGATCACGGAGGCCAGCTGTTAACCCAGCACTGCCAAGTCCACCACTAAACCATGTCCCTGAGTGTCACAGCTACACTTGGTGACTCAACCACTTCCCTGGGCAGCCTGTTCGAATGCTTGATAAATCTTCCCAATAGGAAATTTTTCCTAATATACTCTAATAGATCTCCTCGGATGAACTCTTGATCTGTAGCTTGTTACTTGGGAGAAGAGACCAATGACCCCCTGCACTCACCACCACCTCTTTTCAGGTAGTTGTAGAGAGCCAGATCTTCCTGAGCCTCCTTTCCTCCAGACTAAACACCCCCCACTTTCTTTGGCTGCTCCTCTAAGTTTTGTTCTCTAGACCCTTCACACTTCATTGCTGTTCTTTTGATGCAGTTCAGCCTTTGTTAAACCGGTCCATTGACCTGCATTTGAGCCTGGTGGTAATGCACATATTTTTAATAATCCCAGTGGAAAGTCTGTGAAAAGAGAGGAATTGGCAAATAATGATGTCCAGAAATCTATTGTACCTGGGAAAAGGGATATTTTCCATGTAGCCGTTGTAGGTGTCAGGTAGCGACATTAACATGGGAAGTATATGTTGGATATTAGCATCTGGTGTGACAAATCACTGGGATATAAAGTAGCAAGGCCGGGGCAACAGTGCCTTTTGTCAGGCTAATTAGTGGCTAAGCAAAGCAGTTGTAGTTATTAGGTTTCTGGTAGAACTGATGTGCATCTAATAGGTAGGTGTTAAGCGCTTGCCACACCATGTTTTAAGGAAATCATGGAAGGGCTTTTGTCCATGGGAAGTAATTATCTTTGCACATAATCATCTGTACTCATGACGGGATTTTAACATCCTGGGAAAGTCTGCGGTTTCTTCTCCTATGGTGCCATGATTTCTTTTAAGGGGGAAAAACCCCCAGCCCCAAAAAAGCCCAAAAGTAGACCCCGAACCCATGGATTTGCTGGGATCTACATGTATTTCATATATATGGAGTCTAAATATTGTTATTATTAAAAAATTGCTACCGTTTTCCCTTTTTTGAATGGGCAAGGATATAATATGGATGATTGATTAAATCTTCATGGAGTTAACTTTTAGTTGCAGGTGTCTGTAGAGGTCTGCTAGTCTCGAATTTGGAAGATAGGAATGCAATTCCTCACAGACTGTGTGAACCTGTGCTGCTTATGGATGATTTATAAAGGACTGTAATAATTTTGTAGCTCTCAGGGAATGAGTCTATGAAAATGTCGAGCTGATGCCTCCCTGAATGGAGTCACACACAGACAAAAAGAATGCAAGTCTGAAGGTGAAGATCAATGAAGATCAATGCAGGGAATTCTATGTAGTACATTATTTCTTTATTCTGTTTCTCTCATGCTCAGGAATGAAACAAGTGCTGTCCTTGAAGCACTGACCATTGAGTGGTAACTGTATCATTACTCTCTCTCCCTTTTTTACCTGTGTGTTAAGAACAGCGGATGAATGTTTTCAAATCAAAATTGCTGCTCTGCAGGGTTATTTTACTATGTGAGGTGCATGTCCAAGTGTGCAGAATTTCACAGATTAAACCCACAGGTTTTCACTTTCCCGTGCCTAAAAGCTTGATTTATAAAGAACTGATTTTGCCTAGCTTGTTTCAAAATGCAAATCCATTTTCACCTTACTTACAGAAATACATATTTGAGTTCTATATCATCAGAATTCATCTTCAGACTCAACATATTGGTAGGAAAAGGTGACTAAGAGATGAAAATAAAACTCTCTTCAGTCTAAATGGAAATTAAGCCAATTTCAGTGATATTCCTAAATACTTAAATCATAACAAATAGTGTCAGTTTCTAGAAGTATTGCTGTCAAGTGAGATATTTTTTTATAAGTCAACCTTTTTATTTCACCAGCTATAAAGGATTATATAATAAGAGCATTTTATCAAATAAAGGAAAATCAGGGTCTCAGCAGACAAGCAATAGGACACCAGGGCTGTCATCTTCATATATCTGATTCAACCCCAGCATAGGGCCATGCAGTCCCCTTCCTGAAAGGCTTTAACAGGAGATGTGTTTCTTCCTTGGATAGATGGTTCAGAATGAGAAGAGGCTCTCAGCTGGGGCTCTGGACTCTCATTCCTGGAATTATGCAAGCCTCAGAGAAGTGGCTGATTTTCTATAGCCCCAAATTGACCAGGAGATTGGATTTGATGACCACCACCAGTCTCTTCCTTCCCATTATTTTATTAGAAATAATGTTTCTACTCTTTTGCGGTAAACTTAGCTATTCCAAGTGTTACATTTATGTGATGGACATCTCGGAATAACTTGACTGTAGGGCTTGTCCTGTTACAGAAGAGACGAGAAGTTGTGTCCCCCCCACCATGACAGTGATGACAAACTGGTATTCTGCTCTCTGTGCCATTTTCTCCCCCATGTGTCTCTGTCAGGAGCCACATTTTCAGCTTGCTTCCACTGTGGTATCCTTTCTACCTGCATGCGTTTAGAATATCTATGTTGCTTTAATTATAAAGTATATATCCCAGTTAATAATTTACTTCCAGTAGGATGTGGATATTCAGCAGTATATTAAGATCAAATGCTTGTTTATTTTTCATGCAGATGTCAGGGAGAAAGAATTGTCATTTATGTCAGCCCAAGATTTTTTTTTCTGATAAGCAATTTAGTTAAAAGCTTGGTCTGAATTACAGACATTTGCTACTAGCTGTCAAGTTTGGGTTCTATATTCTCACTAGAGAGCCTGTGTTTTGCAGAAAGCTCGGCAGTATCGTTTGACTCTTCAGAGGTAATTAAGTACCATGTTCAGCATAGTACTGCTCCTCTACCATACCTCTGGATGTGAAGTGAGAATATTTAACTTGCCTGACATGCCCCTCTGCCACTTAAGATGGACAAAATCAGCTGAGAAGCTGACACGCTGCAGTCCTACATTTGTACTTACAAGTTTTTAATCTAGAGACCCTTGGCTCTGAAAAAGTGACTTGTTTCCCTTTAAAACCTACTGGTTAATTAATTGTGGTTGGACAATGCTGTTGCAGGCGGCTTCCTATAACGTTTGATTAATAATAAGTGCTGATTTGGGGAATGTCTTACAGCAAGCAGGATCACATCTGGCAAGTCATCGTGGCTACTCACTGCTCTGCACTGTGAGCACTTTTCACCTCCAAAATGTGTTGACACCATTCTCTGCTGTTAAATTTTGAAGTCATGGTTACTACCTTGCAGTGCACCTGATATATCCAGCTCTCAGTTTGTGACTCTGGGATGCAGGCACAAGCTGAGACTGCTCTGTAGGCAATTAGTTATCTTCACTCACCAACTTTTTGTTGTTTTTTTTCCTAAGCAAAATGTTGTAAGTATCAGATGTGCAAATTTGTCAGTGACTGCAAATTTTGTCCACATCTAATCAGCACTGTGATTATTTTTAAACAAATGATTCTGAATTTAAAAGAATCTGGATTCTGAACTTTGTGATTAAATATTTAAGGAAAAAGTTGACTAAATTAATTCAATGAACTGGAGTGCCAGAACACTGCTTTCAGGGAAAATGCAGTCCCATTTTTTTCTCAGCTGGGAGAGGTTAGGTGCTTTCACAAGCAAATGATCCTTTTCTAGATTCATCTTCCTTTTATTTCACTAGACTTTCAATCAACCTCCTCTTGTGAGGATCTCCCACACTTTTGATGGGTGAACCATTTATCTCTGCATATAAAATAAAACAAACTCTTGTTCATCTCTTAAAAAGAAACCCCCAAAAAAAACAACAAACAAAAAATCCACCCAAATGAAGAAATTTTTTTTTCTTTTGGTGACCTTTCCACATCCACATTGGGGCAAAACTAGGAATGCCAAGTGACTAGCATTAAAAATATTTTCATAATATATACCTGAAAGGTAGTTGCATAACACTTTTATATTATAATTTTCTCCGACATTACAAAGTAAAGAATCTCATGAAACTCCAAATCAAAGACTAAATGCATGAGAACTTGAATCACAGGCTCCACAAGACTTAATTTCTGGTGTTTAAAGAGATACTTGTCCATAAGTCTTTCAGCTTGCTTTGTGGACTTGGAAACGCTACAGGTTTCTTACTTACTAGAGATTGAAATTCTTGCAAAGTGCAACTGAATACGTTAGGATTGTTTTGAGAAGATTGTGCTTGATGCCTCTTTATGTTAGGACTGAGTCTGGCAGAGCATGTTAGGTCTTTTTCAGTGCCTAAGTTGACTTGAAGAGAAAAGGATTTGTACCACCTTTCTCTCTGAGCCATGGAGGGAAGGATGGGCACGATGTCAATATGAGTGCTCTTAATTAATTGTGAGTCTTTTCATGACACATAATGAGAGTTTTGTCCTCAATTCAGAGATATTTTTGATACTGACTCAGAATGGGCTAACACTGAGATTTATCACCAGCCTACATCCTTTCCTGTTCCTACCATCAGAGTACATTCTCTAAACCATAAATGCAATGAAATGCTAGTTTGTAAAAGCAAAACCATCCTGGTAATCACACTGAATTGTTCCCTTAACCCTTGTCAATAGAAGGTAAACAGATGACTGAATGCTGCCATAGCACTGCAAAAATTAATTCTCCAGCAAGATTAATAGGATGCTTAGAGTAAAGTGGTGCCTTTGAGATGGGCCAGATCAATCAGCAGTAAGACATTACGAAAGTTATATCTGTTCTGTCTTGACAACACAGTCCTGATAGCACTAAGGTTTTAAAATTTCATGAACATGAATGTTTATTATCTGTTGAGTACAGTCTAAAATAATGAAGGCCTTTCTTACCTCTCTTCACTCCATGAACTGACACATACCTCTGAGAAATAAATCTGTTTAAATGCCATGAAAGGACTCAGATGATATTTTGACATGACAAAAGATAATTCCTCTAAGGTGAAGACAATATAAACTCCAAGTTGGCAAGATGGAGACTGAAATATAGGAAGAAGAGATAAATTTTTCTTTGTCACAATTGAAGGGTCTTGGAAAAGATACTGCAGGCTTTGTCTCTCAAGTGCCCTGTCTGTTATTCATGTTGCTTTTAATTTTCTGAATTGACTAATTACAACAGAGCAACAATATACAATAAACGAATTACATTAGCAGAATTCATGAAATTACTGCAATTACTGTACATGCAAACTATGTACATCTCTGCTGCCTTACTCAGTACCTACTTGTATCTGCAAATATTTCAATGCTAAGATGCTCACCAGCAGAAACTGCTGGTACTTAAAGCTGCATGATGTAAAATTCCTTTTAGGGCTGAAAAGCATTCCTGGGATCAGGAACTGTAATCCGATCATGTAATAGGATTGATATAAATGTAATCCTATTACTAAACCATGCGCTTGCATGTCAAAATGAGCAGTGAATAAAGGCTAGAAGATGTTTGAGACATGTTGCTCTTTCAAAACAGATAATCAGTGTGCACCACTGTAGTATGCAGTGATTTTAAAAAGTGGATTTTGGTGTAGACAGCAACTTCTTGCCATAAATTAATTTTGCTAAAAGTCCTGAGCTGTCAGTTCTTGCAGGTTGTTTCCTCTCTCTTTTCTTCTGCAACAGTACTAAAAAGAAGGCTGAAATGATTTATTTTTAGTGAACTTCATTTCCCATGAAAGATGCACAACAACAAATGATACCCTATGAAATAAACCCCTGTCAAGTGTCAGAAGGGAGAAATCATCTAGCTGTGAAGAATATACCATTGTATGCAGCTGATAAGAATAAAGCTCGTGTCGTGTCATTGCCACAGTTATAGTATATTAATCCCTTAACAATGTAAAACCAGCAAGCATTTGTTGAAAACCAAGTATGCAGGGTGAATGACTTGGGTTGCTGAGTCTCTTGAACTGTAGTCATGAAGAGGTTAGCAAATTAAATGCCTCTACCCTTTCCTGACGCATTAATCTTGCAAAGAAGACTCTGCGAATGCTTTATGCACACATCATGCCAAAGAAGTGCTGGCAGTAGCTTCTTTTGGCCCACTTCTTGCCATCAGTCTTGAGGTAAGAGGCACCCAAAAAGGAACTGCACTCCACACTTTTTCAAGTTTGGAAGCCTGAATCAAGATTGAAGTTTTACAGTAAGCCAGCAAATTTTCTTTGGAAGTTTCATTTCTCAAAACACACCAGATTTCAAATTTCTTAATGTATCTTCACTATTTTGTTTTGGAAGTAGTGTTAAATATGTTTTTTGAATACAGTGTAGCATGGTTTTGTTTTGTCTATCCAGTATAACATTCTACCATGTTAATCTGACTTTGGTGATCAAACTTCTAAACTATGCCCTCATAAGTAAGCATGCATGCCAAGCACATTTATGAATGCAAATGCTTTTTTAAAATTTAGTTAAATAAGGAGGAAGTGAGACTGATTTATCTGCTCAGCCTCTGACATACTCTTTCTAGTTCATGGTTTGCAAAGACTCGTGTGGAATCTTTGGGCTACTGCCGCCAGCCTGATTCCTCACTGCTGTCTTCAGGTGACAATGTGTACTCAGGTGGGAAAACATTTGAATTATCATCCCATCAGCATTTCATTGTCTGGTACAGCAGGAGCAAAAGGAGCTGAAAAAACCCTCCTGGTGCATCCACTTGAACACCTAAAGGTGGATCTGTCTCCTCTCCTGACTAGAAAAGTTTTTGTCCAGCTTTTGTCTAAGTAGTGAGATACTCTGCAAATACCCCAAGACTTGTAGACATTGAGGATGTACATTAATTACATTGCTATCATGAGTTGTCTTGATTTCAGTTTTTATCTTCTATACTTGGGAGGTTTAATACAGTAGGAAGAGACAATCCGTCAAGAGAAAAAATTAAATGATCTAAGCAGAAAATAGATTTATATTCTTTCTAAAGGTAGCATTGGAAAAGAGGCAGAGAAAAACTTGAAATTTAGTCCATGTCTTTTAAATCTCAGCTAAAGGCTTATGATCTCAAGACTGTCAGGTCTCTAGAACATTTCATTTAGCACATTCATGCTTTATACTGTCATCCTGAAGCAACCTATTATGCATCATTACAATCTGGACATAAGGATGTAGTTTTGTAGGTGGGATATTGGAGGAAATAGTTCTCTGGTGTTAGTGTGATTTGTGTTAAAAGCCCATATTAGGTAAATGTGTGTTATTTCACAAATCTTGCACCTTTTCTAAACCTAGCTAAGAAACTCACTGTGGTCTGTCCTCATCATATGTGAATTATCTTCCAATATAAATATATGATTTTTCTGTGGTGACAAATGATGTCTTGGCTTTGTGGTTCCTATTATGTTAACATATCACTGTTTTCTGGAAAAATGCCACTTCTCAAATGGCCTGTCCTTGTTCAACAGCACTGAATTATTGTTTCTCCAGCTGTAGTTACTTCTTATAATTAACTTTCAAATGTGCTGTAGGAACATAAGGGGCAAACAAGCTCATTTTACAGTAACCTGTAAATAAAACCATTTCCAAAGTAAAACTGACATTCAATGCAAAGCAGTAGTGCAATATGCTGTCACTCTAGAGTGTTGTGAAATTAATTACCCATGGGTAGGAAATATTAATGAATCACTAACACTACCTCACTTAATATTTTTCTTTTTTTTTTTTTGTATATACTGTGCACAAGGGTGTCTGAGATAAGGACGAGAAAAGGGAAATACAATAGATATGGAAAGTTCAAGCAAGTGTAGGGTTATGACTGAAAATAAAAGTAGTGAGAATATCAGTTTCACAGATCGGGAGGAAACAGATCTCATTGTTAACTCCTCCAGTGTTATTTCTTCTGCGTTAACAAGACTTAACTTTTTACTACTGGAGAGGAACATGACACAAACCTCAGAATCATGAAGGTAATGCTGGGTTGTGATTGCCATTATAGATTTGGTGTCTTTGTGTGAGAGTTGGGTTTTAGGTTTTTCTTTCTGTTGGTTTAGTATTTCAAAGCAGAAAATTATTGGATTAATGTTTCCTATTTTACTTATGTCAGGATATTTTTTCTGTTTCAACAAGCTTTTGCCGTTTAGGAAACCAGAAGGTTTGGAAGCTCAGTTTCTTGAACCAAGTATGCTGAGGTTTTCCTCTACTGCCACTGCTAGCAGTTGTTTAAAAAATAAAGATAAATGAAAAAGCCCCTTGGACAAAACAATACTTAAAGAGGAGGTGTTTATGCACCTGTTAATTTAATTTACACAGTACCAGATTTGTCTTCCATGAGAAACCAATCATATGGTTAGACAAAGAAATCTTGCAAGCATATGTTACTGTGTTCAATGTCCTAGAGACTGAGGATGCAACTTCATGCTTCAAAACCATGCTGTTATCATAACAGGTCAGTTCTACAGAGCCTTACATTGCAATTAGCATTTTAAAAAATCAGGCCTATCTAAGTTGTAAGGATGATAATCTTATTTGAAAAAAATAGCCAAGAAATGCCAGCGTAATCTGTGCTCTAATATAAATTCTACTCACTCCAGGAGGGAATAGGGAAAGGCTTTGCAGAAAAAAAGGGAAATTTTTATCAACAGTTTATGAACAGTTGATTGGGTTGGTTTGTTGAATTTTATTAGACTGTCATACTGCTGAGTTTTTTAACTGTAAAGAGCTGGAGGAAAAGTTAAATCCTGATAATGTGAATGCAAATCACATCCCATAGCTAGGTATTGTTTCTCCAGCCATCTAATCAGGAGATAATTTCCACAAAACAAGTAGTGATATAGTAGGAATGTGAACAGAGAGGAGCAAGGTCCTTCTTATCTTTTCCTTCAGACTGTACTGAAGATAAGCTTATCTGAGGGTCTTGCACATGGAGTCAGGTTTGACTGTGGCTTTCACTAAAGAGATATTTTCCTCCACTCCCACTGAGAGCTGTTCTTAAGAAATAAGAATAAAACAAACAGGTGCAGATCACTGACAAAAAAATTTATGCAAAACCAGTGTGTTGCTTAATCTTAGTTATATCCTCTTTCTTTTGTCTGTAGTGATTGCACTAATTGCAGTTCTTCTGTTAGTGTGACGGACATGGAAAAGCCAGTTCCTCACAAAGCTGAGGCTTGACCCTTTGAGTTGCTGAGTGTTCAAAACTTCCATTGAGTGTACTGAAAACATTTGTGTCTAATCAACTTTAATCATGTGGGGGTCTCAATAATTGCTTTCTGTGACTGACAGTTTGTGTAACCCATGTTCATGATTGATTACAACCAAGAGATTGCTTAATTTACTCAACATTTCTTTTCACTGACAACTGTGTAGCAAACCCACAGATCACTTCTCATAATTAAATGCCCTTTCAACATGAATTATAAACCATGCTATTGTGAAATGTGGAGAACAGCTGGTCAAAGACAAGTGCTTTGGGAACATTTCTGAATTTAGGACTTTTTAAAAATATATATTTATTTAATCTTCTCAGTATTCATCTGTACAAACCGGAAGATTAGAACTTGTTTAGGCCCCTTTTTAAAATTCATTTATTTTCATCTTTTCTTCTTCTGTTCTTTTTATAGGTGTATACTAGTTGACTTCTCTCTAGAATGAATTCCTTCTGCGTCAATTTGTTGAAGCAATTTCTCCACTAAATGCCTAGAAACAAGTAAACCCAGAGTTCCTTACAGTATATCCAAATATCACAAAATAGTTTTATTCCAAATATTTACAGCTTTTATCCCATTTGTGTTATGATTACAATAGTGAACTGATCTCAACGAGTAGCTTAGTGGGGTTTTGCTTATTACTTCAGCTAAGTTCTGCACTCTGTGCTAGCAGATAGAAGCAAGTTGCTGCTACTGAAGTTGCATGTATGTCATCAAAAAATATATTAATTTCCCATTTTTTTGACTTTTTGAATGACTTTTACCCCACTGAAGAAGTTAATACCCAGAAATTCTGAGTATTTTGTGGCATGTCAATGTGACTAGATTGTGAAGGGTGAGGTAATGTAGAAAAGTACATGGTGAAATTTTTCAAAGACAAAATTGATCTCTAAAGGCTAAGATGGTTTCTACTTAGATAGAATGTAACATAATTTTGTAGCTGTCTTAGACAACAAAAGGTTTTTTAAAGTTTTTTATTTTCTTTTTTTTTTGTTAACTCCTCATCTGAAATAAAAAATCCTAAAGGTAAAACTATGCAATAAATTCACATATCATTGACACAACACTAGAAATCAAGTAAATTGTGGATTTTTTTTTCCTTCTCCTCTCTCAACTCCAAATTCCTCTTATCCATTATTCAGCCTAAAAACCTTCCTACTAAGTCTTGGGGTTGTACTCTCAGTTAGGACTTAAAAGTATTTTCTGTTCTTTCAGTGATACTTTTTGCGTATCTGAAAAAATAGCGGATTAAATTAAAAATTACAGCGTTTATAGCTGATGCCTTTTATTGGCGAAATCTAAGAATTATTTATAAAAACATTAAGAAAAATGGAGTTTTCCTTAGCAAAATATCTGGGAAATTGAGCTATAACTCCGTGAGCTACAATGGATTATGATTTGGGTTTGTCAGAACCTCATCATGCCTTTCAGCAGCCAGCTGCTAGAGGGTTCAGTCATACCCCTTCCAAGGTGTTCGTGTTGATATTTAATTAATTAATGGAAACATCTGCCTTCAGATGAGGCCTGTGCCTTGAGACAATTTGTGGTGAGCTCTGTTCAGACACAATTAACAATAAGCAGAAAATTTTCTTTTCAGTTGACATATTGTAAATTAGGACGGAGTAACACTCATCTATCACCTGTGTTGGTTTGATTAAAGCATATTTTAGAGAGTAATACAGACAACTTTAATTATTGTATTACATATGATGGTGGTGTTTATGGTGACACTTTTTAAGCAAGTTGTGTTTGCTTCCACTTTGCATCAGAACAAGGATTTATTTCATGGATCTCTTTTTACTAAGTAAAAATTAAAATATACTGTGGCAATACTGTTTTCTCACAAGATTTGCTGCCAAGTTCTGCAGGCTTGGTAAACTTGGAGAAACATCACATTGGTTTTTTTGTTGGTTTATTTTAAAAAATATTTATTCCAAACATCCCTGGACTCATGATCTGCTTGAGGTGCTCCAGTTACCAGTCTAAACTGTTGGTCGTTAGCACACACTCAAAGACATCTAGCTTTTCTAACCAGAAATCCCAGCAAGCAGGCAGATAGCAAACTTTGCCATCTATGGTGAGAGTTCACATTTTTAAAATCAGTATCAATTCTATTGTATAAACAGAAACATTTTGTGTATGGAATCTAGAAAAGGAGGCCTTGACAGTGCTACCAGCTGTGGTGCAGGGTCAGTGGGGAGGGGCTTGTGGAGAGCAGTCTGCAGGATTGTCTGAGTGGCTGACTTGGTGTGAATGAGGAATATATGGTTATTTATGCAAGTAATATTCTTGTAATGCTGCTGTGTGAGGGAGCAAAGATACATGAAAAATATCTGTGGTAGTGGTGTTTCAACTGATTCCAACAGGATGTGCTGCAGCTGCTGTGTTAGAGCCTTTCCTTTGCAGAAGAAAGCTCTGAAGGTGATGGAGCTGGTGCTGGGCCCTGTAGCATTTAATGCACTGTGCAGAACAAAATCTGTCATATGGTTAAAAAGCTATTTAAGAAAAAAAAAATCCCAAACTCTCCAAGTGCATAACCTTAAAGAAATTTTAATTAATGTCAGCAGGGAAATCTCTGTGAGGGAAAAAAATGGAACTGTAAAGTGTTTGTTCTGGTTTCATAAAGCCTTTCTGCCTCTCCCCTCCCCAGCTGGTTTCCTCCACAGATAAAATGCACAGTCTCCAAATGCAGAGAGATAAATATTGGCAGCTCTCAGGTTTGCTTTTCATCCCATGCCTGATGGGAAAATGCCAGTCAGTTTTCAAGCTTTTCCAAGTGAGCCTTTAGGGGCTTTTTCACCAGACTTTGAATTTCTGGTAAACTGTTCCCTGCAGCTTTGGTCATGAGACACAAAATTAATTTGTATCTTTTATTTTTTTCAGTTTTTGATTTCTTGCCTGTATTTATTATGAACAAATTCTTGGAGGGATCTTTTTTTGTATGGAGCTGGTTTTATTTGGTTTTTTAGCTCTCCGGAGCTTTACTCAGACTGTTGTAGGAAGCCTTTTTAAGGCGTAGCCTCTAACATGTCTGTTACTTACTGACAAACCTTATCTTTTTGTTTCCATTAAAATATCCATTAAGCTTTCTAAAACATTTGTGGATGAGAGGTGATTTTCCTGCTGTATTTTATGAATGCTAATGAATCACTATGGTTGCCAGGCCAAAAAGGTACATTAATTATTGCTAATATGACTATAAAACTGGGTATGTGAAAGGATCTTGTACAAATAAACCCCAAAAGAATCTAACTAGTAAAAAACTTCGGCCAGTGTTTGACGTGTTGGTTTACAGCAACAAATTTAGGTAAAGGAAGTGGTATTGGTTTTCAAGAAAACCACATATGCGTATTATGCCTAAAGGAGGGCAGCCCCTGAAAAGAGAACTATTTCCATGATAGGAACATGGAAAATAAAAAAAAGAAAACGACAGTGTATGGAATTGAAGTTCTATCTGCCTCATTTCACTGCACTGCACATACCACATTTAATGAGTCTATGATAGGAGCCATGAAGCATTTTCAACTGATTAACCTTTTTTTTTTTCCCTCTTTAGGGAAGTCTTTTTGCTTCTATCACATTTATTAATTGGGGGGCTTTCCATCTGTATAATTCTGTGGGACAAAGTGCAGACATGCAAATAAAGGTCTGAAGTGAGCTGATGCCTGATAGTTGATCATGTACTTGTTCTTAATCCAAGCAAAATTAGAAAATTCAAGTAAAACTAACTTTACTTTTACTGGTGGTTTATCTCCCCTGAGTGGTGTTACTTGAACTGAGAGCGCTCACAGAGATCACTGCTGTTCACAAAGTGTTGTGACTGGGGGTAACTTATTCCTGTCAGGGCTCTCAGTTACCTGGGCTGCTCTTTTCCCAGAGAGAAAAGATAATGGTGATTCTTAAATACTGATGTCATTCCAAGAGCTTCAGAGTCTTCCTCATTGATACCTTCCTTGCATTTTCATATTTAATTGTGAAAACTGTTTTGTAGTCAGACATGACAAGTTTTTTCCATATTAACTCTTTCCATTGTAATTTAAATCCCTATTCTTATATTCTTCTTCCCTACTCTTGTAGAGACTATTATATCAGAAATATACATCTGTTGGCTTTAAAGGGGGGGTTACATTTTTCCTTTTAAGATTTGAACTGTACATAATATATTTATGTAGTATTATGAACCACTACAGTTCCTTAATATATGCACAAGATTATTAATTGCATATCACTTGTGTAGAGTCTTATAAAACTGATGTTTTTTAAGGGCTGATGCTGTGTATTTGATGGGAAATAGTGGTAAAATAGGTGACAGGCTTGCAGCTAATTCATAAATCTGTGTATGGGGAAGAACCATTGATCTAAGTACTTCTTCATTGTCAGGTCATGATTCCTTTGCTACTCTTAGACAAAATATCTCAAGTGAAGGAGAGCACCCAGCAGATGTAGGAACAAAACCACATCCGAACTGACACTCCTTCAAGGAATGATCTCGTAGCCAGATGGTACAGGAAGCTCTTCCACACACTGCTTAGATTCAGTTCCCTTGGATTGATCTAAAGCCCTCAGTCTAGCTTTTTAGTGGGTACTCTATGGTGCTTCTGACTTCATTATCATCGCAATTTTATTTAAATTCCAAATATTTAAATGGAAGAGCTCTAGGCTTGCCAGAGTGCTGATCTTTTCACCGTTTTTAAGGGTATGCATTTTATGCCTTGGGATACAATGTTGTCTAAACTGTGCAAGGCTTAAAGGATGCATCTGGAGGACAATATAGGTTTGAAAAATGGATAAACTGGCCTGATCTGGCCTGTGCTTTCTACTGGGAGCTGTTCTGCAATGAATTACCCTTCAAGGGAAAACATTATCTGTGAAGTAGTGGGAATTCTTTGAGCAGGTAAGTATTAGAGGAAATATATTTCTGAGCTTAGGGACTAAGTGGGAATATTTTTACTCCTCATAGAAGAAATTTTATCCATTGTTACAAGGCTATGCTGCTATTTAGAATGATTTGTTTTTTCTGGAACTTGAGTATCTTTGCTCTGAAAGTATCAGCATTTTGGTTGTATTAAAGGTGCCATGAGGAGGACATGTGCCACAGATAACTTGCAACACAGCACAAGAAGGGAAAGAAGGGAGGTAGCAGCTCCATAGCAGTGAAATCTGCACATCAAGGTTTCACAGTTTTGCAGTATGGTTAAGACCATAACAAGCTTTGATGTGGTGCTATAGGGGTCAGAAAATAAATCAGTAAGTGCTAAATTATTTTATGACAGATAATACATTGCTAAATTTTAAAAGAAATAGCATTTTTCCTCATACCTTTGATTTTTCCCTTTTATCAGAAGGAGATTCAGATTTCTTTAGATTTGTATTCCTTCTGAATTGGCTTGAAAATATTTCAGTTTTATATCTTCTACACCTCCCAAAGATGTCATCATAAAATGACTGACTTTACTGGGGCTAAATGATTGCTCTTTTCAGTGGATGGTAATTCTAAGAAAAGATGTACTCTCTGAAATAATTAAATGGGAACAATCATGGATTAACTGAACTTAATCTGATAAAGACAATTCAATACCTAATTAGTGTCTTGTCTTTGTTGCATGTTTTGAAGCTTGAGGTTCATTATTAATGAAAGTAATTAAGTGAACAAGTATTTTATCACCAACAGCATCCTGAGAGAAGGGGACAGGTTGGCGGTGAAGGGAGAGGACAGAGGCATGGGTGGATCAATAATAACATGCAGCTCCGCCTTTCCTAATGGCAACTGTTGTGCTTCCAATTGCAATTGCTTTGATAGCATCCAGGGAATCTAAGTTGAAGTGAAGTGTGCACAGATAAACAGAGATGCAGGGTTTCTGCAATAATCTTGCAAGGGTGACTGCTGTACTTTGACTTGACACTTTTCTGTTGCTTTGGGAATTTACAAATTTCGTAACTTATTGAGCTTGACCAAGGGACAGACTGAGTAGGCTTTGCTTGGCAACTCATAGTGTAGGTCTGATTGTCTCTTGGCAGCCACAGTTAAGTTGCAAATTTGTACAGGAACACGTGACTGTGTGCAAATGATTAGCCTTTATATTGTCATTCTTGCTTCATTTTGTGAGGTTATTTGCCAGTTGTCTCTCTTGCAAAGTGAAGAGAATCTACACCTTAAAGAAATCATGAAACTATGCAGATAAAGACAAAATATTTGGAAAGGCTAAGAGTGAGATACTGACCTCTGCTGCATTTGCTAGTCAAAGCACTTAGAAGATTGGATTAAAGTATTCAAAGGTATTTTGCTGGATATTACATTTTGAACATGGAACAGCTATTAGAAAGTCTAGATTTCACACACTTGAAAACAAAGATCCATATGATGAGACTAAAATTTCATACTTAGTGCTCACTGAGCCTAGACCATTTGGAAAGACCAAGAAATTGGCAGCGTATTAGATGAGGAAGTACAAAAAGCATACATTAGTTTTGGACAATCTTTCTGCCCAGAAACACAAATATCTCTCAAATACCTCCTAGTAGCTTCTGTCCTAACAAAGGATGAATTTGCATTGGAAGGATGATGGACATAAGTGGAGCTGCACACCTTTGCCCTGCGGTTGGAATATATATTGAAAGTAGATGGTAGTTTCTCATGAAGGTCTGATTATAAATGTCCATGCTGGAGCTGAGGAACAGGGAACATTTCTGAAAAAAATTGATCTTTGTTTAGACCCCTTTTAGCATCAAAATGTGCTGGGCAAAGGCTTTTAGTCTAACAATCTATATTTGGAGCTGTGACATCCATTGGACGTGTTTAGAGAAGAGAACAGAAAAGCAAAACCAATGAACACGCTTCATGAGGAGGAGCTGTAGAGCTCAGCTTGAGAGAAAATTATGAGGCAAGGGGATACTTTCAGAATCCAGACATAACTGGGGTATAATTTGCAACTGGGCAGTAAACACTTGAGTCATTCCCAGCAAGCCAGAAACTCCCTGTGGTAGTGTGACTCAGAAATGAAGGCATTTGTAAGTATTTCCATGGCAATATTCTCCTCCACAGCTCTTATTCGTATCTTGCAGCAGTGAACAGCATTCATCAGAAAGGCAGAGCCTGTGGCAATGAACGGGTAGCTCTGTCAGCCCTGTTAAAAATGTCTGAAATAACAGAAGCACTTGATGGTAAAGACCCTTTTCCCCCCTTTTTTGAGGTCCAGGCTGTTGATTAAGGCCTAGGCTTGGAAGCAAGGTGACTTTTCAAACATAAACTGATGGCATTTTAAAAAAAGCTGGGGAAAGAATCAGGATGGGGATGTAAGTAACTGGCAAGCAGAGAAGAGCAGATTTTTATCAAGTTCATCTATTATACCTGTCACAGAGACTCCTGCCTGTTGTGGACCATGAGTGACTTGGATATCAGAGGAAGGCCTAAGGTAGAAGGAAAAGAAATAAAGCAAGTGAAGCAAAGGATCAGCTTACACTTCACTGAAAAATAAAGATTTTGCAGCAATGTGAGTTTTATAGCTCATTGATCCTTAAACTATTTTTGACACTCTAATGGCATTTGATTCAGAAGGTTGTTATGTGGGAAAAATGACATAGAACTGCAAAATGGTTCCTAAATTATTGAATAAATAATTATTATGGGTTCATGGGCTTTTGAGGACTTCAAGCTATGTTGTTCTTCTGGTTTTGGCTGGGGTAGAGTTAATTAATTTCCCAGTGGCTGGTATGGGGCTGTGTTTTGGATTTGTGCTGAACACAGTGATGGTAATAGAGAGATGTTTTCGTTGTTGCTGAGCAGGGCTTGCACAGAGTCAAGGCCTTTCTGCTTTTCATACTGTCACACTGATGAGCAATTTGGGAGGGTGGGAGGACACACAGCTGGGACATGTGACCCAAAGTGACCAAAGGGATATTCCAGACCATGGAATCATGCTCTGTTTATAAAGCTGAGGGGAAGAAGGAGGGAACATTTGAAGGGATGCTATTTGTCTTCCCAAGCACCTGTTTTGTTTGTTTGAGCCCTGCCCTCCTGGAGATGGCTGAACACCAGCCTACCCATGGGGAGCAGTAAATTAATTCCTTGTTTTTCTTTGCTTGTGTGTGCAGATTTTGTTTTCTCTATTAAACTGTCTTTTACCCTTCTGATTGTCTCCCTGATCCCACTGGTGGGGGAGTGAGTGAGTGAGTCACTCTGTGGGGCTTGACTGCTAGCTGGGGTTAAACCATGACTGTTGTAAAATGAGATTACTTTACTAGAAAATTCTTGTTAAATGTATTACTTGCTATTGCCAAAATCTCTGTCACAGCAATTAACCTGTGAAATGGTAGGGGATCATTGAAGTAAACTGTAGTTTTCCCAGACTTCAAAACACCTGACATGCCTGTGCTATCTGGGAGAAAACAAGACTAAAGCAAAGAGGTTTTGAAACCATTCCGATAGGTGTATTTCTGAATGTGTTGTCTCAGAAGCAGAGAATATTCTGAGTCAGTCTTTGTACACTAATTTAGAAACCATCTTTAGCTCCTCTTTACCACTGCTTTAGCAGGGAATTCATCACTAGGTGAAATGTCTGTTTCTCTATTTTTTTGAAAAGTAGAGGATAGCAAAGAGCATGTGGGACACTCTTTAAAGTCCTGTGAGGTTTTTGCACAGACATCTTTCTAGTGTGGAGTCTGCAAAGGAAGGAATAAAAGGAACCAGTATAGCTCTGCAGAATCCCCTGCGTGGAGGAATGAGGGGTGCTGAGCTTGGCTCTGGCATGTTTGGATTCTGTGATGTTACTCTGACAAATCTAGCTCAGATTGTCCCAAATGATCTCTTCAGAAAACATTGTACACTTAACATGGGGGACTTTTTCAAGGTCTCAGCTGTACTTTACAGATGGAATTGTGGTTGCGTGTACATGTGATAAGGAATGATGATTTACTGTTGTGGATGGCATGCTGCACTGGCTGCTGGCTGCCTCTAGAGATCACTTATTGCCCTATCCCTGTAATTTGTTCAGTGCTTCAGGTAAAGGGATAAATAGTGAATTTATAGTAGTTACAGTGACAAGAAACCCATTTGTGTTAACTGTAGTTATGTCTACTGGCAGTGATGGCCAATGCATGATCTGGAGAAAGACTGCACCCAGATAGTGCCACATTGTTTACTATTATGGAGGTAAAATATTAATGCACACATTTCTTAGTACACCAGTTGCCAAGTGAAGACTAAGTGCATGTGAAATTTATTAGTATAAAATATTTTTATTTATAATTTTCCATATACTCAATCTTTTTACACAAGTATTAATAAATCGCATTTTGAACCTGTGGATAGAAAAGATCTTATATTTGGTGCATCTTTACATTTCAGAATCTAAAAGTTAGAACTTTTCATTAAGAAATCTAAGATAAGGCTGACAGTATTAAGGATTGTTAGTGGAGCCTTTCAGCCCTATCTAGAGAGCCAGTTCAAGCATAAGCAGAAGGAAATTCAGTCTGACAGTTAGGTGTCTAATGATTTCATCTTAAATGCATGAAAAGAAAGATGATTCTATTAATGATTAAAAAAAATGTGCTCTTGTTAGTTTCAAATGTTTGCAAATTTGTTAATAGCTTGAGTACCCTTAAAAAACATCAGTGGAAGTAGGCTGTTTTTTTCCATGTACTTTAATTTGATTTAGCTTAGTTAAAAGGTTGACAACATTAGAACTTTTAATATATCATAGTAAAAGAATGTGCATGCAGACTTAATCAACAGAATAAGATAGTTAAGCTGATATAAGCTAGAAATTGTACAATTTGGATATATTATGTAAGAGTATGTTCCAAAGAGATAGGAGGGAACAGTTGATTCTCTGAGATGTTCCAAGCCTATTAGAAATTTTGGATTCTTTGATAATTCCCAATATATTTAACTTCTAGAAAGTTAAATTTCCTCAAGTCCTTTCTGACATTTGACTGGTTTTGTAGTCTTGAACATGTGTAGATGTGTGGTTCTTAATCTGCATGAAGTCCATGGAAAAGCTGAAAATCACACATTGAAACCCAGGACTCTGATAAATTTGATAAAGAGTTACAAGTAGCAACAAAACACACTTTGTTAAAATGTTTTTGAATTCTTTCTAAGTATTTTATAATTGATTTTTTTTTAATGACTATGAAAGAGGGTATGTATTTGACCTCTTGCAAACACTTACCCACCACTAATAAGTATTTGATTTGCTGATTGTCATTACCGAAGGAACTGTCGATGATTTTCTTATGAAAGCTGGGAGTTTGCTAAGAAAGTCTTTCTCAGTTCTCAGAACAGGTTATGTCAGTGCAATATTTTCTCATATTTTGTCTACCTGTTGGGCACCTTTTCATTTAATCACAATGCAGCAGAACAGTATGAGAGAAAACTACAACATTAAAATGAGCAACAGCTTTCTTGGATAAATAGGAACAACTCCATTCTATTTCTGCTTTAACATTCACTCAGCTTCTGTGATTGCTTATAACTGAGTAACATCTCTCCAAATCCACCATTAGGGTGGAAAGTGCTAAGATACAATTATCTAATAGCTGGCAAGCTTGCAAAGCTCTATATCCATAACTTCTTATTTAAAAGTTTATTTGATCTTTAAATAAAGGAACAGAAAAGTAATGTTCTGCAGTTTTAATGGCAACAATAAAATTCCCCAGAGGATGTCCCGTGTCTCTTAATTAACCTCAAATTTATCTTTCTTCACCATATTATAAAATGTTAATAAGATTTCTTCCATAAAACCTACCCTAAGAACACAGACATATTTGAGAAATTTGAAAAATTCTCAAAAAAATAGGCCAAAAAATTCTGAAAAATTCTGAAGTATGTGACCAGCCTAGCACACAAGAAAATGTGGGTTCTCAGAAAAAAAAATTGTAAGTTCAGTTGTGAGATTTTGCACTATGAAATAATTAGCTATTGATAGAGAACTTTAATCAATATAACGGGAGCTTTATATTTTCATAGATTTTTATAGAAGAAAAGAAGTCTGGTATTTTGTTCACTCTGTCTGAGCTATCACAGTGACTTTATCAAGTATAGAAATCCTAGTAAGAAATGAGTCCTAAATTTATGGTGTCTTTTTAGTTCACATACCCTTGGCAAATTTTGGGGGGGTGGATTTTGAAGCCCTTCTGCTTAAAAAAAGTTATGACTTTGGAGTTTGTTAAGCAAGACATAATGGCAAGGGTATTAAAAAAAAAATTAAAATTATTTTTATTGTGGCTCCAGTTGGTACCCCTGTCTTTAAAAGAGAAGAATTAGTCTGCATTAGGTAGTGACTGGTTACCAGAATAGACAGAAACATGTTTTCTTGAACGTAATTTTTTGTACCAAGAGCTGCAGGTTAGAAAGTACAGCTCATCCAAAGGAATGCTGTAAAGAAAAAAGATATCAGTAAGCTTTGATTGGGCCTGTGGGTCAGTGCCAAGGGAAGGTGTGTCCTGAGACAGTCCAAGAAGAATTAGGAAGCTGAAGACCATTGCATGTCTGGATGACTGACATATTAGAGCACTTAGCAAAAGAAGACAACTCTTTGAAAGGAATCTATGTGACCTGAGAAATTTATTAGTGGGAAAACGAATGAATGTGCAGAATAAACTAATTCTGTTGCTGTCAGGGAAACTAAAGCAGCCATAAACCTGAAAGTAATCATGGATATAACTCAGAAGTTTTTGTACAAATAAGCATTCAACTGCCTAGAAAGCAATAAGAGCAGAAGTGCTCTGAAATTAACTGAAAACTATTTCCAAGTTCAGAAGTGTATTCAGGTTGTGGTGGAGTTGCTAGAGTTCAAGAATGGCTAATACGAAAGAGATGTTCATCCTTTCCTAAAGAAGACATCAAATTTCAAATGTGATGCTAATCTACAAACTTGGAGGATTTGACTGCATTTAGATCTAAGAGAAGTAAAGAGAAAAAAATATGTATGCTTAAGTGCTCTGTTAATAGAGTGTAATGCAGCAGAAGAGTATCAGTGGTAGGGCAATACACTTGTAGAGCCCATTCTCGTAGAAATATTTCTGCCCTGTGCAATTTTCCACGAGGAATTTTAGATTTGCCTTTGAGTGTTGAGGTACAACTTATGGATTCTTTGTTCCCCAATTTGAGCCCCTAACTATGCACCAGCTGACCAAAACTGGGCAGGATAAAGCAAGAATTAACATTGAGTAGCTGAGGCAAGCTTCAGTCTTAATGAGAAGTTGTCTTAAGATAAATAATTGGTCTTTATCTGGAGGAAAGAATCCGCTGGTCACCATGTTCTCTATACTCTGACAAGAGGAATTTGCAGGAAGCATTTGTGCTGTTGTCTTGGTTACTGTCATGCTTTTGCCATGAACCATAGGGCTGGCATGACCTCATCTGCACCTATGAATTGTGATCCAAAAAGTGCTGAAAGGCTATTCTTTATTCTTATGACTGCAGTTTTAGATTGTAGTGTGAATTTTGTATAGCCAAATTTCATTGTTAACGTTGGAAAGTTGATGCTGTGTCATTTTGTTCTTTCTAGGCAGATTTATGACCCTTACTAAATTTTTTAATCTGTCTTTTAGTCCAAAGGGGTATAATTTTTTTTTATATTTAGTTAATATTCTCTTTAATAGATCCTGCTATGTATTAGGGAAGATATATTTTCTGTTCAGGCAAATGTCTCTGCCTAGGATAGTTACCAGGTTTCTGTTCCCACAGCATCTGAGCAGCTCATATAACAGCTGCACTTATCTCCTCCATGCCTATGCCTTTGCCCTGAGTCACAGGGAAACTGCAGTGGCAGGGTGTTGGCTCCAGAGGGCCAGAAGGCCAGTGGGTGACTCCAGTGGGATGTTTCCTTCTTTAGAAAACTGACGGTACAATACTCAGTTATCCTTGCCCATGTCTTTTCTGAGTAGCTTATGGCCCTAGTGGGACATGCTGTGTTTATTTCTAATTGATATTACTGGTATATGCCTGATTTCATTTCTTTTTCACACTCTCAGAAGTAAAAACAGCGAATCAGTCCTAAGGGAGACCTGCATGAGGGTGTCAAGAATAGTAACATAAATGAAGCTGCAGAATGAATAGTAAGCTCTTTAGTAGAAGAGGAGTTTTGTCCTCTATACCTTTATTGATGAACTAATCAGATTGGACAGGCTCCAAATTCCCAGACCAGACAAAGAAACTTTGCAAAGAATGAAACAGTGCCTGTGAGGAATGTACACTGATTAAATCAGGTTAGGACAAAGGCTTATGGACAACCATTTCATCTGTTCCCAATTGTGGTAGGTTCTTAGAACAAGTGGGCCTCCCAAAACTTGCAAGAAAAACTTGCCTGTAGACCCTCTGCATTTCTTTCTCACCCTTTTTTTTTGTATGTTTCCTCAAACAAGTAACTTTGAGTTTTGAAGAGTCACTTTGTATTTCTATAGAAATCAGTAAAAGGGATCAAAGTTCAGTTACTTACTGAGATAATCTGGGTGATAATCTGAAGGTTCCTCTTGCTATAATGTTTGTGCAATGAATAGAGGTGAAATAAGCAGTGAAACCAAAACTAGTCCAATGATCATGGTCACTCTTTTGCTGTGGCTGTGTGCAGACACATAACAACCTAGAATGGTATTAAAAGCCTGGCTCTAATGTTGATGTGTGACAAAGGATTGGCACAGTTAGCCAATGATATTAAATGCAAATATCCTCTGTAGATTCGCTGTAGGTTTCATATCTTCAGACAGAAAAAAATATTGTCTCTCTTTGTAAGCATATCCTTTTTGATGATATCTGTTGAGGGTGTTGAAGATAAAAAGGTTCTGTAATGAAGAAGCATTCGGTAATTTTAATCTTCAAGGAGATGTACTGATAATCAATGAGGCTATTTTCTCTGGAGCATGCAAAGAAGATATGTCTTGACTTCTGTAAGAATAAAAAAAAAGGTTTGGCTAGTGTATTGCACTTTTGTCAGATCTGTGAGCTGCTGTACTGGATCTTCCACTTCACAATATTTTTCATTTAATTTGATGATCATAAGAATGCTTGCCTGCAAGTTGTGAATACTGTATCTTCTGTGCTCCCAGAGCAAAGGGAGAAATACTAGGGAAGGTTTTCTTTGAATATGTATTTAAATTTTTTAATGAGATTGCTTTGGCAAAGGACATACCCCTTTGAGGTTTGTTTCACACAAATGTTTGTGCAATGAAGCATAAATGTTCATATTGGTGGTGATAATTATTTTTAAGCTTTCTTATTGGCAAAAGAGTTGGAATTCAATGACTAAAAGATTAGTGAAAATAAATGCACCTTCATGACTGTTCACTGCTATAGTTGGTTAGAGAATATCTAAACATGAATGAGACTACATGTGTGTGGGGATGACCCATAATTCTCTCTGTAAATGCATGTCCTAGATTATATTTGTTTCTGTTGCTGTAACTGTCGTTAAATCTTTTGTCCTGAAGTTAATTATAGATAAAATTACTGTATCTCTACGTATTGAAGAATTTTGGAATTATTCTGTACAGTAGCCCCTGGGTGGTCTCCAGCTTTTAATTACCATGGCATGTGGCTCACTGTAAGGTGGGTTAGATCATGGCACTCAGGAACGTCTGCAGCCATATGGTGTTCTTCATGGGTCAGCATTCCCAATATTGCTGTTTCTGGTGGAGTACCAGCTGATGTAGGTATTAGTGGGAAATTGCAGGGCTTGACATAGGTTAGGAAGCAATTGGCAGCAGAGAGGGACCAAGGACAGCTTAAAAAACAAGTGTGGCTTCTCCTAGGGAAGTATCCAATTTAGGCAAAACTGCGCAAGGGGAAAGCCAAAGGTAACCAAACTGCCGTCCAACCAGGACACTGCCTGATCTAGTTGTGACCTACAGTTGTGAAATTATTCAGGGAGTTTGATAGCCAGGGTACCCCCGATTCATTATCTTTCCAAATTACAATTTCCTTGAATAAGGGAATTGGTTTTCTGCTGCTTAATGCTGAGACAATTTTATCCTTGCTATGTTGAAAGTGAGATGAGTGAAAGTGAGGTACAGTTTAGCTGCAGGCAGAGGTAGGTAAATTAGAGAACTGAATAGAAGTATAAAACTTGTGTAGTTTAGATTTTTGGAATAGCACAAATTGCTGGAAACGTGGTGCATGATTCACTTGGCTGAATTTAATTGTGACAAACTTCAAGTGCTAATGCAAGTTTTAGGGTCCTGGATTCATGCAGCCTTTTCTGACACCATAAATAATATTTTTGGAACAGCAAATATGAAGGTTTGAAGCCATTGGCATACAAAATCTGATGGTAGGCCCTTTAGTTTTGCATTTAATATTTAATTTGCTACTTCTCTGTAAATGCATGTTTTCAATGTAATTTTTTCAATGTACAATTAACAGTATGCAGGTACATTTTAAAAGAGATGTCATATGAATGAAAACCCTAAAAACACAAAATAACTCCTTGTCCAGTGTATCTTGTTGGAACACACTGCCTACACTGAAATGTAGAGATCAACGTGTATGAACAAGATTTTTACTTTTTTTCCTAACTCATTTGACAGCTATAAAATAGGGGATCATGCTTCTATGGAAGGACATTAAATAGCAGTAACAAAAAGCTGGCAGTGCTTTTCAAAAGGCCTATTGGACAGCAGAGTTACATGTTCAAAAAAACCCAGCATTAGTCACAAGGCTAATACATCTTCAATAAATCAACACTTAGAAAATTTTGTGTTAGAACATCTTGTGTGCATGGGTGTTAAGGCTTCTGGATTGAATGTAAGCACAAAAGGAACATGACAGGCTGTTATGTGGCACATAGCTGAACAATAAAACCTTAGGTACTCAGAAGGACCTGCTCCAAGAATCACATGTAAATCCTAATGCTGCAACTTGAGCTAAACAAAGTTTTCCTATAGAATTAACACAAATCACAAGCACAGAAGAGAAACAAATGAGGTGTTTTAATGCACATCTTGACCCCTGGGAGTCAAGAAGATCTAATGTATGAGATCTTTAAGTCCACCAGTGATAAGTAGTTATGAATTGAGTGTAAAACACAAGTATCTGTTTAACATATCAGAACACTGCCAAGCTTTTGAGGACAAGTAACTTTCCTTTAGTCTGGAATATATTGAGCAGCTTGAGCCAAAGAACAATCAGCTTACTGGCAGGGGTGGAAAAATGTACTTGGCTTTCCCCTCATACAAATAAATAGCTTAGAGGAGTACACTGGCACGGATGAAGAAAAACAAACAAAAAACCCGTGTATTAAAAGATGTGTTGATTTATATCCACGGGGATTGAGAGTAGTTCAACCTAACACTGTCTAAACAGGAGGCAGGTTCTGAATATGTAAAAAAGAAAAAAAAAAAACCTCTTGAAATAGATGGGTTTAATTGTATTTGCTACCCAGACTTGGATGCAGCAAAGAAATGGGAAATGATGTACACGTGGCCACCCAGTGAAGATGCTAGAAAATTGCCATCTCTCACATCAAGTGACAGGAAGATGGTGATTAACACCACATGTCTTACTACAAGGGTAGTTTTGCATTCAAGATGAATCACAGGACAGCAATGTGCAACTTGCCTTTTACCCACTGACTGAGAGAGATAAAAGGAGAAAAAGAAAGCTGATGAATATTGTAAGGATGGGAGAATAGCAACTAAAGTTTAAAGGCATGAAAAGGAGAGGCGTTTTCCTAGATTGTGCTCCTTGCTGATATAGGGTGAAGACTTCTACTGTCCATTTGGTTTAGTCAATTTTCCCTGAAATAAAATAAATACTGCTCTCTTGTAAAAGAAGTAAAAATGATCTTGGTAGAAGTAATATTCATCATAAACACTCTACTTTTGTAAGGAGGTTATTGTAGTGAGAGAGATTTTGATGAGAAAGTACTTTAATTTTTTTCTTCTCAAGTATGATAGTGTTTCTTCTCCAAATAGAAACTCTGATAAATTGCAAAAGCAAAGTTGATATGCCTCCATATGCATCTGAAAGAGTTATGTGTAAGGCTTTCCTCTCTGTTTTATACATGCCTTTTCCCCTTGGACTGATTTATTCATTGATCTTTCCTATGCATGGATTGTTTTTTCTATAATTATCTCGGGGTTATTTTTGGCAGATCCTAGGATCATAGGATAAATCACATGGGAAGGAACCTCACAAGGTTTCTAGTTCAAACTCCAGCTCAACGCGGGGTCAGCTGTGAGCACAAACCAGGTTGTTCAGAGCTTTATTTGATCTGGTCTTGAAAACGTGGTAGGAGAGTGATGGCAAAACCTCTCTGGGCAGCCTATTCCACTGCTTGGCCACCTTCATGACAAAAAAATGTTCTTTATACCCAGTCTGAAACTCTTTTTTGTTTTTCCAAATTATATCCATTGTCTCATATGCAGTACCACAGTGAAGAGCCTGGCTCTACCTTTTTGATAACCTTCTCAAGGATAATTCTTTATCTTAATAACATTTGTTCTCTCCTCCAGATTAAATAAAACCCCAGCAACCAGGGTTTTTCTGACCTACCCCTAGGTTACAGCTTTTACACCTGTCTCCTGTGTTGAGCAATGACTTCTCTAATGTTTGTTACTTTTAGTAAGCAGAAGTCTTTAATTAAACCTATCAGCTGTCCTGCCTCATGCTTACTTTTTATAAACTTCTCTGGAGTTTCTGGCACTTTGTACTCATTACAAAACCCCCAAAACATGGCAGCCTGAACGAAGGTCTTGCAATAATTTCTAGACTGCCCTTCTATCTGCATTGTCTTCCTTTCTGACCAGTGGCTCAATCTGGCAAGGTTGGTGCTTATACACTGAGTTTAAGTGATTTTAGTTTAAAGAGCAGAATGTGAGTGCATGTCAGGCCCAGCCTGTGCATATTTTGCCCAAGGTCATGAGGGTGGGACTTGAATCCAGGTCTTGAGAGATTGATGCAAATACTGCAGCTATTCCATATTGTTCCTGTACCCTTTCCCACCAAGCCCCTCCAGCCTCCTACCCAGGCTTCTTCTTGATGGTGAGCATCAGAACGTGTTTCAGGGTGTAACCTTCAGCAGAATTTTGCCTGTGTGAGAGACATTGAGACTGGTGAGGTAGTGTAGTGTCTTCTTTCAACTTCCACTTCTGAATCCACCAAAATGACTGCACTATTTCATGGCTTCCAGGAAGGGCCTTAATATCACTGTTTACAAAACTCAGGAATATCTGTTGTATGAAAAATGAGCTAGAATGGTGAAGAATCTAGTGTTCCTAATTTCTCTCTGTAGTCATATCACTGCTGTCCTCTGGAAAAGATCTTGCATTCTGTGCATGTTGAGATAGCAGGAAGACATGCAACATTGACGGTGACTTCCTTTTCCTTGGCACAAAAATGAGAACAAAAATTGGGCAGTAGCAGTATTGAACCAGAATCTTTTAAAGATTCTCAGCAGAAAACTATAGCAGTAAAGGTTAGGGCTGTGCATGGTTGAGTAAAGCTCTGCTTTCCACATATCATCAACAAACTATGAAACTGGGGGCCAGCATCTCTTTTCTGAGTATCTGCTAAAAGAACGTAACAAAAAGCCTCACAAGATGAATAATGACATGAAGAATCTTTTTTCCTCTGAATATTATGACAAACATTTGTTACTGTCTGTCATCTGTTTGGCTCTTAGTGTTCAGTAAACTGATGGATCTACTTGATGACTTGTGGGCAGCTGCCCTTGCCATGCTGCTGGCACTCCCTGACAAGCACTCAGTAAGGCCAAGTTTTGTATGGCTGGAGATGTGCAGTGCTACCCTTACGCTTAAATCCATCCCCTCATGGCCGTGATTGATGTAATTTGGCTGTCAGAGCTGTGGGGGCAGCTTGCACTTCTACTATCCGTGATATACTTCTCTCTGCTTTAATTGAGTGGTTCAATTTCCATGGCTGTATTAGCCTGGCTTCTTTCTCAAGCACAATAAAAATTCCTTGAACATGCCACATGTGCACTTTTACTTCATTACCAAAACAGCATTTCTCAAATAAATAAAAAAACCAATACTAACTGACTTTTCATATAGAGTGTGATTTGATGCAGTGGGCGGGCAGTTAGTTACAAAAGTCAAAGGGCTTATTTTTTTCTTCATTCTTCTTAAAATCTGAAATCTGCCAAAGCTGCCTACTGCTCTAAATCTTTGGGATATAATTTAGTGTCATGCAGGGATGCCTATATTTACCATTTCAGCAAGATGATTCTCAAAAGAATTCATGAATTTGGATGGAGAAGTAATTAAGGCACTTCAGCTAATTTATTAGCTGGCATGCTTAGGTTAGCTTGGGTGTCTCTGCATAGCATTACACTGCATGGCACGGACAGAGCATGGTACATCTAAAGAAGAGCTTTTTGTCAAGCCACCCTTTTAGTCCTCCTTAGTGGTTTCGTTTTGATATTCTACTGCCAAGGTCTCAGAATTACTCAATGTATGATGTTCTGCTTGAATTTCAAAAGCCTGACTATTTAGGTCTTACTTGAAACTCTGGCATGAGATTGACTGCCTGTGACCAGTCACATATGGAAGAAAGCAGCTACAGAAAACCCTTTTTATTGCATATGTTGAATATGTCTGGCCCCCCTGCCCTTGTAAGCTTTTATTTCAGACACTTGCCTTGCAATTCCAATATGTGTAAGGTAAATAGAGGTGAAAACCTTGAGCCAAATCACTCCAAACTTATCCCAGCTCTCCTCCAAACCAGTCCGTGTACTGTCCCTAGGAAACCCAGGGAAAATGCTGCATCTAGTGCGCACCACAGTCAAACCTGAACCACGCAGCACAGAGGAACTGGCAATAAACATCTCACTTGTCATATTAGGAAAGGAACTTTCCTGAAAACAGGAAATGTGGTTTCAAGAGATATTTCTTAGAGTTTTGAAATAGAGACTTGCCTGTCCCACTTACGTACCTTGGCCTCATAATTATTGTGGAGCATGTTTTATTAAAAATCAAAATGTTCATTCTTGACTGGAAAAAATTCAATTTTTTTCCGTTAAATGTCTTATGAGAAGCTCCAATTTCTTTAAACAAAGCAAATAAAAAACAAACCAAGCCTTATAGCAACCCTGGTGAAGAATGCTACTCTGTGAAAGCTACTGTTAATAAGATGTAAAATCAATACTTTTTAGGCTGATGGACATTTAACATCCATTTCACAGCTTTTACACCCCTTGGTAGTTTTTAGTCATTATAGCCAGAATATCACTCCATATTATACAGTTGTAGCCTAATATGTATCAAAATTCTCTCTGTAGTGTTAGGTGGCATGTTTGTTTTTCGTTCACAGAAATCCTCAAAATGTGTATTGTGGTAGAATTGAAAGCTGTCAAATTGCTCTGTGTGCCTGGTGCAGGTGAAGTGAATATGCTCTGTGGTTTATTAGGCTTGTGAGCTCTTTTTAAAAATGGAAGCTGTTCTATAAATGTTTTAGGCATAATTAGAATATATTGAGAGAAATCCCAGTGGAAATAAGCACAGAGTGTGATTGGCTCGTGCAGGCTCTCCAAGGTGCTGCCTACCAGAGACATATAAAACATATAAAGAGCTCAGTCAGCTTTAAAGGTAGGTAAAATAAGCATCTGCTTATCCTAGCAAGGTGATACAGCTTGCAAAGACGTACAAAAAGGAAATTTACCCTGGTGGATCCTTTGCTATTTGTGGGCAAGAAATATTTGCTGCTAAAATTTTCAAAATGTTGAAGCTGATCTTTCTAACCCTTTACAGAAACTTGGGAGGTTATAGAGGAGGGAAGGAGAAAACTCTCAGAAATTTATCTTAGGAGCAGTACCTATTTCATCTTGGATTTTAGCACGTGTATAAAAAGAGGAGAGTGGCCTTAAACAGCTGAAAAGACGTTTATCTATGGTTTGTTTGTTTTACCAAACCAACCAGATATGGATGAAAGGTGCCCAATGGAAACAGGATTTATAGTAGAGGTGAAAAGAAATTGTATGTAACAGGAGTAGACCCTTCCCCTCTGCATCTGTTTGATACAAAATAAGTAAAAACAGGACTTAATTTAATTTACCTACTCTATCTGCTGCATAATTGTATCTCGAGACTGCAGTATCTTCCTCAGGTAGGCATGGACAGTGAAGTGGAAATGTGTAACTAGAGTCTGAAATGATGGCTGCTGGGTGTCATGAGAGAGCAATTCTACTGAACAGTTTTTGACAGGGTGTTAGTTAAGAGTTTGGAAGAAAGCCATTTTTTGAGGTAGTATAATGGCTGTGTGAAGTGGAAAGTAAATTTAATGCAGGAGCTAAGTCATTCTTTTGGCTGGGGAGATGAGATGTGAATTCAAAAAAGATACTTCAGCCAGCTAAAGTTTGTGGCTGTTTTTTAAGCAAGTGTCTGTCCACATACACTGGGGTTGTATTTAAATAGATCCATAAATTTTTAAATCTTACATTGTTTGGGGAACTTTATCTGTCTTCTTTGGCTTGTAAAAGGCTGAGCAACTGCTTAGGTGTTCAGAATATCTAATCACCTCTTCTTGTTTACCATGGTCTATGGTTTGTTGTGCCCCACACTTTTCCCATCCCCTTGAGGTGGAATCTTAATTTATTCATCCTTAAAATGTGGCCGTATTTCCAATTAATACTTGATATTTGATATCTGATACTTGAAGTGCTTTGAAGGAAAGTAAGAAAATGGAAAGGACCGAAGAAGTGCAAACTGTTATTGCTATTATGCTTCAGCTAAAAAGAAAATTTGCTCTCTCTAGAAGTAAAATCTGCCAAAGTCAATATTTGTTGTAGTGGACTATCAGTAATTTATTCTAAACCCATGCAATGGAAATGTTCAAGTGTTGAAGACTGCAGAATTTAGCTTTTCTAAATCTTTGCTTTTTAAAGGAAGCAATAGATTCATCATTAATTTTTGGATGATGTACAAAACAATCTTTCTCCCTTTCCATCTGATTGTGAACATTATCCCTTCCTCTGCTTTTATTTTTCCCCTTCAGAGCAGCAAAATTGCTAAGTAATCCTGAAGACAGGAGCTGTATTTATAGCCCCCCGGTTAGCTCACTGAGAGAAGCATTAATGCAAATCAGTTTATGCCTTTTAAAGAATGCTGCAATCATGTGATACCTTCCTAAGGCACGAAAGATAAGGTGTCTCAAATTTAGAAGCTCTTGGTAAAGGTATATCCTACCTAAACAAAAACCTTTGCTGTTGTGAAATGAGAAATATACAATACGGAAAAAAAAGTGATGTATTTGTTTTTAGCTAAGAAGTGTATATTTTGAGGGGCATCTAATAAAAAGCCTGTTAGACTATCTCCAACTCCTGACAATCACATCGTTTGTGTAAAAGCTATGCTGCTATTTGTTAAGATAGTTGCTATGGCAACAGAAAACCACCATCTCTTCAAGGTAAAATCAGAAGTGCAGTAAGTGTGGAAATGCAAGAATTGACTTTACACATACACAAATGTGTGCTTTGTCTCTTCCTTATTCCACAATAGAAAAGGACAAAAGCTTTTCTCTTTTCTACTTCATTCTGGCACTGGGGAGGGTGACTGAGGGTTCTGAGTGGTAAAATGTGAAACCCACGGAGGGACTGAGATACTACTGCCTGCTGGGCTGCCAGTGAATCCAACAGATGGTATCATGTCTCAAAAGAGCCTAATTGGCTTATCACAGGCAATGCACATGCAACAAGGGCTTAGATAAAGCCAGCAAGTACACATTCAACTTGATGACTTGATTTTGTACCTGTGCTTTTAAAGTAAAATATAGCTAAGGCAGTACGAATCCATTTGTGAGAGCTGGATTCAAGCCTCTTAGAGTCTGCAATCCTTTGCTGGAGTTGTGGTACCAATTTCTAAAAACATCTGTGGATGTTGCAGGCTGGCACAACCTGTACGTTTGCACAGGAATCTCAGTGCTGCCTCTTCTCTAGGAGTTGGAAGATCAGCCAGTGTGTCTAAAGCAGTGTCATGATCTGTACAATATCTATGCAATCATATGCTCTAGTTTAGGGAATGGCATGGAATTCAGAAAATTGTAATTTTGTCTGAGGTAGTATAGTTTAGTTAATAAGCTATATCAGTTTTAATGAGCACAAGGTGTTTTCCTATTTCTTTCTATAGGACTGATCAACAAAGTCCTTTGCTATTAGTAGGGTTTTCTGTGTTTTTAAGTGTTATTTCAAGGCTGCTATTTGAGTGCCCAGTGATAAGAAAAATATTCATAGAAATAACTTTTCATTTATGTGTTGTGCAGTCATCGGGTTTTCAAAAATCTCTGTTGTCCTGGTTTGAAATAGTTTTTTTCCCTACTTCAGCACCTCCATAATGTGTGTGTCCTCAGCGGAAAATGTAACCTAAAACCAATAAAAAAATACACAAAACCCTTCAGAGAAGCTAATTCTTTGTCTCTGACATATAATATGCCATCTAGGCAAAAGTAGCAAACATCAAAGCACAAACAAAGATACCTGCCCAAAACTCTAACAAACTCAAGAGGATAAAACCCTGATGTTGAAAGAATCTATGGGCTTGTACAGACCATATAGGGGAAATCATACTGAATCTAAAACTGGAAGTAAGAAAACTTAGTAATTGTCAATTTCTTGTAGTATTTGAGGCATAGACATCTCAAAATGAATCTGGGTGTGGAGATGTTGCATCGGATGACAAAAGGAAGTCCCCTTCTGGAGAATGACTTTCAGAGATTCTTTGGATTCGTGTATTTACTGTTCTCATACTGTAAACTGGGGCTCAGAAGCTGCTTTTGTTGATTTACACAATGACATTATAGAAAAGTGTTGATTATAGAAAGGGAGAGGGTCTATAACATTCCACATCCTGGTCAGTAGTCTACATGACAAGTAATATTTTTGTCATTCTTGGATTTTGTGTTTCAGTTTGCAAGTCGTTTTCAAATTTGAAGTTTGTTTTTGTGATTGCCATCACGTTAGAAAGTTACAAAAAACGGGAGTATAAATCTGTTAGCTGCACTGTTCTTAAATTGCTTTTTGTATGAAACCTTGAGGTTTTCAGTTAAGCCCTTGTGTAGGTCCATTCTTCTGGAAAGAAGCAGGTATGCCAGAAGGTTTCTCTAAACTACTTATCTATAGGGAGAGCAAGCAGCCTGTAGAAGCCAATAAAGCGGCACCCTATGTCTCCAAATTAGCAAGCAACTAGAGTTTGATTAAAATTGCTATTGGATTCAATAAGTTAGAGGGTTCTTACCTAGCACTATCTATAAAATTAATCAGCCACAAAATACCCCATGCAGATTGCCAAGCTCTTCACCCGAGAAGTTTTAGAGAATAAGCACAACTGGCACTTCAGATCCCCAGCACGTATGAGAACAATATGCTTCCCAGCAGTTTGTGATAAACCAGCATGCATTTTGGCACTTTATTACTCCTTGAGGCCGTCACACCTGCAACGAATGCACGTACATATAGTGCTGTTCCTGGCATGCTGATTCATTGCATGGATTGGTTATGGCATCCATTGTCACTGACTGTCCCTTCCCGAAGAAGTAGCTTGTTCCTGGTTTCACATAAGGTATTTGGAGCACAGCAGGGGATAAGCCTGCACAGGGAAGTTTGCTGTGAAAGCTTAAAGGCATCAGCATTGCAAGTACCCATTATATTGCCCCTGGAGAACGCTAAGGGAAATAATGTGATTATTCATTTGGATCTGAAGTTCTATGGTAAAGCCTCTTTCAAAAGCTATGGCTGCACAGGCTAGAGGAGTTCCTCCATAACTCAGCATTTCAGTGGGGACGTAGCTGGGAATCCAGTTCCTAGTCAGTGATGATATGAAAAGAAGGTACATGTTTTTCTAGCTGCTGAAAGCAAGATCTCTTCAAAGCACTATTTGCTTTCTCATTAGTGCTTCTCACCCTGGCATTCATTAACCTTCTTCTGATGTGCTGTACCAGCTCTGCAGAATGAGGGAGTCACACTCCTTGCAATTTACAGTTCCAGCTAAACAGTCCTTACAATAGTATTGAGAATCTCCATTCCAGGCTGATCCAGGCCAGGAGCCCAGGATCTTATTTCCTAACCTATCATTTATTAACCATGAACTAATATCGATGTTAGATGGCTGAAAGAAGGTAATTTTTAGACTTTTATATTGGGTAGGCCTTTCTTTTGCTATTGTGAGATGCTGGAGGAATTGGACTTTATTTTTTTGTCCAAGTCTTTGATAGATTCAGGTTAGATTATTTCATGTTGAGCTTCTGGAATAACTATGCCTGCAAACCAATGAAATTCTACATTCCACTAGTTAGCCTGTTCCCCAGATACACAGGGAAATTCTCTCCCAGAGTTGTCAAGGTCTGCTTTACAACCTTGGCAGTTTCCAATATCCTTACACAATATGGCAATCCACAAAATGGCTTTTCTGTATTTTTAGAGCAGTAGGTGCTCCTCTGGACCTTGCTCTGGATTTCTGCATTTGCTGGCTGCAGTCAGCGAGATCCCCCTAAGTCAGTCTGTGCACCCAGCCCTCTGGAGAGAGGGATCCACAGGGGCTGTGACCTCAGCGAGACTGAACAGTGGCCTGGGTAGGAATACAATTTGCTGCAGATCAGAATGGTATTACTGTAGGTCAAACAAGTTTATAATAATATATTTTTAAATAGTCTTGCAGTACTGGTAATGTAGAAGTGGGCATTGTTTTTTGTGTTGCCTTTCTGATTGCATGGGTCTAGATGTTTTGCTCAGATGGTTCTGTAGTACAAAGTCAGTCCATTCATTATTAGAAAGCAATGTTTCTTTTTCCCCAGAGCTTGATTGCTAAGCCTCAGAACTGCGTTGTAAGACAATAAATGGTTAGAATTGATTTTAGAAAGTTATTGTTCAGTATGTTTAGTATTTTAGAAAGATCAGTATTTTAGAAAGATCATTGTTCAGTATGCTCCAAGGTTGCTACTTCATGCTTTTTTATAATTACGGTCTCCACTTCACTAACTTATTTGTAATGTTTGGGTGATTTGGATTGGAGTACATTATGGTTCATGTGTTGTTTTTTTCTAGCTTTAGTTTCACAACCCCCCATGCGCCTCAACAAAAGCAATTTCATCAGACAATTTAATTGAGAAATCAATTATGGTAGATAAATAAATTTTAGGCAGAATGCCATGTAAGTATAGAGTGTAATCATTTGTCTAAATAGTGCTGCATATTTTTACTTGAAACAATTTGTCCCTCATAGTTAATTTATACGTTTTGGTTGTGTTCAGGCTTCAAATGAGTTTTAGCAGTGTTGGGAAGAGGAAGGAGCTAACCACTGTGCAAGTTTGCAGCCTGTACTTGGCGACTTCCAGTAAGATATATGATTACCCTCAAGAATTTGTGATTAAAAATTACACCTCCTCTTTTCAGTTCGGTCAGCAGAACATTGAAGCTAATTTTATACCAGTGCTGACCTAATTTTAGGAAACTGAGTTCCTGTGGGCCCTGTGTTACTCCCTAGCCTGTTTTCTGTGAGCCCCTCTTATAAGGGAATTATGAGGCTTGTCTTGGAGTCTAAAAATCTTGACCAAAGGCAACACTTAGAGCTATTTTCATGTAGGCACTTAGTTGCTTGCATGAGCTTGTATCCTGCTGTAACCTTTCTTTTCAGGCTTTATTTAGGTAGCAGTTATTCTGATTTATGGCTGCTTTTGCACACAGTAAAAGATGGAGCACAAAGGGAAATCAAATTATCTGGATTCTTTCCAACTCAATATGTTTCTCAGTCACACTTATTTCAAACAGTAGTATTCAAGTCTACTTGATATGGCTCATTATGATGTAGAAGCATAGGTCTCTAAAAAATAAATTTAATGTATCATAGCTTACCAAACAGTTTCTAGGAGAAGAGCAAATGACTCCACTCACTTAGAGACTTATTTATTGTACAAGTATTTATACAAGTGGGAGGAAGGCATTAGCTTGAACCATTTCTCTTGAATTACAGACAATTCCTTCTTTTTTTGAAACTGTGATGACTCTTACAGAAATGGCTGGAGACCAGAGTGAGCTAAAGCAAAGTGCTCCTTTCAGGGAAGCTAAGCACACAATGCCCGCTTCCCTTTGACGCAGCAAAATGCCATTGTTTGGTTATTGCTTACACACTTTTCCTATTTCAATGTACCTGAGTCATCACAGTTGAATAGTATCCATTGTCTGTGATAAACTGTGAATAGGGGATGATGAAGTGGTGATTTCCTGGAAAGGAGCAGAATTAATCTTCAGAATTCCCCATCCCCGATAAAAGGCCTTCTTACAATCTGAAAACTGTCAAGTGTGAGCATTGTTAAAATTCATGTGGCTTGGAAAAAAACCCTGTTGGATTGTCCATTTAAGCACATTTTTAGGCTGGAAGCTTTTTACACCAGTTACAAATATATTGATTTTTAAAAAGAAATTATTGACCTTTAAAACCCTGGAGTCAGCTGCTGCCTGGTCGGTTGGAGACATTTGGTTATTGATGTTCTCAGAGGCCTAGGTAAGAGCTGGCAGTCCAGAGCCAGACCCTGGACAGTGATCAGGACTTAGGGGTGGGTGATGAAAGCACAGGATTTACTAACATGGAATTACACAAGACCCACTACAGAAGGCTGAGATACCACTTACAGGACATCAGTCTATATTCCAGAGTGAGAACCTTAAACTTAATTTCTTTACTACATCTACTCTATTTCTGTGACAACTCCCATACCATCTGTGATTTGAAAAAGTTTAGTTTATTCTTCTCTGCTGTGCCTGTCCCAGTTGTGCTGTCATAACAGTAATAACATTTTAGCAATATTAGGGTCTACTTTCTAAGCAGTTTAGTACTCACAGACATGTATGATTGTAGGTTTCTTAGTGAGGGGTATATGTATGTAACACTAATTTTCATATTTACCAAAGGATGACTGGGCTATTTCTGCTGCGCCTTGTATTTACATTTTCACCTCAGAAAATAAATTATTTCCTAAGTTCAGGCACAGGACCTATTTTCTGGCTGTCAAAACATATCAAGAAGCATTATATGAATGGGATATTAGTCACTGTGAATTAATAGTACAGATCTGAAGACAAAAACAATGCTGTTATTTAGTGGCTATACACTGATGATAGATTAAATAATACGTATTGGGCTGCTTTTCTGTTGATTTTTCTTCTGGTTTTCCTTGCTTGAAATGCTCAGCTAGTATCACAGAAGTTTTCACTTCCAGCAGGTTAACTGGCATAGAAAGCTTGGCTCTGGCAATCTAAGATGTTCAGTGAAAAGAGGTTGTAATGATTTAGCACAGCCCTGAGTCACAACAGGTGAAAATCAAATCCCCACTTAGTTCTACAGCTTTCCACTTTTATACTAGTGATCTACTGGCACCCACATTTCTTCTCTTCAGTATTTCTTTCTTCAGCAGACTACAGTTCTGTACTACTTCAGTATTTTTAAGGAGATGTTTGCACCATGCTACTTGTATTTCAGTGGTGTTTCCTAGGACTGTAATTTCTTTTGTGCCTCTCAAAAATCACTGTCCCATATCTCCATCATCTACAATAATCTGTTCCTTCTGGATGGACACCCTTGTGCATTGGCAATGGGGAGACTAAAATGCAGTGTGGCTTCTGCTGTCTTGGCAATTTATGGGTACTGAGCTGTCCAACAGAAGGATCAGAATTCATGATCCCTATCCCACCGTCACAGAAAAAATCCATTTGTCCTGCAGTGCCTCAGAATGTGATTGACAGGACGATGAAAGGTGTTGAATTGATTTTGTAGTGTGCAATAAACGAATGTCAGAGTGACAAGCGTATTTTACCGTGCTATCTGGACTCTAACAGCATCAGCCCCCACCCCTACCCCAGCTCACCTCCAGCAGATGTTATCCCTGCTCCCATTGCACAAGAACTGTGAGCTGAAGGGGCATATGCCTTGTCAAAAGTTTAAATCCAAAGACACATGTCCCAGTTCCTGCCCACAGTAATGGACCATAAGACAGCCCTGGCTTTCGGGAGGGGACATCTGTTACATCACCTAAATGTTGTATTTGGAACTTTTTTTTTGTTCCATTTGTGTCTAGTTCTGGGCCCCTCACTGTATGAGAAGGACATTGAGGTGCTGGAGTGTGTCTAGGGAAGGGGAAGGGAGATGGTGAAGAGTCTGGAGCACGAGTCCTGTGAGGAGCAACTGAGGGAGCTGGGGTTGTTTAGCCTGGAGAAAAGGAGGCTCAGGGGAGACCATGTCACTCTGTACAACCCTCTGAAAGGAGGATGTAGCCGGGGGATCAGTCTCTTCTCCCAGACAACCAGGGACAGGATGAGGAGGAATGTCCTCAAGCTACACCAGTGCAAGTTGGACACCAGGAAGAATTTCTTCACTCACTGAAAGGGTGATTGGACGTGGAAATGGGCTACCCAGGGGACTGGTAGAGTCACTATCCTTGGAAGTGTTCAAGAAATGACTGAATGGGACAGTCAGTGGCATGGTTTATTTGACAAGGTAGTGTTTGGCCAAAGGTTGGACTTGATGGTCTTGGAGGTCTTTTCCAAAGATTAATGATTAACCTTAATGATTCCATAATTTGTTTATGGAAACAAATTCCGTAATTTGTTTTCTTTTGTATTCATTTTTATCTTAATCCTTATTTCTTTATTGATTCATCTCTAAATCCACTATAGGTGTCAGAAATGTTGAGAGCAATGACGGAGAAAATACCTATTTCTTTTCTTTTTCCCTTTCCCTTCCCTTATTTCTTTCCTTCATTTTCACATGTGCTCTATTGCTCCCTTTTTGCCTCAGTTGTATTCATTTTATTCATTGGCAGAAGCAATCCTGCAAACAGATTTTTCAGTCATCTGTAGGAAGTGGTGAGGGAGCTGAGGAGTTTCCTCTGTAAATCCCACTGTAATGCTGCACAGGGTTGTCTCTCTCTGTCCTGTTCTTTCCTACTGTGTAAAATCCATCCTTCCATGTTTTTAATCCTTTATATTATGTATACATTTGGCTCCGGACAAGTTTATACATTCTCTTAGCAAGAAATTGCACAGAGTTTACATTTACATTTACCTTTTGAGATGCAGCACCGATAATCTTTTGATTAATGTTAAACCTAACAGTTATGCTGCTTTTCCCATTCTGTTATCTAAGAAAAATGCTGAGGAAAAAGTACATTATTCAGGCAGGAAACCCCCCAAATTAGTAGTGTGATGTGGCTGCAATTTTCCTGAGACTTCTGAAATTATAAGTTTTGGGGTTTTTTTTAATAACAAGTAGTAGGAGTGCCTGTTTTCTCTGTTGAATTCTAGCTCAGGTCTCCTAACTAGTTTCCCTTTTCTTTTAAAGTTTTTCTTAGCTTTCTATGAGAAATACATTTTGAGATTAAATTGCCATGTTTAGACAGGATGAATGTGCAGCAAGGTAGGGGGCTTTAGGTTAGCTGGTGTGAAGAGACAGGAATGATCCCACTCGGTTGTGATCAGCAGCTGTAAGGTCCTGCACTTGCAGCTTGTATTATCATTTTTGAGATCTGAAACTATTTCTATAATAATGGACTTACCTATATAAGATACTAGGTTTGGCACAGGTAAAATTGGATGAAATGACAGGGTTGCTGTGGTATGCTGGAAGTCAGACTCAGTCAGTGGTCCCATTTGACTTTAATATTTATGGATCTTTCTGCTAGTTTTTTTTTTATTTTTTCTTTTTTCATCAAATATCAAACTTCATTGCAAGCCCAAAAAATCCAACTTAATTATTTTCTGCTCCTGAGGTTTCAAACCCATTAAACAGCAGAAAGGCTCAGTAATTGTTTTATTACTACTATTGAAAATGTAATAATACTAGTGGCAACAGAGGACAGTGAGCAAAACAATGAGAGAAATGTAAAGGCATAAAGAGAATCATTAAAGCAGTTTCACACGAGATAAACACCAATGTCAGGTTCATATTTCAAACCACAGACAGCAGGTTTAATTAACTCTTTTCTTTCATTTCCCTCCTGAAGAAACTAGCTGTAGCAATATTTGGCTTTGTTAGAAGTGCAAGGCTTTGTGTATTGCTTCCTTTCCTCTCAAATCAGTCACCAGCTCTAAAGAAGTTAACAACTGTAACATAGGAGGCGCTTTCTGCAGTTCCTGGTAACATAGAGCTTGTCTGTTTTAGTTCTGTCCTGGCCCAGTTCTGTTCTGTTTTGCTCTCCAAGAGCAGTAGATGGGATATGCACACACAGCTCCAGGTGGCTCCTGGCAGGGTAGGGCATTGCTCTGCTGCACACACCTCAATGGTGTGCCCAGGAAGGAAGCCTGAGCTGTGTCCTGGCATGGCAGAGGTCTGTGTGTTTCATGACCTGAACTCTGTCCTGGAGTTGTATGGGATTATTTTTTGTGTTTGTTATATATTCAGCATATTATCATTTGCTACGTAGTGATTGTAAACTTATGAGGATGTGGTTGTGAGGAAGGCAGAGTTTATAGGTGTTTGGGAACTGAAGAAAGGCTACTCTGCTCAAAGATTCCGTGTTATTTTCTATTTATGTGAGGATGCTTCTTTAAATTTATTATTTTCCTAGAGCATTGCCTCAGGTGTGATTTGTAAAGCTGTGCTTGTATTTCTGTTTTGACGGTGGCTTTTGGCTTCTTTAGGATCTGGAACTTCATGGTGTCACACATGTATGTGTATACAGCACACATTTTCAGAGGATTTTTGAGTGTTTCATCTTTTTGAGTTTCATGACAGAATCTCAAGTAATGTTTGCAATTTAGGAAAAAACTTGAGTCTTTTCATTGCAAAAAGTTGGAAAGAAAGTCTTTAACAGAGAGTTCCCGATCTCATTTTCTGTTACCACCACACGCTTTGTGGTCTTGCACACCTTGATGCATTGATCTTTTCCCATAAATTCCAGTATCTCTATAACACAAAAAATATCATTTGCTACATGATTTCAAGTACCGTGTGGCTCCAGGCTCCAAGCTTCCTTATAAATCAACAATTTGTTTGGTTTTTACTCCAGTTGCTTCACCGTGGGGATCCTGGCATTGTCCTCTGCATAATGTGCAGATCACTTGGATGATGCGTGTTTCGCTAAGCGTTACCCAACATTGCTGGTGCCTCAAGGAATAAGAATATTTTTTTCAAATACACACCATTAACATGAAAAGGTTGGGAAAGACACAAGGAGAAATAGGAAGGAAAAGCCATGCAGACTTTGCTGAGTATAACTGAAAAATCTGATTATATCTAGTATCCATTTCAGAAGTGTCATTCAGGAGAACTGCTCTAGAGTGTACTCTTTGCTCTCAGAAGTGTTTCCCATTGGACAGCTGTTAGTTTATTCACACAGATTGTCTTTAACACAGCATTCCTAAACTAGCCAGCAACTCAGTAATGAAATTGCCTCAAAACCTAAAGAGAATACAAGTCTAGCATACTTTGCTTCCTCATAATTTCTGAGATTTGAATTACAATCAAAGAAGCACAAATAGGCAAGCTGATACTGAGTGAAAAGACTTTTCACATGTTAATGAAAGAGAAGAAAAAAGTATTTTCCTGTTGGTTCAGTTTTGAAAGACATCAGTTTTCAAAAATCTAGATTATTTGACAAAGCTTGAGCATGGAAAGAGCTGCTTTGTGATGAACACAATATTGTTTTTATTTTGTTTGAGGAAGAAAGAGCTAAAATGGTGCCTTGAGATCTGCATCATCTGTGTCTTATTTTAGAGAAAATACAGACCACTGGATTAAATAAATGCAGAAATAATATAATTTCAATGGAAAAATAATTAGTCCTAACAAAATAAACAGAAACCTAAAATTCCTGATTATATTTTAAAGAAGAGTCTATTCAAACTCAGTTGTGAATTGAAATTGGACATATTAACTTGTGTTTATATTGGATTCTGACATTATTTCCACACATATATACTGAGACACACTACACATTTGTTAAAATACTCCCTTATGTTTCAGTTGGATGCACCCTTCACCAATGTAGGTGATCAAAGGTTCAAATTCTGTTGGACTGAAAATGCTAAAAGAGTGTGGTAAAGTTTGTTGAAAAATGCAAGAATTGAAGGTAAAGAAAACAATACCTCTTATCCACCAAGTACATTCGTCACCAACTTACAAAGTGTCTGAAAGATGCCAAGAAAGAGTTTTTCATCCAGAGAGTGGCTGGGCAGTGAAACAGGCTCTCCAGGGCAGTGATCAGAGCTCCAAGGCTGGCTGAGTTCAGGAAGTGTTTGAACAATGCTCAGGCACATGGTGTGACTCTTGGGGAAGGTGCTGTGCAGGGCCAGGAGCTGGACTCGATCCTGATGGGTCCCTTCCAATTAAGACTACTCTACGATCTTATAATTCTTATACTTTACTTAAAGAAAAATGCTCTTCTCAAAAGGTAATGCCTAATCATGAGGGTTGGATGCCAGTTTTGCATCACACATGTGCCTTACTTTAACCCCTAGAAACATCCTCAGTATTAGACTAAGGTTAGATTTGATTTTTGTTGATGAGAGCATGTTACGAGAAGGTTGTAGAAGGCAACATAACAAGTGTGCAAAGTGTTCCCTATTCTAAAAATAGGGCTTGTGAAAATTCTACTTGAAATACCATCTTAATTATGACTAATAGAACTATTTAAAGTGTTACTTGTAGGTGCAGTTGGCTTACCTTATAACAAAGTACTATGCAGTGGGGAGGAGGTAACCTTGACTCTGTTCAGGGTGCAGGGAATAGATCTAAAGCTGCAGCAGCTACAGTGATGTTAATAGAGAACTGTTGAAGTGGCTAAGTGTGTTTGTTTCAAAGGAGATGAAACTTAATCCATTTTTGCAGGCCTCTGTGCAGAATATGGTTTATCAAGTAGTTGGGATGGATTTGATGCCTTTCTAGTTGCTTTTATCAAGAGCTTGTTCATTCCTAATGTGTAAAATCTTGCTGATTTGTTTGGAGCTCTTCATCTTTGGGTGGAGCTTTATGTTGAAATTAAATATAAGAAGTACCAGAGGAATGAAGAACCTTCTATTCAAGATGATTTTTTCAGGGGAAGAACTTGGCTGAAGGTTTTTCTTTTCTAAATGACATCAGTTATAGGACTGAATCCACTTAACTAACCACAGCAAAACTCCTTCCTCTCCTGAATTCAGTTTCTGGAGGTGAAATGCCAAGAGGGATATGAAACTCAGAGCTGAGGGGATCCCTGGCCAGCCATCAGGGTAGCTGCCTGACTCTACTTTCAGCTGGTTTGTGCCTGGTTTAGTCGTCTAGGCTCAAGCAGAGCTCCAGAGTTGAGCATATCTCTGTCTTAGGGATGTTTCCTCCCAGTTCCAGGGTACCAGCTCTGCACCTTTATTGCTCCTGAACATGTTTCATTGATAATGGAGTCTTTAGAGTAAAATAGGCAGGACAGTAGGTAGCATTGTGCTGATTTTCCTTGTGCTGTCCTCCCAGCTCACCAGTAATGAATGACCCAAGCATCTGATAATAGAGAAATAGCATTGGAAGTGTTTGTTTGTTTTGGTGAAAATATTATGCCAAAAATGAAGCTTCACAGAAAGATCAGTGATAACCCCATGCCACTCATACAAGTCTTGCCACCTGGACCACAGCCAGACCATTTTTCTGTCAGTGACACTAACTGCCATACATTTCCTTAATAATTCATCTTGCAACAAAAAAGACTCAAGTTAAAGCATGTGTTTCTGCTTTGCAAACAGCTCCTTGCACATGTGCTGACTTTGCAGCTGCTTCCTGCAGTCTTTGACTTCTGTAATTAGAGCAAGTGGGCAGCCTAGCTAATGATATTAAACTGACGGGTCTAGAATGTCATTTATCTCAAGGGTTTAATTTACTGAGTACAGGGCAGCACAATACAAGGTTTACATGCATTATGGCTGTAACTTGATTTTTTTTTAGCTCTTGTTGCTAAGTTACAATAAACTGTTATCACAGTAAATTGTCTGCATTTAAATGCACTAAGATTCCACCTGAAAGGAGCCACCCAGATAAGAATTGATAATATATTGATGTCTCAGGAGAAAGGAAAATAACACAGAAAAGCCCAATTTGTGAACAGGATAATTTTGTATTCTAGACATTAGCCAGACAGGCTCAAAAATAGCTGCTCAGACCCCAGAGACTATGACATGTGCTTCACTAGCAAGTGACTAAGAGCTGGTGCACAATAAATAGGTACTAATTTAAAAATAAGTTATGTAAATATTATGAACTGTTAATAGAATCACAATGGTCTGAATTGTACTTAGAATTACTTTCCCTGGAAATAATTTGATACCCTTGCAGCCAGGCACCATATCTAAATGCTAAGCAAAAGAGGTAAATTAAAAAAAAAAAAAAGTATCAAAGTCTCTGCACTTGTCCAAATGACTAGAAATAATCTTAAAGCATAATGCTAGTAAATGCTTTCCACTTTTACAAGTGGAAAATTGTACCATATTCTAATGGAAAATGGTGCTTGATGCTGACACATCAGGATGTTGTCTTACCACTTCTCGAAGCTCTGTGTTAAATTCCTGAAAATTCTCTGAACGAAGAACCTGTTTTCCCCTAATCTATTTTAAAGAGTGCATGGAGGGGGTAGTAGCTCAGGGGAGTGTTTATTGGTGCCATGTTTGAGTTGATTCCAAAAATCTTCATGCTGGGTCACCAGATTGTGGGTCTTGGTGGCTACTGGGAAGGTTAGTGGTCTTTTTTTGTTAATTGCTGATACCTCTTTGGTCACCTCCATGGGTGTGATCAGTGTGGGACCTGTCATCTTCCTTAAGCAGAGAGTCTTTTTCATGGCACTAATATCAGGGCAGTTTTTTAAAAAAGGTTTAAAAGTCAACTCCTAATAAACTTATTGCCAGTACACAGAAGGTCCGAATAAATAGAATGTGTAGGATGTTGTAGAGGAACACCACGATAACATATAGGAACACAGATAAATTCGGCTGCAATTGTGACACTTTCCACAGTACAGGAAACCCGTAAACCAATCCAAATGTCTTCCACTGCAGTTACACCATTAAAATCCAAACGTAAGATTGTGGGATTCTGCAATGTGCACTAGCTTGTCTGATACTCTGCCTATAGGTCTAGAAAAATATGATCCTGGGTTGATTTTAAAGGCGTTACCCTCCAAAGAAAGCCATTTGCTAAAAAGCATTAGATTGACAGAAATGAAGGTGTAGACATTCAGTGAAAGATTTCCATTAAAATCACAACTAAAAACTGTCAATCAGCCCCAGCAGAAACCTGCTTGGATAACTCTGCTAGAAATACTGTACCTCCTCAGAAAATGGAAGGAGAATATTTTGCCAGGATTTCACAATGGGGAGAAGCAGCTTCTCCCTTTACTTTAATTGCTGTGCCAGAGACATTTACTGTCCTTGCAAAAAACCCTCCTGCAATGGTGAATTTTTGATTCACAGCAGAAAAAGCAGAGAGGAATGCAGACAGAACACGTAGTACAGCACTGCCTGTGCTTTAGCAGACTTGTTCTGGTGCTTTCAGTGAGCACTACTTTTGAAAAGCCCGAAAATGGATCACATCTATATGAGAACCCCTCAGAGAGAGGGGGAATGACAGGGAAGCGTTTCTGTGGACTGTGGAATTTCAACTCATTAAAGTCATGAAACAACTGCTGTGGGAATGAATCCACACGGAGTCCATGACAGACGCCTGGTACCCTCCATTCCCAGCAGCACAACACAAAAGCCTCATCATTTAGCAGTATTGAGGAGCTGCCCGTATCCCCGGGAGCAGGTGGTAGTGCAGCCGCAAAAGTTGCGTTAAGGGGAGAAAATGCAGTCACTAGGTTATATTTTGACCTGCCGTCTCTCCCCCCGGGGGTAGCTGGGTGGTACACACAGAGTTAACACCAGAAAGACACACTGATGGCATGTAATGTCAGGTGTTCAGACACCCACCGGATTCGTGCCAGTGCCAGCTTTTGTACACAGCCTGGCACCCACGAAGCCTTGGGTGGCCGTAGGGTAAAAAAGACACTTAAATCTCTTACCTTGGTCTAGTCCAGTGTAGCTTTTTGGTTGTTCTCCGTCCACTATCAGAAAAAGAGAAATTAATGCCAGATTCCAGTGAGTCATCCTAAATGACAGAGTAGGCTCACTCCTCGCACCGGCTGCTGGCTGCCTGCGCTGTGTGACAGCTGCCGGCTGGCTGGGGAACAAGCGTGTCCCATTCTGCAGCCTGCGGCAGGGGGAGAGGGGAAGGCAGCGCCGGCGAGAGGAGGAGGTGGGAGACAGAGCCGGAGAGAAGGACCGAAAGAGGGAGAGGAGAGCGGCAGAGGCAGGAATATACCATGTGGCTGCGGGCTCCTCTTCCTCGCCTGCTGCTCAGCCTCGCAACGCGCTGCCCGAAAGTTACTTTTTAATATGTGATGCACTCTCCGATTTTAGAGCCTCCCTGCTCCTGTCTTCTCTGTAGTCTGTGCTCGGAGGAACTTCTCTGCATTTCGGCGATTACATTGTCATCTCTCTCCTTTGTAGGCTGGCGTGCATCCTCTACGCAGAATATGTTGAGTAAAGGAAGCCTGTCTGTGGCTGTGTGAAAAGCAGCACTTGGCTTCTTGCAGCAATTTTATAGGCTGTTTATCTGGGAGTGGGAAACCAAGGGCAAGAGCGGTAATTCTGGCATCAGAGGGGGAAAAAAATAGGAAAAGATGTTTGGAGCCACAAAATTGTACGCAAGATAAGTTGGGGAGAGAAGCATTTCTTGGTTACTCCTAGAAGAACAAGGCTGGGAAAATTTCTGAGACTCTGATTTATCATCTCAGGACATGTGCCTACAGATCAGAAATAGATGCTAGAGACAGAGCCCCTCCTGGGGATTCCCAAAATAGTTTTCAACAGGAAAAATAGAGTGGGTTACTTGCACTAAATGGCAAAGATTTCTCTGGGCAAACACTGCTAGTTTCTAATCACCATAAGTCTCAAAAGTATGGTTTAATAATTTCATTACACTCACACATCTTGTACGCATAAGTTTGTTTATACAAATATTTTCTTAGGAAGCTGATAGAGGACAGCTTCACAGAAGTTGATGAGGGCTGTAAATACTTCAGTGTCACAGGAAAGTGGAAGAAATATTTAGGTTCTTACTGTTGGTAGCTAGTTTGCTGAATCTGGAAGGGTTTTGTGGGCTCTTGAATAGCCTTTGTTAAACTATTTGTACTACTACCTCCGTGTCAAGCTATGCTCAGATGCTCTGAATTTGTCAAATTTATCTGTGTCTAAAAGGGGTTGTAGTGTTTCATATTTTATATTCCTGCAATATGACTGTGTGTGGATGATCTTAATCCTGACATTTCCCCAAGAAAACTAGGAAAATAGTTACAGCAAAAGGTGAAAGAGCTAAGATAGGTATACATTCTTGATTAGAAAATTGAATGTAGGATACTCCAAATGATTGCACCAGTTGACTATCCATTCGGTGTTCTGCCCATGTTTCCCTCTGCAGAGTAAAAAATGATTGAGGTTTTTTTTTTATTCTGGTCTCATTGGATAAGGATGGTCCTGTGAGCATGAGATATGAGTTCTTCAGATTTTATTTTTTTACATTAGATTTAATTATATATATAATTCTGACTGTGCTAAAGGTACTAGGGATTTACTGGACTCTAATTCATAACGAAGGAGAACAGCAGCCTATATCCAAAAGCTTTGGAAATGTTTCCTTAGGCTGATTGCAGGCAAAATCATATTTTGGGGTTTTTTCCCCTGAAAGTTTGAACCTACATGGAAACCTTCTTTTAACCCCATTAACTTCCACATCCAACTCTGCATGGTGGCATGAATAGTAAATACCTGTGAGCCATGTGCTTCTGTAGAGTATAAGGAGACTTCTCCTTCTGCCTGTGAGTGAACCGCCTGAAGAATATCCATGGGAGCGTTTAATCTGAGCTCTCTGTGGACCTAAATTCATCAGGTGAAATAATCTTTGGTACTGCTGGGTAGTGGCCATGGAGAAGTGCATCATTATGGATAATCAGCTGTGTTTAAGATGTCTATCCAGGGTTCATTCAGGTCTCTTAGAAGTCAACCACTTTTGCAAGTGTATTCAAGGTGTAACAGACCTCGAGTGGAAAGTGGTTGAGTAGGAGAAGAAAAAGGTACTGTGCCATAGAGGACACCTGCTGTGCTTCAACCACTCTGTGTGATACTGGAATCATCCCTTAAGATCCTGCACTGCTGGGAATATTCAGTGGAGAGAGACAGGGCAGGGACATATATCAATGACAGAGAATACAACAAATTCTTAAACACATTTCACTGAGGTGACAGATGGCAGTGGCTGAAGATGGGTGTCCTCCACAGCAGGATAGCAGTAGAGCAACTAAAGTGACTGTGGCTGACATTCTTGCACATTAAGAGAGCCACAGACTTGCTAGCTCATTCTTTAGTACCATTCTTTCTACCTTTCACATTGATAGAAATGTCACTATATCACCCACTCATGATCATATCGATAAGACATTAACATTATTATAAAAGTGATGATGAAAACACTTTAAAAATAGGAAGTACTCCCTTGAAATCTATCTTTCTATAGCCTTGTCCTTTAAATTCCCAAGGAGATGCTTTATTAGCTCTTTGCAAATTCCGTTCTCCATTGAAATTTGATCCAACATAAGAGGTTAGGGAAGAATAGACCTGGCTGGGAGGATTGCTGCCATTGTTTTGTCAATGACTGCTTTTGTCAGAGTAAATATGTAGTAAATTCCAATTCCAATTAAACTTGTAAAGCTACATATTACAAATGCTGCATGAGCAAAAGTCTCTCAGATGTCTATTTATTTAGAAGTTCAAGCTGATGACAGGAGCGTTATTTTCTGGAGAGGTTGATTGACAACCTTCTTCAGATCACATAGTGAAGATTTGCATATGCCAGAGTAGTCCTTAGGTTACTTATTGCCAAAATAATTGAGAGTTTTGCTGCAGAGATAATGAGCAGGTCAAGAATCAAATTGAATTGTAAGTCACAAGTTGGCAGTGTTGCATACAAAAACTTGTGGTGCAACTGCATTTTTCCTGTAGCTGCCATAAAGCCCAGGCTGCCTGAAAGCAGCTTGGAAGCTGGGACATCTCTACCATTGCAGTATTCAAAACCATCTCAGACAAACACAAGAGGGCATCGAGAAAAAAAAAATTGAATTTTACTTAGAATATGGTTACTGTGATTTACTTTTATTCCTACATGCTAAATAGTCACTGAATATACAAATGGAATGAGGTCAGAGCTGGCCCTTTTCCTTATCATTGAATGCAACAAAATGGACTTGATGATCTCAAAGGTCTTTTCCAACCTAATTAATTGTGTGATTCTGTGAAAATCACATCTGTGAAAATTGCAGAGTCATACTTTAGACTGGTCAGTTTTATCTATTGAGTGGCGGGGCACCTTCCAGGAAATGACCAAAGTCTCTGGAAAGCAGTGATTTTCCTGAGTTCTTCTGAAGCAGTGTAAGCCATGCACTTATTTCTCACTCTCCCATATCCAAGTTGATACTCCTGCTAAATTTCATCCTCTCACACCTCCTTGTGTTTTGTTACAAGTAAAGAGAGAACAAAGCATTTTTCATTATTATTTTGCCTTTTTCTTTTACAGACATATGTTTGTCTTTAGTCACCGTGAAGACTCCACACTTAACTCCAAATTTTGCACTTCAATTTAGATGCTGAAAATTTTGATATTTTAAACTCCAGTAACAAATTCCAAGCCTTAGACCTGCTATATCTTCTCTCTCAAGCATTATTTTGAGGTTAAAGTAATTAAATTTGAAAGTAAAAATGGACTTGAGAGAAACTTTAACTTTGACAGTTAAGGGCAAACCCACTCCTGTGGTGATCTGCTATGTACAGAAATCATCGACTCAAAAAGTACAATTCCAGAATGCAAAACCACTTAAAAAGTTGTATCTTTTCTTTCTTCGGTTTGCAGCCCAAAATATTACATTTGATGTTAGAAATGAATTTATATTCAAGAATCTGAACTTACTGTAATACCTGTAGGTTTTTTTCTGAATGGCAGTTTTTTTTGCCCATATGTCTATAAATATGAAAAAATGATGTTTTCAAAACCAATTAAATAAATGGTATGAATGATTGTTTTGGCTGAAAAGGTGGCTGCACACAGCTGCCATGAGCTGTGTGGAGATATTTGTGTTTCTGTTTACTTTTGAAATGTGAAGAACATTTTTGGATTTTGCCTGCACTCTCTGAATGCTCCAGTGCTATGGATTTCTGAGTTGCTGTTGTCACCCCATTGCAGTAGTTTAGCATTTTTGTTATTGGGAAGCTTGGGGTTGGTTGTTTCCTTTGCCTGATGTCTAATGCAATGCCTCATCAAAATAGTCCTGAGAAAATACATTGATTGTCTCTGTCCTCATCCTGGGTAAGGGGAGCTGATTAATTCTTTTCTGTTCCTGCAGCAGCTTTTTAAGCAGTTGTTGTGTCTACCCACATCTCAGTTTATGAGGTGGGCAACCCATCTCCAAAAACATTTGGCTCTCGCTCTGCTCTCACATGAGAGGATACTTTAGAAAACAGAGGGATGCTCCTTCCTACAGAGTGTTCAAGTGAACTTAATTCTTTAGTGCTGTACCAGTGACTCAATGTCCCTGCACATCAAGGAGATTATCTCAGGTTTCTAAAGCAATAGCCTTGACATATAATGTGCATTACCCGATTTTACAAGGATGCTGAGCCCTTGGAAACAGTTTTTATAAAGTGTATTTAATACTGTAGCTTAGTTCAGTTGCAGTTTCCATTGAGAAACGGTATTTTGGAGTCTGAAGCATTCCTGAAAAAAAGGATCCCTTTGGTTCTGGCGTTTTTAAGGACTTGAGCCTTAATTTTATTTTTTCTTACTCTATCAAACTGGGACAAAAATTATTTTGGGCATTGGTGCTTTTAGAAGACTAATTCGTATGTGGTTGTGAAACCAAAACTCTCAATATTTACCTGGAACTCAGAAAGATGCAAACCTCTAAGGCTGAAAATTCTTTAACAAATATTTTTTACACTGAAAAATTAATAGTCCATTCAAATGCTAGGCTAGCACTTCTTTCCTCCTCCTTTCTCACCAGAAATGTGTCCAGTTTGGAAATGGTAGAAATAGTTCATCCAGGTGAGTGAAAATTTTCCTCAACTGAATGATGGATTCAGATGCAGCCAGTATTTGGTGTTAAGACTCTTCCTGGAAACCAACTTTAAATTTATACCTTAAATTGAATGACAAGAGGTCCATTCCTGACTCAGATGGGTTGGGAAGTCTGCCATGTTATTTTGTTATTCCAGGATACTAAAAGGTTTCATTTCAGATTGCCGTAGAACCCAAATAAATTTTAAGTTTAAAATAACCCCAAAAGCCCAAGGAGTCTGCTGTCAGGGGAACAAATAGTTCAATAAGGGGAACTTATGTGGGTTAAGGGATAAATTGGATGCCTTTTCTCAGCAGTACATTTTGGCTTTGCTCTTATCAGAGGCTGGCATGAATGATTGTCTGCTGTTTATTCAAAAGCATTGAAAGTGCCCTGTGGCGAGTGCACTCCTACTGATGAATAGTCAGACTGATATTTGGGTAGTGCTAATTGTTCCACAAACCTGAGGTAGCTCAAACTGTGTGCCCAAAAGGGAAAATGTATCTCTGATTTCCTTTTTATGTAGCAGTGATATACACGAGGATCTGTTTCTCAAAATCTTAGTGCTCTCCCTAAAACAATGTGGAAGAATCTCTCTCAACCCCACACTAGCAATTTTCACTTTGAATCATTTTTGGTTCATGCAGTGTGGGGTAAGATTCAGAAGAAATTAAAATTTTAATGTTTTGTTAATCAAATCAGTTGATTTCGTTTAGAGAAATAGAATTATATATTAGAATACATTGTTCAGAGCCCAGAAATTCTGAGTGGTTGGTATTTGCTTTAGCAAAACATTTACGTCCCTCTACCCCTGAAAGGGTGGTTAGTAGTGTGTTGTTTGGCATCTCCCAGACGAGTAAAGCTTAGACAATGAAGCTTGCTTCACTGAGCTGGCTTTTGTTGCTGGCAGAATTGGTCCTTAGTGCCAGCCAGTTTGCTTTTGTAGGGGAAGGTACGAACACAGAATTGCCAAGCACAGTGGCTATTTTGGGCTCGAGAGGTAATGAGAGGTTAAGAGGTGTGAAGTAGGGTTCCAGCTACCTGGTTTTGATAGCCCTTACATCCCGGAAATTTAATTACATATTAACGGCTGCTTTCCGTGCTATTAATGTTGTGAAATGGCCTGTGAGGGAGACGGTCTCAATTAGCCCTTGCATTAACTTTTTGTCATTAATGTGTGTCAGTATTGATGCTTTTAATTGCATGAGACTTGAGGAGAGCTCGAGCAGTCACACAGGGATGCCTGATTTGACTGAAGTTTGGCCTCTCAGGTCACAGCAATACAGAACAATTTGGTTTGGTTTAAAAAAAATATATAAATTCCAGAAATAGGGCAACCAGCAGAAAGAGATCTTCTATTTTTACAACACTAGGAGTGGTTTAGAGCTTGCTGTTATTTCTGATTAAACCCATTCTTTGTGATGATAAAGAAACTTATCCATGATTTTTTTTTGAATCTCAGTGAAGTTCACATTGGTCTTCTTGTCTGTCCTTCATTTATTTTCTGTTGACTCTTTCTTTCTACCCCTTCCTCCATCCCTCTCAGTGGCTCAGCCTTTCAAAGATTTCCTGCCTTCTTGTTGGATACATTAGGCATCATAGTGACAGCATAGCCTGGTCACCATGGCATCAGGCTCGAGGGTTATCCTTTTCAATGCAAGTAAAATTTCAGGGAAAATTTTTAGTGCCAGATGATTCCAGTTTTACCTGCTTAAAATCTGATTTTTGAACTGGAAGCACAGGACTGAGATCTATTTGGAGTATGGGATATCTTAGAATTGGTTTAACATATTCATTAAAGGAGTGATTTTTTTCAAGCTTACTGAATAGCTGTATTGAAGATTTTTTCGTTTTAGGGTAAAATACTATTTTGAAATAATTTACCCTTTCAAATTATAGATTTGCTCCTGAGTCCATCTGCTTTCCTCTGAAGACTACATATTATTGAAGCCAGGCTATGTAATCTCAGTTTCTTAGCACATCCTTTGCTAAGTATATGATTTTTTCTCTTCTCTAGTCACGCTAGAGAAATGTAGAGCAGGTTAGTTAATGTTGTTTGCAAACCTTATTCATGCATTTATAATTTCACATATTAGTTCCTTTGCAGTCTGGGTCAGGGGTCATCCAGGACTGTTACCCTCGTGCCTCTTCTCTAAGTTTTGCTTTTACATCCGTGCGGATGGTTCCATTTCAGTACACAGATGCTTCAGCTTCTGTTTCACCAGTCTTGTACGGAAAAAAGGCAAAGGATTCACTTGTTTTCCTGGTCATCTTCCAAATGTGTGATGACTGATATTTGTTTCAGTTTGATTTCCAGACTTCTATTAGCTTAACTTTCAACAACTATTAGCTTTCCTATAGCAATTTAAAAAATATGTTGTATTTGTCTCTACTGTTTTGACATCCAAAGTATACCATTGTTCCTTTTTTTCCAAACCAACTTGCTATTACTCCACTTAATAATATTTTCCAGCCCAAGACTGCTTTTCTCCAAAGCCAACCTAAAAAAAAAAAAAGTAAAGGCATTTGTCAGTTTCAAAATCAGTGGATTATCATTGTTAATTCTTTTCCCCCTATCTTCTTCTCTCTTTCATTTCTTTTTCACCTGGAAAATTATTCTTCTAGAGCACAGATCTTGGTTCTTTTCGTGTCTCTAGTTACAATACAGAGATATCTAGGTGTCTATATTCTGTCCTGATGATACGTAAATCTGTCTCAGTTTTCCTCCAGAAGCACCTCTGTGTAATCATTCCCTAAGGGCCTATTGTATAAATTGACTCTACTTTATTCATACTGTGGTGAGCAGAAATGCTGCTTCATTCTTAACATTTTTATAAATCAAATTCTATTTGTAATATTTTACCTAGTTTATTTTTCTGTATTGATATTAATGTCAAAATAATTTCATATTTTATTCATTGCAAATTCACCAGTTTGTTTCTAAGCTTGGATAAACTTTTATGTAAGGAGAAAACTTCCTTGCACATGCTCCTAAAATATCTTCCAAGAACAGTCTAAACAGATTAATGAATTATCTAATTAGAACGGTTCACATTCTTCTAGGTTTCATATATATGGCAGTAAATCCTATCTGACACTAATAAATAGGAAAAAATCTTCCTTAGCAAAGTTTACTTGCAAACCTAAACTGAGCTGTGTTAACTGAGAAGCTGTAAGGTTCATAGAAGGTTAATGTTTATGGAGTTATTAATCAAAGCAAAACCACTGCTCAGTAATGCACATGATGGGTCTGCTAGACTAGGTTTGTGTCAGTTATAATATTACTTTTTAAAAGGGAAAACTGGCTTTTTCCTTTTTTTTTCCCCTTTGCATATGGACATGCATGAACACGCACAAATCTAATTCTGTATCAGAAAAGTGCTCAGCCTAGAAAATCACAGTCAAGCTGATTAGAATTTGGTAAAGTCAAAATATAGTTTTATAATGGAGAATTTTGAGGAAAGTTTTATGCTGTCTTTCTAATACTTTTTTCCTCTAAAATGTAGTATAATAGTCAGTGGCCCTATTAAAAATATGAGTAACAGCAAAAATTGATACTAGTTCATGCAATTAACTCTAAACCAAGTGCAATGCATCTATTTTTTACTGTGGATTGGGAAATCTTGTTGAAAGGTTTTTTGCTTGACTGTTACATATATTGGTCAGAAATGGTTTGTAGTATCACGAATATAATTCTATATAATGGCAGAAGTGGAGAGAGGTGTAAAGAGAGTGACAGCTGGATTAATGGTGACAGTTCTGAGTGTGCTGTTTCTTAGCCTTGCCCAATTTTGACATTTGGATGCCATTTTTAATTTTCACAAATTTGACCCAGAAGACATGGTAGTGTGAGTCTTTCCAGCCTCATGAAGACTAGACCTGTACATCTGTTAGACAAACCATGGCTGTTTCTTTTAATTACCTAATTGAATGGTGAAAGATATTTAAGTGCAACTGTACTCCTGTCATGCATATTTGAGTGCTAGAGAGAAATATTTTCCCTGAGTGCTGAGTAAGCTTTTCATCTTTTTTTTCCAATGCAGAAAGTGCAATTAGTGTTTTAATAAGTATGGTTAGATTTTAGTCTAAAAATAAATAATCTGGGTAATTTCCCTAAAAGGAGAAACCTGAAGAGTTTTCTCAGATCATGTGCTAATTTTGATATCAGCAGAACTTGAAATCTGAACACCCATGCTTAGGAAGTTGTTGATATCATTTTTAAAATGCATCTTTTCATTGCTATTGATATAGCAGTTAAAACTTAACAAAGCAATTATTAACTTTTCTCAAGTGTGGCATCCAGCAGTTCGAATTCTATCTTGTCCTTGTCCCTCATAGACTGAGGTGATTGTGCAAATAGAGATCAGAAAAATAAACTGTAAAATCAAATGCTGATAAATTATATAAGCCTCAGTGTCTTAAAAGTTTAACCCAAACATCTGTCTGCTATTTATGCAACAATATCGTATTTTCTTTCCAAAATAGTTCAAGTAGTGGAAAAATAATCATAATATTAGTGTTATGTGGAGCTGTTCTTAGTCCAAGGCTCACAGTGGAGGTGTGTATTTCCAATTTCTTCTAACTATTCTGGTTAGGAAGAAGCAATAACAAAACTGAGTAACATTGGACTTCCATCCAGTTTTGGGAACTACCTGAGGAGTCCTTTTGTCTGGCCAGCCTGGAGCTCTTTCCAGACCATAGAATGATAGAATCATACAATGTTTTGTGTTGGAAGGGATCTTAAAGTTATAATCTAGTTTCATCCCCCTAGCCATGGGCAGGGACACCTTCCACTAGGTCAGGTTGCTCTCAGAGTCCCATCCAGCCCGGAATTGAACCCTTCCAGAGCTGGGGCCCCATCAGTGCCTTGTCAGTGCCTCATCACCATAGGAATGAAGAATTTCTTCCTTACTTCGAATGTAAATCCCTCATCTTTAAGTTTTAAACCATTCCTCTTTGTCCTATCACCATCTGCACTATACAAGTCCCTTTCCCTCTTTTACTGTGAGCTGCTCTGAAGTACTGGAAGGCTGCAGTAAGGTCTCCTTGGAGCCTCCTTTTCTCGGTGCTGACCAACCCCAACTCTCTCAGCTTGTCTTCGTAGGAGAGGTGCTCCAGCCTCTGATCATCTGTATTGATTCCTCTGGAATCACTGCAACAGGTCCACATGCTGGATTTGTAATATTTTTATTTTTGCACATAACTCAGAAATAATCATTAATAATTTGACTGGTTTATAGCTAAAAAGATATTGCTGTCCAAGATGATGAGATCAGTTGTCAGCAGGCCTCTTATTTGCAGGGAGTGGTCAGCAGATGCTCAGGAGAACAGACTTATTGGAAGAGCTACACCCAGAGAACCACTTGAACCAAACCATCTCTTACTAGCCACAGACAAAGCACATGGCTGCTAAGGAGCCTTTATTAGCACTACTTTTAATATCTGTGCTTAGAGATGCTGAACATGTCCCAGTTTGTAAGACTGGGCTGTAGCAGGACTGATGAGTTTTGGCTGTGCTGCTCTCCAGGGACAGACAGACAGGCTGTAGCCCCAGCCCCAGCCTGCTGTCCTGTTTGTGTCCCCTCTGCGCAGAGGAATCAACATCCCATGGGAACAGGACACGCAGTGGCTGTGAACAGTTTATTAAGTAAATTTACTTAATAAAAGAAGTTAATTAAACATCTTGCATGAGTAATCTCTTTCAGTGTAGGCTTTTGGAAAATTTATTGCTTTTCCTTTTCATTGCTTTTCTTTGGCTGATACTTTGTTTCATTGAATTCCAGATTCAGTCCCTCTGCATTAAAAATTATTCCACAGTTTCCGGTCAGAAAGTGTGTCTTAGGAGTGGCTTTGAATTTAGAAAGTATGAGTCAGGAGAGGTTCTTTGATTCAAAGCTTTCTCAAAAGGCCCAAACAAACTGGGTTTGAGATGTTGCTTAGATTCTTGCTTTTTCTTTTGTGGTTTTGTTTGTTTGGTTGGTTTGGTTTTTTAAATTATTTTTATTCCTCAACTAGCTAATATTTCTTCAGCATATAATGAAAGTATTAATCTGTTTACTTAAAAGAAAATCAGCCTTGTAAAAAAACCATGTAATTAATATTTATTTTACAGTGTCAGCATTTGAGACTTCAAAGACAATCTTTCTAAAGAAAAGGAGGAAATATGGTCATATTTTCCTATGCAATAAATATTGCTATTTTTCCAAATAGGACCTGTATGAATTTTAAATATGTAACTTTAAAATACATTGATATAAAATTTATCAATCTTAGTCTCCCTGTACCCCACCTTAGCATGTTAATTTGTTGAACCAACTCCTCCATGCTTCAAAATGTCCAAGAAACTGATTAGACCTCAAATCTGTGTTCTGTTCCTTGACTTGGCAGTTATCTTTTCAATTATCTCAAATTTATCTTTTTGTTCACCTGGTTTTGTGCCATTTTTCAGTTAAATGTGATTTCGTTTCTTCTGCAAATGATGTTTGATTAGAAGGAATAATTTGTTTCCTCTGTGAGTATTTCTCAATTAACTGATTAGAAAGTTTGGCTGGGAGGTTTGTGTCATTTTTTTTTTCTCTTCAATATTCTTTTCCTGTTTGAATCAGAGGTTTCAAGAATCCCCATCACATTATTTCTCTTTTGGTGTCTGCTTCTTTTCAAATACCTGAATGCTCAGTTCATTTTTAATAATATCAGCAAATAACAATAGTTTTGGTTACCTTAGTTATCAATTTAATTTTGTTTCAAAATCTGTTTTATGAATGAAAGAGATTTTTCTGAAAGATCTAAGGATCAGCTACCTTTTTTTTTTTTGTTTCACAACAATTTATATCTTCCATTTCATCAGCAAAACAGCATAAAACATCTGAATATGGATTTTTTAAAACTGTCAAAGAATCTGAAAGGAAATTTGCTTTTTTTCGCTTATGATGTTAAAAATATATAGAGAAAAAATCATATATAGGCTGTAATAAATCTTCCTGTTATTTGGGAATTTGTTTTTTGTAATGATTTTTGCTTTGTGATTTATGAAAAATATTGAGGTAAATAATCAACACCTAAATCCTTTCTTCTAACTGAAAGGGCAATTTATATGTTTAGGATGTTTAGGAGATGTTTAGGAGATGAAGCCTTCTACAGGCTAGAATGTTCGTTTTTCCGGTCATGAAGTTGAATAAATGACCCTTAATAGCTATCACTATTACATCAGTTTAAACATCAAAGGTGACAACCTACTTTTATTAAAGATGTTGGCAATGCTTCCAGTGACCTCACAGAAGCAGAATACAGGTGGTGAACAAGCATCTCAGAATTACGTGCTGAGAAGTAAAAACTTCATTTCTATTTTCACAAGGATAAATAACCCTGGAAATTCAACAGATGAACTGTTTTATATACAAAATTCTGCTTACCTCTCTTTTCAGTGTGCCTGTCTCAGCTGGATGAGATTTTTGAATCTTTATGTACTTGTTAGTACTGAGCATGTAGCTCTTGACAAAAGGAAAGCTGAAGTCCTGCTAGCTGATCTTGTGAAAAAGCTTCCACAGCTCTGGAATATGGGCTGGAAACTGCAATAAAACTGATAGATTTTTGGATTATATTTTGAAAATATTTTTTTTCATTGATATGATGGAAGAAGATGCAAACACAGAACTTTAAAATCCGCACTTGCAAATCTCACTGTGAACCCTGGCTGAGTTGCTTTACTGTCTGAGATGCATGTTTGAGTGTGTGTAATTTCATAGATTAAACCCACAGGCTATCAGTTTCCCTGTGTCTAATAAATATGATCTATGCAGAATTGATTTTGCTTGGCTAGTTTCAAGATGAAAATGTACTTTTATCTATTTTTCTAAAGTGTTTATTGAGGTCATTTCACATATTGCAGCAGGAGAGGTAAATGTTGAGTATTTTCATGAGATGGATGAGCAGCAAGATGACAAAATCTTGCTTGAATGACTTGGCCTGCACCAAATTAGTCCAATCTCAATGCAAAAATAAGGCTGGAAAAAAAAATGGGTGCAAGACAAAACACAAGCACAGAGTCTAAATTATTTCATAGGCCCTATGTAACACTCTTTCATCTTCCCTTTTGCACATTATTGTGGAATGTGCACTGCACTTCCCACCAAATGTTGAGGCGGAGGAAAGTAAGAACACTTTAGGAGTTGTTTTCTTCCATCTTTGGAGTACTGCTCTGAGTCCCTCTGTATTGCTCCTTGCCCTTCAGCTGCACAGAGACCTACTGCAGCTGAAACAGCCAAGCTGTTGATTCTGCCTGACTTACCTGAGCGTGGCTGGGTGCTGGGCTCTTCAGCTGCTTGTCTGAGACACCTGAACCTCCTCTGAAACTGATCTCATCACCCTTTTGCTTTTGTGCCTCCTAACTAGATTGTTCCAACCAGCAAGAGAATCTACAATAATGGGGGATTTGAATGGTATTTCCCTATTATCACTTAAAGATGTATTGCAAATGCTGTAAAGGTTGTCTGACTTTCAACCAATTTTTTGTGATACTTTCTGCCCTCGCATTTACTCAAAGGTGCCAAAAATTTTCAATTCCCATCAAAAATGGCTCAAGTACAGAATTTGTCAAGCTTGGTGAGACATTTGCTGCATCACTTGATTTTGAACGCTTTGCTAAATCTGTTTTTAAGAGTTTGTTTGGGCCAGATCAGCATTTGAGTTACCCAAATAATTATTTTTATCATGTGTCCATGTGGGAGAGAGGGAGTGTTCATGCATCTTTTTCAATACCTACAGTTACTGATCAATGTAAATCTGGAAGAGGGATAAGGAAAGAAGCTTAGTGATCTAGGACATCTTTTTTGGACATGTCTCTGCCGATAGAGACTGGAGCAAAAAGGAAAATTCTGGACAATTTTTAGTGAAGTATAAAAGCTATACTGCAGAACAAAATACCTGCACTTAAATCTTTTGTGGTGATATCACATATAACATTTTCCCCAGAGCTGCCCTTCTGTTTACTCAATATATTTACCACTGTTTAAATGATTACACAGTATTTAGTACCAGTAGCAATTTCGCCCAAGCAGGGATGAGTTAAAATAATTATTATAAAGAATTTTTAACAGTTCTCGGCTCTTGAATATTTGGTTTCTTCATTAAGAGTGTTTTTAATTAGGGGCGGTAGAAATAGATATGATGACCTAGGAGAGCATCAGGATTTCTGTTTACCTATTAATTTATCATGCTTCCTTATCTACTAAGAGAGGCTACTAGCAAAATCAGTAGTTTACTATCAGCTAGATAATCAGAAATAATACAGGTAGATACAGATTACATGTTTCAAGCCCCATACATATGTTTTAATAAAAATAGATTTAAACTGACTTTTAAGCCCCATACTTTTAGTTGATATTGCAGCAATTTAATACCATAATGAGGTTGTAATAGCATAGAAACCTTATGTATAACATTTTTATCAGTAAGTGCCAAATCTGAGGTGTCACTTAAGCTGACCATGAGTATTTGTTTTTATATTTATAAAAACTAGAAAAAAATAGTCTCACCATAAATATAGCTGCAGAGGTTCCTAAAGCATGACAGCAATTTTTTCTCTCTGCTCTTATAGCTTGCGTCATTGGTAGGGTTAAAAAGAGAAGTGGTTGTCTAGCAACACTGACATCTTTATTTCTTGTTTTGATAGTGCTAATCTATCAGCATCTGCAGCTAATGGGAGCACATAATTTAGAATTTTTTCTTACAGCTCTGTATGTGAAGCAAAATATAATTTTAGTAGCAGTCAAGAAACTGAATTTGACCTTTGTTTTAAAGGGATTGTGTTGTCATTTTAATGTGACGTAGTAATGCACAGTAATTAATAATCATTACATGTACAGTAATTTTTAAAAGATAATTAATAAAAATAGTATTCTTCAAAAATAATTCTTGACTGTAGATTGACATGATACTAATTCGTAAATTGCAGTAGGTATTATCCTTTGGATTAATCTATGCATTGTTCAAAAAAAGTAGTGTTTTCAGTGCTATTTTTTACCCAGATGATTTTTATCAAGTGAAAACTAGATTTACAGGATGATATTTTCTGCTGAATTGATATTCTTTAAACATCTTAGCCTCAGTAGTCCGATTTGTCTGGTGGCCAAATTTCTTTAAAGCATAGGAACAGTAGGCTGCAAGCATAAGGGAGGAGATGATTGAACTCGGAAATGAGAATTTCAAGGTATTTAAGTGAACAAAAGACAAATTCTTAAATGTGGAAAGGGTTCAGATGCTAAAGAAAAGAGAGAAGTGGTGCATCAAAAGAGGACTAAGATACACTCAAAATCTAAGAAACAACAAGAGGTAGAGAAGGTCTGGAAATAGTAATTTAGTTCAGAATTGGATTCAGCTGTGAATTCAGGTGTGGACATTGTAATTAATGTGGCCTGCGTGACTAAGAAAGAGCTCCTTGGTGTTATGCTTGAAAAGGGAGGAAACACTACCAGTAAAATTGTTCAAAAATAGGCTAAGTGCTGTGGTTCTGTTTACTGCTTGGTACTTTTGTAATTGTACAGTAAAGCACTTTAACTCCTAGGATAGAGGAGGGTTTTTTGTATGTGTTAATGTATTTTATTCTGAAGTATAGAATTTTGAAAACAAAATATAATTGCTGGGATCCTGGGTTTGATAAAAAAATCTCCTTGTTTAGCATTGTGCTTGTGGCAGCAACGTGTGAAGGTAAGAACATTACACATATGTAAAAACCTGTCTTTGGGATATTTTTCTTGCTTCTGGGAAGTACTTTTGGGATATCTCAAATCAGAAGCTGCACATGAATAATTTTTTATGGGTGTCGTTGGAGATGTTTTCCGTTAGTTATTCTCCTTCCATTTTGGATCAATGTTTATTTTGGGTCTTGGTGCTATCTGAAAAAGGAGCTTCAAAATGTTCTTGTTTTATACATTCTTTAGCTTGCTTTAGCCAGCTGCCTCACAATAACACTGATTTGCCTATGTATGGTGGGAAATAATAAATATTTATTTCCCACTTGCTTTCTTGGTATTATTTGTAATTTTATAGCTTTCTGTGACAGTTCCCAGTCATTAATTCCTTGAAACATGCCCTTCTTGGGAGGCAAGTACAGTGCTATGAAGCCAGGGGTAGCTGTCTGTCTCAGCAGGTCAGGCAGGGTGCAGACATCCATTTAAGCAGGTCCAGAGAACAGATGGCCAAGGAATATGTCTGTGGGGAGCCTTTAAAAAATTGGAAACGACAATCTGGGGCATTATTTATCCCATATATGGCGAGCACAATAATCAAAATACTTTGTGCATCATCAGATGACTTGTTGCTTGCAATTGTGAACGTTTTGAGAATTCGTGGGGTGGTGAAAGGATTCTTGAAATTCTTATATGAAAAAGAAATCTCCCTCTGAAGATAGTATCATCACTTGTCAGTTTTCTCAGATATTGACTGTAAGTTTCCCAGAAATTTTTTAAATCTTGAGCAAATATTATCAGCCCTGGAAAGTTTCTTCAATAAACCTAATTCTTTTAGGACCTCTCCAAGATATATGTGTAAATGCAGGGGATTCTCAGTTGAAGCCTAGAAAGTTAGTGTCATATATCTCATATCTTGAGAAAGTACATCTGAATTATTACAGAAAAGTACTTAGTGTGAGAATGATTGAAAATTTGAAATATTGGAGTGTAGTATCAGAAACGTACAAGTCGAGCAGCCTTGGTACATTTGATGACATGTCTGATGAAGGTTTCATGGCATGGTTAACTTTCCTCATTTTTCCATCACTTGGTTAAAGGTTTAACAGAGGTGGTAGCAGTATGTAGTTGTGCTGTGTTTGCACTGCCTGCTGGGACCAATAGCTTGTGTGCTTGACGCTGAGTAACCTGCTGTAAGTCATCCTGTCCCAGGGGTTTCACATGACACTGGGCGCAGCTGCCTTCTTTCATCTACAGGCGGGCTGATCAGACACTCTGCCTTGATGCCTCATCTTTTGGAGACATGAAAATGTTCGTGTCCCTCTTGCATTTGGTTATGGAGAGACCTATCCCATCAGGCCAGGACTGAAGTGCCCTTACAGAAGTTTGCTCTGCAGTTTCAACAGAACAAAATCTGAGCACTCCATCACAGACCATAGAGATGGTGTCAAGCTGTGGGAATCTAGGAGCAAAGGAGATGAGGGAGACTGAAATAACTCAGGGCAGGGCTGAGTATGTTAGATGATGTTTGGGAAATGAGGTGGGAGATCAAGGAATGAGGGATTCTTTGCCTCACTGAGTAACAGCCTAGGGCTCAGTATTTAACTTACACTAGAACCCAATCCCATGTGCCAGCATACTGCAGACATGGGAGTGTGTGATTCGTCTTCTCTTTTCATTGTTAATACCCTTTCAGACTGTTATGTCTTCCCATCCTGCCTCCATTTTCAGCTATGCAGGTTGATAAATATTTAATTATATAAATTTTCTGTCATAAATAATTTCTTCCATGCTCTAATCTGTTCTGCTGGTCTTTTCTTAACACACTGCAATTTGTCACTCTTACAGCTAACATTATTTCCTGCACTGAATTAATTCTTTGTAGTGTGTTCATGCCAAAATCTGGCCAAAGGTCAGGCAATTATCATTTCTGCGATGCATTGTCTTCATGGATTTTACTCTGCAACTGCGCTAATTCTGTGTTGTTTTTTGGTATTTCTGCAACGTGGGACTTTCTATCACCCACACTTCTCTTTTGTTGTATTTTCTAGATTTCTTCCACTCAGTGAATAGCCAGCCACACGTTGATTTCTATGTCCCCAGGTGGTTTTTTTTGTGCATTTTTCTAAATTGAAACTCATGCTGTCATTTTCTGCCCACTAGTGCCTCTGGCTCTGTCACTAACATTTCTCAGCTCTGACTGATATTCACAACTCTTTCTGATTTAGTATTGTCTGCAAATTGCACCAGAGCATTATAAAGATATTTTTAAAAAGGCAGAGCTCATTAAAAAAATTATAGAAGACATTTTTCCCCAAATTGACTATGTTCTCATCAACCACCTTGTCTGTTGTCCCCAGAGGATATCATACTTTGTGATATCAGAAATCAGATCTCATGCTTAAGAAAGATAATAGCCTTCATTCTCAGATTGGTACATTTTTTCTTTTTAATGGCATCCTTCCTTGGTCTCTAAAGTACAAAGTTGAATAAATATGTGGTGTACGTAGGAAAACCTGGCAAGAGATTTGTGTCGTTACAAGACTAAGGCTAGAAGTCACAGCTTATTTAAAGGGGTGATCTGATTTAAAAGGAAGTGGGGAAGTTCTTCAAGAGGAAGAGAAAAGACAAAGCTTCCTAAGTTCTTCATGCTCAGGAAACTGTAACATGCTGTCCTTAGACATGTTTTGGAGAACTGCAGTACTCCTCAGTGCTATTCCTGTACAGTTCTAGTAATTTGGCTGGATTTTTCTGGCTGTCCTCCCAGGTGTCATGGGAAAATAAAATAGAAAATGAGAGATTGTGAGACTTCTCAGCTTGGTGCTTTGAGCGAGAGTACAGCACACGGTGGGTGAAAGTCAGCTGACTTGATCAGGAGTTATGTTCACAAATCTGGCAGGATGGCTGTGTCTACTGTGGTGATGTGTAATTTACTGCAGAGATCCTATTTGGATGTATTAGGTGCCCCTGCTGATCAGACCCTCTAGCTGTGACAAATAGGAGCTGGTTACTGGTTCTTTGGATGGGGCACTGAATGCTGCTATCTGGAGAGGATTATGGCAATCATGCCTAGGTATAATAGCAAGGGACAAAAGGAGCAGTGGGCAGCCCTGCCATCCCACTTGGAATTTCTCTTCCTGTTTCTAGGGAGCCTTTCAGTTCCCTGAGGACAGCTGCACACATGTCTGTTAGGAACATGACTGATGCCAAAAAGCACCTGACACTGAGAGAGTCTCCTAAGGCTAAATGTCTCACCTCTCTGCCAATTTGCCACGTGGCTCGAGTGATAACTGAGAAAGCTGAGAGAGAAACCCCAGGCCTGCAAAGTGGCCGCTCTACCACGGACACATGGCAACGCAGTGAGGAAGTTGGCATGATCAAATGAATTACCACAGCCCCCTGCAAGGTATCCGAGATGGTGGAAGAGATCCAGAGTCAGGGACAGAGGCAGCTGTGAACAAAAACTTCCCATTTTTAGTGCGTCATTAAAGACACAAAGAATCCAACAGTAAAAGGATCAGTTTGAGAGGAAATTCCCTTACAACTAAAGGCAGGCTAAGTCCTCTCATTCGTGCTCACAGATGTGCTTTACCACCAAGCAGAGAGAGAGGCATATGGATCCACAAAATCTGTGTCTTTCAGTGTGCAGTACATCTCATAAAAACTACAAATATATTGTCCACTGGTATGAGAATTCTCAAACTAAGAAACTGGTTTTCCAGTGTGTAAATTGCATCCTACAGTGAATTGGAAAAATTGAAACAGGTACAGTGGGATATTGAAAAAAAACCCCAGAAAACCCTCTTCACAAGCTTTCAATATCACCTCTTGTAGAACACAATCTAGGTCTTTATTTCCCGACTGTTTTAAATCTCTTGGGGTTCTGCTGCCTTCCGTTCTTTTGCAAGGTCGTAGCTAACAAAGAGCAAGCACGGAGCCAATGGAACAGCTTGTGCAGTTATTGCTACTGAGGCACTTTAATTCTTGGACTTGCCCCCTTTCCTGGGGCAGCCATTTAAGAGACAGGTCTCCCACCAGGTGCACAAAATACTCTTCCAAGGAAATGCAAGCTAATTGCTTTCATTCTGCTTCTGAACCTCAGGGCCAGGGAAAAGATGACGGTCTAGAAGAGAGATGACTTGAGATACTGAAGTTTCATTGGCAGTTTGCTTTGATCTGTGCGAGAATTCAGAGCAAGGTTAATAAAAGTAGAATGTTCATTGAAGTCTAATTTCTTTAGTTGAAATATGGTTTTTTCACTAACATAGCTAAATAAGGAAACAAATGCACAAAAATATTACTGAAGTGGGAAATCTGTCTACTGTGGTTTAAGATATTCCAACTGCTTTTCATAAATGTGCTCCTGGGTCTTAATGAAGTGTTTGCTGTAAATGGAAGATAAGTTATGTTGTTGACTCTTTGGAGTTTCTGCACTGCCACAGATTTCTGTCACAGCTTTTTGTCAAAATAGGATGATATCTTTGTTAGACCACTCATGTACTGAATTGAGAAAGAATTGTTGTAGCCTTAAACAGTCTCAGGACTAAGAATACTTCTTGTATTTGGAATCTTAAAAGTGGTATGGATTTTTATAGGATTATTTGTTGTTGTTAAACATCCTGAGAGTGTATCCAATAGGAAGGAGGCTGCAATGGCCAGTCTGAAAGAAATAACGTATATATAATATGAAATTTTTCATTCATGTTTTGAAATAAAAACATAGAGTGAAAGATTTTAATAAAATGTATGATTTAACAAGATTGGGTCAGACTTCTTCTAGAATTTGCCACATTTTCAATGTTACTGTAGGCTGGATGCAATGTACAGGTAACAAGAGATACTTCTATATAGTTTTAAAAAGTTATACCTAACTCTCTAATTTTTTTGGTACTCTAATCCTCTGGAGCCTTTTCTTGGGGAAGGGCTCTCATCTTTGGTTAGAATTAAACAAATCAGCTTGTACTGTAAAGCACAGTCGCTGACTTTTAATTTGGATGTCCAATTAAATGTAATGTAACTACTCAAAGAAAGGAGATGACCTATTATGAGATATTAATTGATTGACGTGAAGCACTTCTTCCCTCCCATTCTGCTGAAGGAGTTCTGTCTGTTGATATTCACACAGGAGAATGAGCAAGAAAGAAAGGCTACACTGTAGAAGATTATAAGTAAATTTCCAGTGCTGTGGAGTTGGCAGAAATATCAGACTAGCCAGTCATCCCTTTTTTAAACATCTCTTTCACTGTTACCTTAGTTTGTTCACACAGTCCCTGCAAAAAATCATTCTATGATATATGCCCAGTGGTCTTGAGATTTTTTGCCATTTCATAAGCTTTCAGAGCACAGTTCTGAGAGTCGCCTGAGTTCTGCAGAGATTTACATAAGACCTAGAAAGGTATAACGGGGAAAAAACTTATCGTTCCTTTCCTTCTCCCTCCCCCCGTTATCTTTTGTTCTGCGAGCAGTTTTCCCCAAATCTCACCCTTTTAAAGAAGCTAATTACTGCTCTTCACTGGCATGCATTAGCATTATGCTGTTGTCAGTCTGTCAGGTGCACTTAGTCAGGGTTTAATAGGCTGGCAGTGAGCTACAATTAAACTCTGGAATTAACATTTAAAGAGTGTTTACATGATTTCCTCTTCCCTTCCTCCCCCGCAGCAGTTTGCTTAAAGACGCGAGCAGCTTTCTGCTTTGCTCTAATTGTTATGTGAGGGAAATACTGAAGAAGTCCATGAAGTTGACTTTCGTTTAAAATCTGAGCTCTATTTTTTGCAGCTCTTGGGAAATATTACAGCGCTATTTTTCAAATGAAAAACTGTAGCGATTTAAAACCGTGTGGTCAAATATAACTCTCGTAACCATGCTAACGAATGTCAGCAATTAGAAAGAGGAAGAGTTGTTGCTCATTCACAAGCCCTGAGAGGAGTGAGAGGCTCTCTGGCATTCTTCCGGTCCAGAGGCAGAGGAGACTTGCCTGTGCATGAATTACTGTTTTCTCTGTGGCTTTCAGGAGCTTCGCTTTGCTGTCTACAGATCTCAGAGCTTTGGTCTCTCAAAAAGTTAGGTCGTGTTTGTATGGATTTAGACACTCTTTGTGCAGAAGTTCTTCTTTCCCAGTCAGGGAGGGATCCCTTATGCTATATCACTCCGTCAGGGTCCTTTTAGGATTCACTTTAGACTAGTTCTGCTTCCTCGGTTGACTGAAAGTTCTTTCAAAGACCTCAAGGCTCAAGGAAGCCCCTCACACTCCTGCTTCCTTAGCAGAAGTCACCTATGGGCTGAAACAGCTTCAGGAATTAAATGTTAGATGCATATTTTATGCTATGCATGCTCCAGAGAGCCCTGATGGGAAGCCTCTTAGTAATGGATACAGAGGGATGAGTTTTGAGGATTCAGAATTCCCAATGGGGAAAAATTAAAATTATGTTAATTCTGTATCTGTGCCCCTCTAGCTATTTTAACTTACTGCAGCTGAGGATATGCCCTAGAGTGTGGGGGTTTTCTTGGCTCAGGCATTGGATGGAAAAGGAGAATCTGTTGCCTTTCTTGTAAATAATGACTTTGCAATTTAGCTCTTAAGTATTTCTTAGATATCCCTACTTTTCAAACAAAACATGCAAGACTAAGCTTTCACTTTGGTATATTTATTGCTATATTGTACATTGTCATTTATTTATTAATGGTTATTGCCTTTATCATCTCTATGTAAGCCAGCTGTGGCTCCCTGGTTTTATGTGTGGAATCTGAGGGTAGCAGTACCTCAGCCTGAGAATTTTCAGAGAAGTTTTTGTCCTCAGATGACGCATGTCCAAACACTCTCCCTCATTTCTATGTGCAGAGATTAGATCTCCTCCATCCTAAATTCTTTGAGTTAAGAAGCTATTCATCTCTTTATTACTTGCAAATGTATAGGATGGTAGTTGAGGGAAATGCAAGGGTTTTTAACAAAACAGATGATATTGTTTGTCCTTCAAAATAGAATTAAATTTTCTTTCAGGGGAGCATGAAGGAAATCTTTTGGAAAAAACCCTTGAATTCTCCACATAACTCAAAAACCACCACTCATGCAGCCAGGTTACTGCTAATTGCTGCATAAATGCATTGGCCACAAGTGATAAGACCAAACCAATAGTCACCTTCGGTTCCTCTTCCATCATTTCTCTGTACCTTCAAAACTTGTCCCATTTCTCTTGGCACAGCTGTTATCAGAAGAGTTTCTATGGTTTCTGATGATGAATTCTATTAAACCTGTGGGGAATTTGAAAATCATTGAAAAGGTGCTGCAGAGCCAGTGTTTGGACAGATACAGTGAAGTCGAAATTGAAACAGAGGAATTAGTGTTGTGTTACTGGGATAAGTTGTTTTCCCACCATGGGATGGGGGGGAACCCAAAACCAACCATAGGTTCCAAAGCGTTTTGTGATCCACCATTAGTTTAATAACAGTAGCTGATTAATAAGTTTTTGCTATCCACCTGCTGCTTGATATCTTTTAGCTTCTTTTTGACTGGGCTATTTAAATTATGCCATTTAAATCAGTATTTAACATGACACAAATATTTCTGTTCAGATTTTTAATGTCTTAATCTCCCAGATCTCTTCAATTTCCTATACCATAGTGGAGTCTGAGAAAAAGCAAATTGTGTTGCAATATTGAGAGGTGATGCTTGGAACAGGAAATGCCCCAAATCAAATAATCTGCATGAAAGCGATATAAGAGCTATGCAGTCAAAATCTCTTCATCCTGAAGACTACAATCCTGTAACACAAAAACACTTTTGTTTCTCTTCTACTGTGTTAGAAAAACAAAAAAAAATTTTTTATTTTTTTTTTTGGATAGGGATCTTCAGGCTATTGACAAGTGTGTTCTAGTGTGTAACACTAGAGAAGTTTGCCTTCCTGACCTTAGCATGGTCCCATCCAAAATATTGCAGCTCTGTAGTTGTCTAGCAGCAGCAGTACAACCCAGACTGCAGAGTGCTGGGTATGTGAGTCATGCTAAAGCCACACATTGTGCAATTTGGCAGGAAAAAATGACTGAGAAGAATATTTTAGATGAAATATTTTCTGACCCCTTAGTTTGAGGGCATATATCAGATTACAGGGCAAATATGCTTTAGGATGGATGATGTTCTAAAAAGAAGTGGAGAACTTTGAAGGCACTATGATGTAGGCCAGATGAATTAAAAAAAATTCTCAGGAGAAAATACTCCTATCAATATACTATGCCAATCTTTGAGTAATTCCTCTTCGCTTAGACAGGAGAGATGCTTATTTTTACTCTTTTTATAATGTTCTACCTCTTAAAAGATATAATGTTTGTGGTACTGGAAATCAAGTAATGTGTATTTATTCAAGAACAATATTCAATTGCAAGGCATTCCTACATGGTCTTGTTTCTGCTGCTGAGCTTTGAGATGGAAGATCTCAATCCATCAGGACTGAGCTTTGAAGTTTTCAGTAGGATGCTGCGCATATCTTGGGGAAGTCCCATGAATATTGCTTGTAAAGTCCTGCCAACAGACAATGGCCTTCACTAGAAATTGGACCAAACCTGACCAGAGCAAACTGACAAAGGCAGTAGCTTCATCATCGCAGCAGAGAAGGTCCAGCAGGCCCTAAACATTCCTTGCACTAACAGAATTTTTAGTTTGGATTGTGACTGCAGAAGAATTTTCATGGTACTGAGTCTTTGTAGGTTCAAGGGCAAGAATTTAAAAGGTGTTTGTTGAACATGATTGCTTTCATCTCACATGTCATAGAAAAGAATGTTTTAAAAAATTAAGTTTTCAGAAAGTGCTGCATTTTCTTTACTCCTTGCAGAGACTCAAATGGGTTTTTCAAAATAGATGTGTCTGGTTTTTTGTGCTAAATGAAGTTCCTGTGAAAAGGAGGGAGTCTGGTCTGAATTTAGAGTGGCAGGCTGGTTTTACACCTATAGCTGTTGTAACGATACTGTGGAGGGTCTTTTGATATTAGTGATAAACTGTGTTCATTTTTTAAAAGTCTGTTCAGTTAACACTTCAGAATGAAAGATGGTCAGTGGTGTTGAAAGATAGTTTTGCTGTGAGCATTTTCCTTGAAACACTAGGCAGAAAAACCTATTGTGGAGTTTGGTTCAGTGGTATTCTGGTCTGTCATGGTTTTGTTACTCATGATCTAAAACATCAGATCAAGGAAATACTGAAATATTTTAATAAGAGGAGGCACATCTCTTGTTGAGGGTGTTTAGACAGATTTGTAGCAGTGGGAAGGATATTTGGGATGACTGCAAATGCTGGTTGCCTGCAGCCAATCTCACTGAGCTACTGAAATACCGGTGTGAAAATGGGTAAGGCATTAAGATGCTGGATGATTAACAGAAAGGACAATTTGTGTTGTTGTATTGGACTTAAATCATCCTGCATTTTGTCACACTTCTCCTAAGTGAATTACCAGTGTTTGTCACTAGAGATACATAGCCTGCATATTAAGGAGAAGTCATTAAGCATCTACATTGCTCTATGTTTTTGCATTATCTCTTCCGCAATGAAATCTTAACGTACATTAATGTGATAATGGAGATGTTGTGCCCAGGATATAGGCCAAAGCAAATAATTGTGCAATAAACCCCTTCCTGATCAGTAGACCAGGACTGTGATCACTTAGGAGACAGAAAAGAATTGAATAGTGATGTCAGACTTGGAATAATAGTGGTTTACCTTGCCTTTCACAATTTTGCAAGGAAGAAGTTTTGCCTCATCTGTGGAGGGCTTCCCCTCCCTCCCACCTCTTAAAATACTAAAATTTTTTAAAGGAACTTTATTAAAATTTTAGGGAGTAGTTTATTGCTGACTGAAGCGTTTTGAAACAGAACTACTTTGTACGTTGATAGGATACGAAAGAAGAATCTGTTTTTCATCAGTATAATCTCTTTTCACTACATGCAGTTCTCTGATAAATTTTTTAGCAGGGAAATGAGTTAATTATGTTTCGGAAATAAAAATAGATTTATAATATTCACACACTTTCACCTTTAATAAAACTTCTAGATTGATATACCAGCAGTAACTCTTGGAGCTATGAGAGATATAGGAGTTAATAAAAAGACTATCAATTTTAATTCAAAATGACAGAATACATCCTGATTTACTGTGAGGTAAAACATGATCTCCCCTATGATATAATATTCCCACCCTGAAGAATATTCTAATTTAATCATAATTCTCTTATATTTCTAGTAATTAAATAACAGCCCATCAAATACAAATACAACACTTTATATACAAGACTTTCACTGCTTTATGTCTCCTGAGCAGTTACAAGCAGTTATGATGTAAAAGGATGAGGCCTGGTAGTTCACTAAATCTGGAATATTGTAAGAAGAAGCAAATTTGTTTTCAAGAATGCAATGTTTTAAAATAATGTACACAGCAGAAGCCTTACTCTTTTCAAGAAAATAACAAGATTTTTAAGGTTTGCTATAAGTACTCAAAGAAGGATTTTCTTTATGGCCTGATGAAAGATGGAATGTTTTTCTTATCATTAGGTGCAAGCATTGCGAGAGAAAAGATGAATCTTGGAAAGAGGAGAATCCTTCTGAATACCTGTGAATTCAGCTGGTGTGCTTGTCCCCTCAGTCTATTATTATTATCCACCCTAATGGTCATTAAAATGAAATGTATGACCACTATGCCCTGCATAAGCAGACCTTGAGTTAGGTGAACTAGAGAAGCCTTGGTGATAACGATTTACCCGTTCAGGTGTTAATAATGTTTCAATACAATGCTTGATGAACTGTAATGGCGTCAAATTACGTGCTTAGTAATGCTATGGCAGTTTGCTGCCAGTAGAATATACCATTGCAACAGCAAGGTACACACTAAGGGCAGGTCTGATGGAGAGTTAGAACAATAATTTGGTTTTCAGAACTGGCTATTGATACTGAAAGAAATTATAATCCAATTTGGCATTCTGGTCCCATATTGAGCAAGTGTTTGAGTAAGGAAAATCAACATATATGTATGCTTGTGTCTGACTTCTATCCTGGAGAGATCAGAAATACAGAATACGTACAAAGCTGCATCAGTCTATGGTGGCTTTATCTTTGGAGCTCTAACAGCGATTGAAACTACTTTAAATTCAGTTCACTAATTTGCAGTTATCTGTTTAAGCTAAAATATCCTATCTTCTGTTCTTCTTTAGCTCATGTGATTCTGAAAGAAATATTCTCTTCTATCTTGGACCATTCCCTCAGGGCATATATTGTCACATTCCTCCCTCCCATGATAAAATCAGTTGCCCTTGGACTGCTAGGGTGAGCAGAATTGAAGCACTGTCTCTTTTGATTGTTAGATCTTGCAGTCCTTCTAAATAGTGCAATATTCCTGGAATTTAATCAGTAGCTGATACTAAAATGAAGTTATTACCATGGCTTCCAACTGCTATTTGAGTATTTCAGCTTGAAATAATCATCTGTGGATTGGTGTGCTTTAATGGAGCAGAGAACATATTCTGTTATTGCCTAATCCGTTCATCCTCACTTGCCAATTTTTTAAGCCTGTCCAAATCTACGTTTTATCTTTCTTCCCTTCTTCTCTGTACAAGGAAGTAATTTGGTGGCTTTGCATTTACATGTATGACATTGCTGCCAGGTTAGCAGTGTCACTGGGAAATGCTGTGTGCACTGCCACCTTTGGAAATAAGGGTGGAACATGTGAAAAGGGCTGTTTTTACACAGTGCGTTTTGAAGAAAACCTCTATGCAAGACAGCATTCCAGTACTGCCTGTGTTCCCATGGATAGGGATCCATGACTCAAGGCCTGATTTTGCAAATAAGGTCCAGTTAAATATTTTCCCCGAATTGATTTGTTTCTATTTTTATTTGCAGTCTTTGGCTGTCAGTGAGTTCCACCACTAAATCTCCTCAACCAACTCCGTTGATCTAGATGCTCATATGTTGTTCCATGCCTGTCTGGTTTGCACTGTTTTCTTATTGCCTAATAAAAAGCTCACCCTAAAGAGAAAGAAAAAAAAAAAAGTGAAGTTTGGAAGATAATTCTCTTTTCATGTGTATTTAGTGTGTATTATTTTTGTTAGTGGAATGAAATGTGTATTATTGTGTATTATTAAGTGTGTATTATTTTTATTAGTGGAATATTTGCAAGTGTTGCAACACCTCAGGGTTTGCTTTTTTTTTCCCCTTCCCCTCTCTTCTCTCCAAGTGTTTCTTTTACCTCAGGATAGAGGGCATGATCAACCTAGAAAATGTATTTTTGATCAGAGAGTGTAACGAAAAACATCTCATACAGGTCTTGAAAATAATCTACAATTATAAAACTTTAAGGTTTTCTTGTCATCTCTTCTTAGCACCTATTAGCTTTGCTCTGGGCACTGTCTAGTTTTTCCTTGGATCATGCCTTTTCTTATCATAACTCCCACTTTTAAATGAAGCTGATATTGACTTGCAGTTACTTTTATCTTGGTTATACAATGTTAGTAAAACAAGATATATAAAATATTAAAATAAGGATATCTAACAGCATTACTGAAGCTAGTGAAACGTCTTCATCTCATCGGTTAGTATTTGAAGAGCAGGAACAACAACCTGGTGCTAGTTGTACTGGCTTGGTGCTGTAGCAACCAGACTGTAATAAAGAAGTAATAGCTATGCTCAGTACAACCTGTCAGAGGGGGTGTGAGAGGGAAGAGCCCGTCGGGTGTGAGCTGGTTGTGCCACCATCCTTCTGCATGGTGACAAGTCTGTGGATGATTACTCATACACTGAAAAGAAACCTCTTTTCACCTTGGATGATTTGCAACTGGTAGTTGTGCCATCTTTGCCATCCAGCCACATTGTCTGTCAGCGAACTAAAGACAGCTTCCAGAGTGTGCATGTAAAAACCAGGGAGCTTATTACTGTGCTCAAAGATCATTCTGTTCTAACCTGCCTTTATCTGGCTATTCTCTGTCCCATTACCAGGATATATTAGGACAAAGCAAATCTCCTCTAAGTAGACATTCAATTACTAGGCTTGCAGTGTACTGCAGCTTGGTGATGCATTCTGTGCTTGCTGGATTTATAGGGTAATAAGCTGGTGCATGCTGATGAACCTCACTGGGAGACAGAGGTGTTTTGTAGTGTGGTGTTTGGATTGAGACAACCATTACTTGGGATAGATATGGAGGGAAAAGCAGACTTGATTTCGTTGTGCTAAATGTTGCAGTAAAGATGGTGCACATTTTCTGCCATCCTGCTGTGCATCTTTTGAAGCACTTCATAGTCCAAATCAATCACATTGCAGCAAATTGGATTTTATTTAAAAATTTAATTGGATTGGTCTTACATGAATAAGTATGAGGAAAAGTCCTTTATCTGGTAAATGTTCAAAATTTTAGCAATGTTAAAATTTAATTTTTTTGCAAACTGTTTTACTGGTGAAAATGTAAATTTTTTTCCCTATGAAGATTACAACCCTTTTTTTGAGTCTGTTTGAATAAATGGAATTTCTTCAAGTGAGTGACTACAGTGCAGTCATTTCTGGACATTTTACTTTGTGCTTATGATTCCATTAATAACATTTCTGGCTTTGCTTGAATATACAGATGGATTAAGTTTTGTTGCCGTGGTTCCTCATCTGAGCTCTGTGATGGGGAATTTTATTAACCAGTGTAAGCCAATGATGTGACAGATTAAAATACAATTGATTAATTGATTAAAAAATAGCTTGTAAGTAAATACTGACATATTATGACAAAAGAGTAGAGATTATTTCTCACATTAGCATTGCAAGAATAGAGCCCTTATGAACTTAAAAGTTCTTGCTTATGTAATTAAGTAATTATCTCAGTGACTCTCTTGAAGAAAAGTACAAAAGAAAACATGCTGTATATGAAAAGAACAATGAATATTTTAATAGTTACATTAATACCAAAGGGAAGCCTCAGGGATTTTTCTCTTGATGGGTAATTGACAGTAATACAGATTTTAATTTATGTCTTGACATTCCTTTTTCCTGTTTCAAAACTGAGCCTGCTGTTCTTTATTCCTTCAGGTTTCTTCATAGCAAATAAACTGGTAATTTTCTGATTGAAAAGCTGCAGCTACACATGCTTTTGCTCATGTTTTCCTCATGGGCATAAACCCATGTGTGCAGTCTGGTCCGTGCCCACTCTGCTCCCGCAGCCCCGTGCGGATCAGCCTTTCTCTCACTGCGGTTGGCACGAGCTGCTGTGGCACTGGCAGGCACTGCCTGCCTTTGGCCAGAGCAAGAGAGAACTGTGCTCTGCTCTTTGGATGGCAGCGAATTCATGCAATGAACTGGCAGCTTCTAAACATTTTCAAAGGTCTGTGGTTAGAGCTACTTTCTCGTTCGTTTTCCTTAGTGTGGAACCTGAAAAGATACGGTTCTGTAAAACACAGCAAGGCTTTCTTAGGGTTTGCCAAATGAGGCCAGAAGTAAACTTGATCCTCTTTGGAAGGCACGGGCTCGCTGCTCCCAGGTGGGGCTGGCACATCTGTGCAGGGGCACGCAGGTACCCGCACTCTGCTGTGGCTCTGACACGGCATTGCTCCTGAGCACACTGCTTGCGCCCCTGGGTTTCACAGGTGGTCAGCTACTCTCAGGAGGTGCCAGGTAAAATCTGAATAGCAGATTCTAGTCAAAGCAGATTGCCACAATCTTCCATTCAAGTATCAGGTGCAGGAGCAGTTCAGGCTTTCTTTAAAACGAAGTTATGTGCATAACTTGGTGGTTTTTGGGGTTTTCTTTCTTGCTTGGTTTTGAGAGTGTGGTAGAGTGTGTCTCCTCTGTCACTTGGGCTGCTGATGCTCTTGACTACATTAGCAAGCAAACTATTTATAAAATAAAACTATTTTATTTTATACGCAAATAAAATTTGTATTGTATGTAGCACCAAAGCAAACAAAGCCACATATGGAAAATGGAAAGCAAAGGAAACCAGAGGGTTTGTAGTCCAGAAAAAAAAAAAAAAATTCAAATGGCTGTTTATCTCACAAAAGACCTTCCTGTGAGAAGTAGTAATACTTTAAGCCTGGACTGAGCTGAACTTCCCTTGAAACAACTTCAACAGTGCATTTTATGCCAATATAAAAACACAGCACTTTAAATAAACACTGCTGACCTTCCTCAGATCAGAAACATCTTTGGGGTCTGATTTTACAAAAATTTTAGTACTGAGCAAGGTTAACCAGATCCTTTGGTCATTAGGTGAGTTCTTTGGTAGGTACTTATTTCTAAATGGGGTATTTATTGACTTTTTTAGCTTTTTCAGGCTTTTCAAGATTGTAGTTATTCTGGTGGTGTTCTTGTTTTCTTGGTGGTGTGGAACATGGAAGAGACTTTTAGAATTGTTTCTACACATTTGTTTTGCCAGTCTTCCATAACACTAGCCAAATTTTGAAGAGCTTATATGTTTTGTTTGGTTCAGTATAAATTCATGTCAGGGATTTTAAGACCACAAAGGCCTTTGGTATTTTTAATTTTAGATTTGTAATTAGTTATACTGAACTAATAGATCCTGTGGCAGAAATGAAAGTGTTCAAATGGTATGAGAACTCACACGAATAAAATTTTTCTCAAAATATTCTGAGATATCATAAATGGACCAACATTTCTGAGTCAGAGAAGATTTTGTATTTCCAGATGTCTTCAGAGCATCAAGTTTTCCCAGAATTAAGCCTGAATAAATCCAGGAGTTCCAGCTTGAGAAATACTTGGAACATGAAAGCGGTTCAGCAAACTGCAGTGCAAACTCCCAGGAGCTGAGTCCTGAGAAGTTCTTATCATGAAAGAACTTTCTGTTGAAATTAAACAAACAAACCAACGACCCACCCCCCCATAAAAAACAAACCAAAAAACAAACCAAAAACCAGGTAAATTTGAAAGTCTCCTAGTTAGTTCTTATTTTGGTGTATTTTTTATGTTTCTGGTGTATGCAGATGTCACTCTCTGGCTCCTTTTCTTTCAGTTGCTGAAGGACCTGGAAGGCAATGAAGTTACTCGATTTGATATGAACTCCAGACTTTCCTTTGAATTGTAGGACTTTGAACAGATCTATTTCAATGGAAATAGTTAAAGTTCTAGCACATGGCTTAGTCCAAGGAAGTAGCTTGTGAGAACAAAGCTGTGTGAGTTGACAGAGAGCCCTGATGAGTTCCGCATGCTCTGCACAGGGAGGTTTCTAAGGGCTGGTCCAGGATGCAGCGACTGAAGTGCAGCAGATCCAGCTCAAAACCAGTTTGGCTCTGGAGGGACAATAGCTCAGGCATGTGGTTGGTGATAAAAGCCACTCGAGAAACTACAGAAACTTTCAGAAAATTATTGCGAACTTCAGACTCCTGTGGGTACACAGATAGGATTACACGGGTATGTTTGTGCAAGAGCAGTGCTGCAGCAAAGCATTACTGTGAAACACTTAAATGGGGAAAATCTCTCCTTGTTCATGCTGGTCTGGCTTTGGTGTGGCCCTGGCCTCTTCACCACTCCCAGATATTTCCCAGGAAGAGACTTCCCTCTCCCTGTTTTTTCCTGGTCCCTGTTCAGCCTTGCTTTGTCTTCACCTGTGTTTGTCTGTCACTCCAAGCATCTGCTAAAAGAAAACTTCTTTGCTCCTCTACCTTGTTTTCCTTTCATTTCTCCCTGATACGTGACTAGAACACTTGGAAATAACGTCTTGGAAAGCCAAAAAACCAAGTAGCATTGAAAGAGGAAGTGTAATTGTTTAAAATGAGTCTGTGGAATTTTTCTGCAAACTGAATCAAATATATATAACAAAAATCAAAGACAGAAAAAAAGGAGGACAGGACAAGAGGAGGATCTGTAGAGGATGGTAAGAGAGGGAGAGGAGCTAGGTGTATATCTGACTTAGATTCAAGAATTTCACACTGAAATCTAAATTTTATCATGTACTCTTTTTGACTTCTAATATACACAGTGATTGTGGCATACAATATTTCCTTGACAACACATTTCATGCACCTGCATTGCTTAGTCATTCTGGAAAAGGTTTTTCTTGTCCTTGATGTGATTGTATATTTACACAAAGCACTATCACTTCAATGAAATTCAGATGTTTTCTATGTGACCATATCTGATATGAAGGGGTCTGGGAGTCCCAGAAAACTCCAACAAAAAACAGTTTAACACAAGTGTCTCCATAAAACCAGTCGTGATGGTTTCTTAGGCAACCTTTTCCAATCGTGGCAAGCCTTGGCTCTGCCTCAAGCTGCTGAACTCTCTGATTTTCCTGTTCACTCAATGAAGGCCTCACAATTTAGTGACTGCATATTTGATTAGAACTGATGTTGTGTGTAAGTAACACACCAAGGAATCCAGAGTGGGAAATCCCATGAGATTTCTCTTATGGGTAAGGTCATTTCTTCAGCCTCAGGTTTTTATTTGATAAAGAAATTTGTCCCGAGATGGGAGGAATCCGTCCTGTCTACAGACACCCGACTCAGCCCTGCCAATGCATGCTGAAATCAAGGAAACCAGAAGGGCTTATGCTTATTTCATGACCAACCCTTCTTTATTCCTGTTTCCCAAGAAGGACAAGCATGAAATGAAAATTTGTAACAATTCTTTGTTCCAAGACAGCTGTGTATAAATTTTTGCCTTATGAAAAGCAAAGTCTGGAAGACTGAAGTTGGAAAATGGAACAGCATTTTCTTTGTTTCCAAATCTCCAGTGTCAAGTCTTAATGCTCTACGTAGAACTCTCATTACTATCCATATCACAAGATTGCAATGTGAAATAAATTTAAATCTGTATATACCAATGGTAAGGAATTTCTGAAAACCCTTAATGTAGTCAAGGTGCAATGTCATGCAGAAACTGTCTTGCCAGAACGCCTGGAAGACAAAAGTGTTTCTGGGAGGAATGGATGAAAGGCACAGTGCTGCTTACATTTGGTTTTATGTGGCTTTTCAGGGATTCAGATGCTGGCTGGCATCTTTTCAAGACAGGATGCCTCTGTGTTCTAAGAGCTGTGTAGTACTGCAGGACAGAATTGCTTTCTGGTCTATTTTTAGTTGTATTAAAGCTTAAGGAATAATGCACAATGATGAATTTATGGAAACAGTTTTCTTTCCAAAGTTTCTTGCCCTTCCTTTCTGTTTCCCCTACTCTTTTCTCTCTCTTTCTGATTCCTCCCCCAAGTGCTTGATATCAGCATTTTTAGGGCCCAGTTAATTAGTGTTTGGTGAATGTAGCCAGAATTAATGCTGCACAATTTTATTTGAAGTATTTCCTTGAGATATTTTTGTCTGCTATTGCGAATATACAAAATGGTCCCAAATGTTGCGCTTAGTTTTGTTAGCCTCTCCAAATTGTTCTCTATAACATATGCAGAATCAAAGTTTCTTTCATTGCTTTCTAGATGGATAGCACTTGTCAGCTGAGTTATCACATCAAAAGCAGGTGAGGCACTAGAGCACATGAAAATGACTTAAGGAAGGATCCTATTCTGTTCAGTGGTTTGACTAAATTATAGATTAAATTATCCCTTCAAGAGACAGAGAAAGGTCTTGAAATCTTAGGCTACAATTTATTTCCTCTTTTCTCTCCAACAGTAATGGCTATATATTGATAGTTTCTGCCTAAGACAAACAGGCTTTTCACTGAAATATAAGAAAATTTTGTTTTGATCTTGGTAAGCCCCATAATTTTAGCGACACATTTTTTTAATCCCCTCGTATTCAGGGGCAGGGAATGCTTGTGCAGCAAAGGGCACTGTGCACAGATTCAAACTGTGCACCCTGCCTTATAATTTCCCCTCTGATAAAGAAAAGGCCCCACATTGGGAAGATCTAAGCCCAAGAGAGAAGCAAACAGTGGAGCAGACACTGGGACAGCTGATGTGCTTTCAACTAGCCAACACCAGTGAGATAATAGCAAGTGCTGCAGGTTAAACCACATCAGGTGGTTTTGGAGTTTTCCTACATGTTTTTGGAAGGATGCGAATGTTGTGTTGTTACAGTGAAAGCAATCAGGTTAACCATCTGAAAAGGGACCATCCCCTTTATCTTATGTTTTAGCATGTGAATGTACTTTCTTAGACTCATCATGAGGTGGGTTGGGATACAACTCAAAATTCAACACATTTGATTGAATTATGAATTCTTAATCAGTAAAGATGAGATGAGTTCTTAGATGTAAAAATTAATAGAAGCACCTCTGGTGGGATGAATAAAGAAAATGAGAACAAGGCTTTTGTCACCTTACCATTAGGTATCCATTAGAAAAATACAGAGCAGAGGCACTGAAAAAGATGCCTACAACAGAAGTTTGTATCACAGAGAAACCTTATGGTCCACTTTGATAAATGTTTGCATTCCAAGCAGAAATTTATATGACAGAAAAACTATTTGTTTGGATTAATGATATAATTCCCAGCAGTACAACAGGGAAGAGGGACAAAAGAATGGGTTTTAAAATGATATCCTTTACTAAACTTTTATAACAGAAGTAAATTGCTATTTTGCCTGTATTTTTATCATTCCACAGTATCATGTTTCACCATGCAAGCCAAGGATGTGGATGCATAAAAATCAACTGCTGCAGTGTCTGTGCTTGTAGAATCAATTCACTTTCTAAGTGCAGCAGCTTTTTTCCTTGTCCTCTGATGTGTCAAAACAGGAGCAGTTAATATGAACAGTAATGGGAAATGCTGTGCAAAGGAAGGATGCTGCACATCCGTGCCTCTTCCTCATGGACTGTATATTAGAGGGTCTCAGAATGGGGGGTAGTGGACATAGCATGACAGAAAATTGACAGAATTACATAGGGTAGAAATCTTAATTTAGAGTTGCTTTCTTTCTACAAGGTATGAGTGTGTGCAAAAACAGTCAAATAATGGCCACCCAGTTGGGAAAAGGCAGAATTAGGGAAGGGGAATAGGCAGAGCGTGCTCACGACATGTCCATGACGACGTGTAACAAATGCACCCTCTGCCTGTGAATGCCTCTTCATTCTCCAGGCCTGGGGTGGGCTCAGAAGCAGAATGACAGGCAGTGTGTCCTGGATCACCTCAGTGTTGCACACTACCGCTCAGGAATGAAGATTTCTTAGCAACTCTGTTTTAGTAAACATCATGAGCAAAGATGACTTGTTTACGAGGAAATTGCATGAAATTTGCGTCTAACCAGCACAGAAATCATTCATGAAGATATTCTAAATGCCGAGGGCTGTACATCTGTGTCAAAACCAAAACTGCTTGCATTGAAGAGGGGGAAGCATGACACAAATGTAAGTAATGTGGAGAGGCAAGAAAATTGGAAAACTAGGATACTCTGCTCAAAGGTGTGAAAATGACATAAGTATAAAAGCCATCCACTACTTGTAAAGTGAATGTAAGTGCTTTTTTGTCACTTTGCTAATTGCTTTAGAGGAGCCTTCATGTTGCAGCTGTGTCAGAAAGTAAATACATGCCTGTTAGTACCTGAGAATGAAACTTCATTCTTTCAAAAAGAAAATTAATCTGTGTTCGCTGTTCATTTTATATGGTAAATTATATCAACAAGTTGCTGTTCTCAGGCTATATATTTATCAAGATGTTTGTGGTTCATTAACTCCATGATGGTAGTCAGAAGCTAAATTAGCCTTATGTTTTACCTATTTTTGCATTTTCATTCTCTTGTCCCAATGCAGATGAAGTAGATTAATAGCAGAAAATGCCAGCTGAGGAAATGAAATTTTATCTTTTTAGACAGATTTTTTTGAAGCATATTTTCCTTATTGCAGCCCACAAGTGTTGATTTCACTGCAAAGGGAGAAAATAGACTGTGTTTTTAATGTTGGTCCTTTGTACTTGTTTACATATAAGTCACTAAAAGAGCTCTTTGTTATATACCAAGAAAATTATTTTGCTCTTGACTTTACTAATTTCACATTTAAAATCCTCATGGCAAAAGAGTTAAGAACTAATTTCAGATAAAGAAAAGGTACTCTCACACTTAGAGATCTATGACTCCTTTTTGGTATCTGCTTGGCAATTAACAGCTGTGAAAATCAGCTCGTGGTAGGAGGAGCTGATGCACCAATTTACACTGTTT